>JAMLFY010000001.1:25937730-26047832 GCA_030441495.1 Dalbergia oliveri | reverse complement strand
TATTATAGGGGACCCAAAATGGCCATTGCATAATATAGAATGAGGGTGAAAACGCCAAATGGAAAAACGAAGGCATTGATTGAAATGTTTCAAAAACCCAAAAAGGCCACTAGAGATCCTAATTTAAGGAAAACTCTTGTTTGGAGAACATGATAATATCATAAATACCCCATGTTCTCCAAAGTTGACCTTTTTGCTCCTCAACCTGATTGAGCAAGTTCATGTAGGCCTTATTAGGCGAGAGCAAGCCACGAATCTCGAGAGACATTTTGGAATAGAAAATAAAGAAGAGCAAATAGGGAGTTCAAATCTGGTGGGGATGATGTAGGTTTCCAACACGGTTCTAAATCAGAAGTCTCAAACATAACAACGACAATAATATGACGGATCCACTCATTGTCATAGGGAATCAAAATGGCTACCATTTCATCCTTTTCAACGGAAAAAGAACCCTATGCTACCATTGTTGATCTTTGTAAATGCTCAAGGGCAGCAATGACAATGTCAGAATCTTCATTCTGAGGCGGTAAGTGAAAGGATGATGAAGATTAATCATCTTTAGGTCGGAAATAAGAGTTTAAGAATTGGAGCCTTGAGAGGAAGACATGGCAGAGGTGGAAAGCAAAGATTGAGTAAGAAAGAGAGGAAGTTTGAAAGAAGAGGAGATCAAAATAGAAACTTGAAGAGGGAAAGTTTTTCTAAGAATCACAAGGAAGTTGAAGAAAAAGAAAGGTGTAACGACTAGGAAGGGTTTCAACTCAAGCATTATATAACACTTCATAGCTCATAATGGCTTCTTAGCTAAAAGGCATAGAGGGCATATGCGTTAGCTCAGTAACCCTTTGAAAGCTTAAATAAAACATGTTTTGTATGACAACAAAACCAATTTAAGGAAAATATTTTAAAGAATGACTAATGCTTATCTTGGGTTTCTAAGTAGCTAAACAAATTTTATCGTTAGCATAATAAGACTCCATTAAAGAAGAATAATTTTGCTTTATATGTGCAAACATATTTTATCTCATTTTAAGATATATGAATTAAATAAAAGTGATAAATATGTCCAAAAAGGAGCTTAGAATGTCTAACGATTTGAAGAAAACAACCAGAACAAGAAACCAAGATTTGGGACTTCAGAAAGTAGCACTGAACTTCAAAAAGTACACCTGAAATAAAGATATCAATCAAACACTAAAGCCAGAATGTTTTATAATCTTCAATCATCACACTCGTAATGCTTTGATCATCAAAGGCTCTGATTGAAGAATAGAAAACCTAAAATTCATCAAAGAAATGTAACGCACTTCAGAATGCTCACCTACAATGAGACGTGCGCCTTATAAGAAAAGGAGGGAAATTCAAATTTGAATTTGAAAAGTCAAAATCCAGTGTCAGAACTGGTATAACATCTCTCTTGTCATCATGGTCAACTACCTTAGCTTCTAGAAGAAGAATTTAGAAATCACATTCAGAAAGTAAAAGTAGTTTGACATAGAAACCTCAATCTTGCAACGCTTCCTCCCCATAGTTTGACAAACAAATAGGCTACTCTTCTAGACGCTTTTTCCAAGACACAAATGGATGATCAACACGTGTCACTTGGAGATTGATCAAGGCAACGATCACAAAAAAAACTATCTATAAGTAAGATGTTGTGCTTTCAAAGATAAGAGACGTTAAAATGCAAAAAGAGCATAAACTCTGTGAAAATTTCTCCTCATCTTCTTGTAAAGCTCATTACATCTTGTAATCATTTCCTTTTGTTGTAAAAATCTTCTTTCTATATTCCTTCATTATTCATACGTTCTTCCATGGAAGTCATTAGAAAGAAGTCATTCAAGTTATCTCAGGTTCTTCTTTGTATATCTTAAGGAAACTTGAGTGTAGGTTAGTTTGTATTGCAAACCCAAACACAAACCTTTGTATTCTCGATCCAATAGTGATCAATGTGAGTTTAGCTTGGAGAGGCTAGTCAAAGACTATTCAGTTCAATGTGAAGAGGCTGGTGAATAACTACTTAGTTTGTGACACGAGGGCTTGTCTACTAGTCACTGGTGAGAGCTTGGGAAGGCTATTGTAGAGACTATCCAAGTTCTTTCTCTATTTGAGAAAGGTTTTAGTGAAACCTCAATGGTGGTTAAGTACTAGATGCGGAGGGTTGGCGAAAACCAGGTATAAAAATCTCTATGAGTATTTTCTTCTCCTTTATCTCGATTACATTCAGCTGTCCTTTATTATTCTCTTATATTTGCTTAAAGTTATTTATTGAAACATCTATTATTAATGTCCTTCTTCAGAAAGCTACTTTCTAATCGTCTAACATTGTTTTCTCCTACACTACAATCTCAACGCTTGATAGTTTTATGTTTGAAGTTTTAGGTTTTCAAAAAAGAAGAAAAGTAAAGTGAAGCACGATTCAACCCTCCCTTCTCATGTGCTTTTCTACCTACAATATGTTGGACACTCAAAAATATTGGGCAAATTTGCATAGGCTCAAATAAAAAAGCTGAAGGCTACCATCATGAGGCTAGGATTGAGCTTAATAAAGAAGAATTCAAGCCTAAGAAGGCAAAGGCTAAAGAATGGGCTCACATGGTTTGAAGAAGCATTGGTCTAACAATAGAAAATGATGCTACGACTAAGAGAACATGTGTGAGGACATGAGTAGTGGTTGCTAAAAAATTAGAGCAGCTATGATCATGTATAAGGCTTAGCTAAGAAAGTATAAATAGGAGATCATTTTGCATAAATAGGATATGCCACAATCTCTAAGCAACTAGCTATTTATTTTGAGTTTTAACTTTTTTGTATTACTCTTCAATTAATGCAAGTTATTTTTATTTCCAATTTTACTTCTCTTAGTCTAATGTTATCCAAAGCCGTTCTATAGTGATTTAAAGAACCCATAAGCTAGAGGCTCAATCTCTAACTTTGGCACAAATCATTTTATTTCATGAGATTTCTTATATGTTTAGGTTAATCAATCAAGTCAATCTTAGCCGATTTAACTTGGATCAAACATATTGATTAATTTAATGTTGATTGGTATATTGATGTGAAGTTAATCACTTGAGAGTTGAAGAATTATGTTGGGTTCAATCTTGATCAATGCAATTGTCTTTTAAATCAATGTAGATTAATAAGGGGTTGAGTTCTTCATTCCTAATTGCTTGTATGTTGATTAAAATCGTAGAGGTTTATAGGTTGAATTATAGAGTTGTAGTTGAGGTTTCCCTAATAATTCAATTGGTTGCATTACATGTGTTTAATGATTGGATTGAATTAATGATCGATTGTCTATGTGTCATGTGGAGTGTCTTGAGCTAGTGCTTTTATTTCATTGTTATTTTACTTCTTAACTATTTTTGTCTGAATTGTTTTCATGCACCAAACCCCCAACCCACCTAGAACTCAAAATTAGCTAAATAGCATTGTTTCCTAGACAAGCCAAGTTGCATCATTATACTATAGGTTCAATTTTTATTGATGTTTGGCATGTCAAGTCATAAGTCACAAATCAACCATTTTTAATTCATTTTTGTGTCAAATAATGCGAATTGATTAGTTAACTCTTGGATTGCCTACTTTAATCCACTAATTTAGAGTAAACCCCAAAATTGGTCTTCACTAATTTTCTCAATTTATAAATTGGTCCTTGACAAATAAAAATTTGTATTGTGGTTCCTTACAATTATAAAAATAGGATACACAGATCCCTAGCTCACATGCAACCTAATAGAGGTACTTAATAGAGGTTTGATGTATTAGTTAAAGGCGTGAACTAATTCCAATCATCACCAATTACTAAAACACATCATTTTTTTTTTTGCATATTCCTCCCCAAACATTCCATTTATTTCTAGTTCAACCTAAATCTCTAAATCCTTCTTCTCAATAGCACCTAAGGGTATGTTTGGATTGATGAAGTATGGTAGAATGGAGTGGGATGACATGAGATGGGGTGAAGTGGAGTGGAGTGAGATTTTTATTAGGTCTATCGTTCATATTTGACAAAATTGGTTGATATCACCTCTTATTTCTCCCTCCCCAAAAAGAAAGGGGGAAATTTGATTAAATGGGTTGTTTTATAAATAAAATTACTAGTTCACCCATATTACTAATATTATATTCTAGCTTAATGATATTATAGGAGTAAAATGTTTATAATCTTCATTCCATTCCATTAACATATCCAAACAATAAAATGAGAAATTTATATAACTTCACTCCACTCTTCTACACTCCACCCCACTCTACTACTCACTATAAATCGAAACATACCCTAAAGAACATCCCCTCTCCCATATCCCTTTTTCTTCCCCCTTCTTCTTGCAAGCATCCCCTCCTCCACGAACATGAGACAGATCATACTCAAGGCGCTTATTGTCCGTGATTTCCTCTTCAATGCCACCTCCAATGTTTATATTTTGTCCAGCACAGCCTAAAGCTACTCTACACTAAAAAATATTAAAGAGTTTCAGGGAAAATGATGAATTTGATTGCAATTTTTTTATTGTCAAGAAATTGAAAACTCGTAATAAAAACCATAGGCAAAGTTATTAAAATTGAAAATACGAAACAAAGCCCTAGGGATAAAATATCCTAAAAGTTGATTTTGATTTTGGGAGAGAGCCTTATGCATTGTTATTTTTTCTTTTATTTGTGAGACGGGGTGGTTAAAGGCAAAACTGAAAATGAAGAAAAGGGAAGAAATTAGAAGCATAGGTGCAGGGAAACTTACCATAAAGTTTTGGTGAAGGCACTTAGCAACATTTGAAGCATAACACAGATCAAACATGTTGAGGTTGGACGATTCACGTAGTGAAACGGGCAGTGAAAAAATGTTATTGGGGAGGAAAGTTCTTTGGGTGCAAGTTAAGAAGACGAGTTTGGGCTTAGGATTGAACTACAAATAATTGGAATGCTTGGGGGAATTTGTTAAAAAAAAAATGGTGTTTTGGTAATTAGTGATGATTGGGAATTACTAGGTGTCATATAGACGGTCTATATCAATATTTAACTAGCACTTAATAATTTTTTTAGACTAAAGGTGAGTTAGGTATGGGTGTCCTACTTTTACAATTGTGAAATACCTCAATACTTTTCTTTCTTTTTCATTAGGGACTAATTTGTCATTTAAAGAAATTGTCAAAAGTTTTTGGAGATTTTTACGCACTAATTTATTTGCTTTTGAACAAGTTGACCTAAAGATGACGGTGGTGCCTAGCATGAATGGGAAGTGTACAGTTGCTCTCGCCGTTGCTGCTTTTACCCACTGTTGTCCCTCATTCCCCGACTTCACATTGGTCTTTGTGAATTCCGATAAAATAAAAAAGAAAAATTGACCAAAAGAACCTCTAATAAAAGTATAAAAAAAAAGGGTTTTACCATTCAGTATAAGGATTTTTTTTCAGTGACTATGACTAGTTTTAGAAGCGGTGCTAAATGCGATGGTGGTGAATAGTTAGACACAAAAACTATGATGCATCCAACTCTTGTTGGCTAAAACGAGATATGAAGAAAGATGCTTGCGAGGATGCAATGCGCTACCGCACGGCAATAAGGAGTTGTTGGCAGAGGTGAGCGGAGGCTATGACTCCATGAGAAGAAGTGCAAGGCAATGATGGGCCAAGAGAGGGATTGGGTTGGTTCATAATTATCAAACTAGTGATAACTCAACTAGAATAATCGACTTTAAGACATTAGATTCCTGATTCAATAAGTAAGTCACTAGTTGAACATGATTTAATTAAATCAATATATGAAAATATAATTTAATAAAACTAAAGATATATATATATATATATATAGAAAATAAATGAGACATAATAATACAAACATTTGCTTAGCTTGCACATGTGAGGCGGTTCACTCACATGGTTTAGTAGCCAATTCGATATGGGTTTGACCAAAATTTGACTTGGTTCATTATAGAACCACTAATTCGCTAATTCCAATCTGAAATGGCCGATCAGTCCAACTCTAATAACTATGGGCTGGTTGGATTTAGAAAATTGGGTTTTGTTGTTTTAAAAATTAATATAATAGTTAATGATGAAAACTCATTTATTGATTTATTTATGGAATTGTTGCCTTGCACATGCAATGTGGTCCACTGACCAATTCAGTATGTAGTCGGTTGGACTACTTGTCGCCAGGTTAAATTTGGGTTTGACCAGTTTGATTGGTTCAATACAAGGCTGACTGATTAAGGAATCGAATCCAAACTAAGCTTCGGTTCACTAGTTTTCATTTCAAACTGCTGGTCCAATCTGGTTCTAAGAACTAGTTAGTTGGATTTAGAAATTAGGGTTTTTTATTTTAGCAATTAATATAATAATTAAGGATGAGAATTCATTTAATATTGGAATAAATTTCAGTACATTTATTCTATTTAATAACTTTTTTATACAAATTGAATTTTATCAATTCAACTTTTGAATTGTAAGTTTCCACTCTATTAACAAATATGTAATCTAATATACAATATTTACTTATATTTCCAAAACTATATTACATACCAATATACGTGATGCAAATATTTTATCATTCGATGAAGTATCAAATTATGTTTAAAATATATGAAAATTTTTACATTTTATCTACATAATAAAATTTACAATTCAATAGTTAGATTGATAAAATTCAATGTATATGAAAAAAATTATTGAATGAACTAAATACACAAAAGTTTTCTTTGGGTAAACTATATTCATCTCCCCTGAGATTTGTGAAAATGCAACCCACACTATCTAGTTGTACAACCCACACTCACACTAGCGTTGTCAAATTTCAAGTATTTATATTACACTCACACTCCTCACTAATAGAACGTCATTAGTAAACTTAACAGAATGATATTTTTGTAATATTAACTATTCCTAATTAATAAAATTATAAAAATACCTTACCACTCTCTTGTTGTCGTCGAGCAAGTGAAGTGATGGGGATTTAGGTTTTTTTCACAATTAAGAGAGAGTTGGTAAGGGTATTTTCATAATTTTATTAATTAGGAATAATTAATATCAAAATGTTATTTTGTTAAGTTTATTAACGGTATCTACTAGTGAGAGGTGTGAGTGTAATATAAATACCATAAAATTTGATAAGTAGAGAAAATGTGAATGTAAATGAACAACTAAATGGGATGTGAGTTGCATTTTGATAAATCTAAAAAAATATGATTGTAATTTACCCATTTACCTTTGTTGAATAGATCCTCATTCATATATATATATATATATATATATATATATATATATAATAAGAATAATATTTTAGTAATTTTACTCGTAACAAAACTTTGCAAAGAGTGTGATATGTGTCGCTCAATCTATCTTGAGGGATTCTTGTCCGAATCACTACTCAATACAGGACAAAAAATTCTCATATTTGGTGTCATAAGTGAAGCGGTCCTTGCATGAATATCCAGATATAGCATATTGTTGTTATTTTATTCACAATTTAGCATATTGCTTAGCAAACTGCTCAATCCTCTTAAGGTGAAGGATTCGTTGGTCTTAGATGCTTTGGGACCAACATTAGTCTCCATGTAAAAATGTAAAATAATCTTTAAACAATTGTGAATGTACAGAATTGCCCTCAATGGCCTTCAAGTTTCAACCTACCGTCTTTTCCAGACCTCTAGCCACACAAAAATGAATTGCCAGAAGTTTCTTTCTGAATATAGAGTAATTTTTTAATTACTTTATTTTGCCATATAAATTCCCTTGTTTCTTCTACCAATATACTCTCTGACCTATTCAAGCTCGAAAAGCTCCAGGAGCATCTTGCACAAAGATGCAATGTGCAGACTAATTAAAATGGGTTACAATGATTGGAATCGATTGAAAGACCTGAGAAAGTGTTTAAATCATGACAAATTCTACAAATACAAAATGATGAAAAGCAATATACAATTTGTTATATCAATTGCAAAGAATTGTCAAGGAGTTGGGATAAATATGCAAGTGCAAGATCTCATTTTTCTTCCCCTCACATTTGCGTCAGCCCCCATCACTCTTTCACACCATCCACCACGGTCTTTAACTTTGCCTCTGCTTGTGCCTAATTCTTTGCCTCCAGGTTTACAGCAATGGGGATGGGGATGGGGATGGAACACGCCAGATGATGCAACGAGCACAAGAGAAAATATGTTTGCTTTTTCCGGGGATGATATTGACGGAAGTAGGTGGCTGGTGGTGGCGGAGGTGGTGGTGGTTGGGAGCCTGATTCTTAGAGGATGGGGAGAGGAGAGGTCGTGTCTACGTGACAGATGCAGAAGTCAACGATGTTGCCGGTGGCTGCTGGCAACAGTGGTTTGAAGAGACAGAGATAGGTCGAGGAAGGGTAAATTTGTGATATTAAAAATGTTTCATTACATTAAAAATTTATTTAATGTTGACAACAAAAGGAAAAATTTATTTAATATATCATCTATTGAACTTGAACCATCTAGACACTAGAAACGATGTCGTACGGTATTATGTACCAAGTGCCTTATTTTGTCCTATTCGAGGTGTAACGTTACTCCCCAAAGATGGAGAGAGGGAGTAACGAATCCTTCCCTCCTCTTAATAGTAACTTCTTGCAATCGTATGAGTTATCCTCTCTCCTTAATTCATCAGCTTTTTTTTTTTTTTAGATAGATTGACCTTTAAATAAATCCTTAAACATAATAAATTAAATTTTAATTTATATTTCGAAGAGTTAAATTGTAGATTTGTAGTAGATGTTGATTCCGTTCTTCGATCTATAAACAGTACACAAACAGTCTAGAAGCCAGTTGATGCATGCTGCCTCTGTGCCACATCTAGACACGCTCCTATCTTTTCCTGCTTGTTGCCATGGAAATTAGGCAGGTACCGGGTGGCTGTTGTTAAAGCCACTTATTAAATCAATTTACTTGGAAGTCTCTCAACATTGTTTTCAAACACACTATTAGTTTTCAAGGCAATACCATCTTTATCCTTTTGTGATTACAAAGGCAAGAGTGGAGAGTGCCATCGCATATGGAGATAGAGATGAGAGTTGGAAGAAGAAAAGGAACGTTATAAGTTAGAATTAAAGAAGGCCAAGTGGGGAAAAGGTGATGAGTTCAGTTTGGAGAATAAGATAATTGTATGAATTTGTCTGGAGAGGCCAAAGTAAAGGATGAATTTTTCAGGGAAAGAGTTGGATGTTAAAGACATATATGCCCTGCAAGTGTGCTTGTCATGTGTCGCTGTAGTAATGGCATCATAGATGGTTGCAGCTGCAGCGGTGACTAAAATTCAAAGGTCTCTGGAGGAAATGAGGGGAATATAATGATGGAGAAAATCCGGGTAACCCATTTCCATAGCCATTATGGTCGGTCCTTTGTATCACGTATGTTCAATTTCATTACACAAGAAAATAAATAGGGACTTGCCTCCATTAAAGCATAGTGTAAAGAATGAAATACACAGTCTCAATCTTGAATAAAATATTGATAGCACAGTTGGAGTTTATATCTTATAAAATCCAAAATTGTTGACTTCTTTGGGGATGGAGAGTTCAAGTGTTACAGTGGGCATGTTCTTACAACTACCATAATAACAACTAACCTTATCCCACTAAGTGAAGTCAATTATATGGATCAAACAACCCCACAAAAATATTACAAAATCACTTATTGATACGTTAATGCATCTCTCATTTAAATTCTTTTAATAGTTGGTAGTAGTATTTTGTAAATAGAAGGCCTTACTGGCACAAAATCTATAGATTACATATGAACATGTACAAACCACGTCAAAAAAAAAAAGGAGTGTAACATCCACAAACCTTAGGTTATGACCAAAAAAACAAACCCTAAGGCATGCACGAGTCAATTGGAGCAGATATAGCGTAATCTACTTTTGTATCAAGGGCTCGTCTGGATTCCCTTCTCAAAATATTTTTTAAATAATCTATTTTAAAAAATATATTTTACAAAATGGAATATGTTTTATATTTAGATGTAACATTAATTTATATTTTAAACATAATATTAAAATATATTTATTTATTATCAAACATTTTTTTATTATAAAAAAGGGTTATAACTTCTCAAAAAATATCTTTTTTTTACTTTTCTAATGCTTATGTTTTTACTCAAAAAAATAATTATCCAAACATACTAAAAAATACAAAAAAAATTTTAATCAAAATAATAGCATCTAAACAAGCACTGTCCATTTAGAAACAGAAGCCAATATATTATATTTATTATATCATCTACGTACAGTAACTAGGGAGGACTAGTGACTGGAGGGGGGCTCGGGAGTGATTAGTTCGTGCTGCTTTTGTTTCTTCTCTCACATTACCCAAAAAAAAAAAAAAAAAAAGGACTAGTGATTAGTGGCGGACTCTCGTTACACAGCCAAGCGATATTTTTGTGATAATCAACATTGAACTGATGACCAATCATCCACTCAGAACTCCACAGAGGATATAACTACGAGCTACTCAACAGCCAACATGGTTAGCAGAAAGTACCATTAACCTCAATATAGATGAAGATAAAATCATCGAGGAAAACCAACTTCTCAAGAGCTACAACAACATTGAAAGCTAGAGCTTTAGAAACTTCTTTCATTCAACTCTGGGATGCTATGCAATGAATTTGCACGTTGACAGTGATGATACTGCTCAATTGTGAATCTCAACGTGTTAGAATATTGAGAGTGACCATCAAATAACAACCACAATATTATTATCACCTGCAACTTGACACACTACAGATTTACAGTGGAAATGACTTATAATCAAGATTAACCATCTAATAACAATTACAAATGCCTGTAGGAGCTGGTTTGACTCCTGCTCCAAGTGTCGAAGAACGCCAGCCTTATAAAAAGGAGTGTAAAAACCCAGATCATTTCTGCTGAGCATAATGTTCAGGCAGCAAATTAAAGATCCCTTGATGATGGGATTGTGATGCTTTGACCAGCATTTTATTGGCCACATCATCATAACAGTTTAGTTGACCACTCTTGGGTCTTACTGATAGGCTTCCAAACTTTATTGGGGTTTCAGGAACTTGAGATGGACCATGCAGCAATTTAACCTATGTTGGCCAATTAAATATGGTTATAGGGTACAAAAATTTTTGTAAAAAGTGGGATACAAGTATGTCAATATGTATTAAAAATAAATTATAAATTTCATATGATAAAAATAGCAATTTCAACATAAAACAATTTTAAATTATTCAACAATTAATATTACTTTCCAAAATAAAATACTGTAATAGTACAATTCTCAAAACAAAGCTTTTAACAACTAATCAACATTTTCATTTTCGTAAAACATAACTCCAGTGAAAGGAGAATGGGAAATTCACATGGTACTCGAGGTTGTGGGGGCAATAGAGAGGGAATGCATAGCAAAGCTTCCAATCCCAATACCCTTGTAGCCTTGCTACACACCAAACAAAAGAGCAACGGTTTTCCCCAATTTCCACCAAATATCTCATTCTTAGCTATGTCCTAAACGGTGGGCCATGCAAATGTTCAACCATTTCCCCCTTACCTTCATTTTCCATCCTCCCCAAGTCTCTTCCCCTCCCCCTCCCCTTCAGCCCACTCCTCCCTTTATAAACCAAACCTTCCCTCATACCTTCATTCATAACAATCAAACTCAAGAGAGACAAAGACACTCCCCTACCTCACAATCATGATTCACTAGTCACTAGATCTGAAAACAGCAGCAACTCAAAGGAAAGCAAACAACTTGCCATCGAGAGGGCCCCATTGGGATCGATAGCATAGTGGGATGCATGAGGCTTCACGGGTCTAGGGTGCGCGCAGGGGGCTAAGCGGCGAGGGAGCTGCAAGAGAAAAGCCTTCGCAATTTTCCAACGGTGTGGTTGATAGCGGAGTTCGCGACCGTTTATATGGTGTCGCGGCAATGGGCGGTGAAGAAGTGGAGAAGAGGAGGTAAGGTTCTGCAAGGATGAAATTAGGGATTAAGGGATTGGGAAAAAGAAACTGAGGCAAAATGTTTAAAAAAGAAAAACCCAAAACGACGGTGTTTTGGTGAAAATGGCATTACCTAACACTAGTACGTACCCTGTTGTTCCAGATGTACCCAATTTTTTTTTAAAAAAAGATGGGTGATGGGTACGTACCAACGCATAACCATACCCAAAACATACCCGATAAATACTTTTCCAATTCTAGTGTACCTCTGCTTCAGAGAATTTAACAAACCCAAGGAAGATTAACTATCCATTAGTGTGCCTAATCCAGTCATGAAGAACAACATGAACGGGAGAGATGGACCAAGGCCAAGCTCCTGATTATTTAGTTAACACATGAGAAAAGTATTGGCCTAAGTATAAAGTTCGGTTGTTGATAAACGAAATGCAAACTACAATACCATATATCATATTCTAAAAGAAGATCAATGTTTAGTGGAAATGATGAGGTGGCAATCTCTAGTGAGTTTGGTTTCCCTTTAAAACCATCACTCACTATACATGGATCCACATATTAATTAATTAATATTTATGTTTTTATCTCAATCTTATGGAATATACAATTCTAGCATTGGAAATATACAAATTGTTATAGCCGAACCTTTAGAGCGTGAGTATTGCAGACATTGAATATTGCAGACACTATGCTTTATACTTTATTTCATAGAGCCACTAAATATTGAATATTGTAGACACCATGTTTGATACTTTATTTCATAGGCTTTAGGGATGTCACTCTAGCATATGTCTAAAAACCATTTTTTATTGAATATACTTTATCACATAGAGCCACTAAACATTGAATATTGTAGACACCATGCTTGATACTTTATTTCATATTTTATACCATGCTTCATGTTTGTGTTTTGACCGTGGTATGAATATCAATTGTGCAGATGAAGTGATTTAAAACCCATACATGCCATTGGAATATAGGATCATAATTGCAGATTTTATAGGCTTCTTCTTAATCATTTTATAGACTAGACACCTACTACTTTTGCATGCTTATGATTTCATTAATTGTTTCCACTCCCATTTAAACTTCCTAGGTTCTCTTTTTATCACATAGAGCCAACCAACATTAAATGTTGCAAACACCATGCTTAATACTTTATGTCATAGACTTTGAGGATGTCACTGTAGCATATGTCATTCTATAGATATATATAGATATGCACACATATTGTTCAACCATCAATCTAAGTTTTTTTCTATCTACTCTTCTCTCATTATTAATTTCTACTTTCACATTTTGATGTTGTGCAATGGTTGGAAGATTTGATCTCACCAAGGATTTGAATGATGGTTGTCAAAAGATTTGGAGGTTGAAAGTAAGGATAATTAGGCTTTGGCATGTTCCTAATTTCAAGGATAGATCTAAAGAGCCAGTGCCTTGAAATGGTGTTCATGGATTAGCAAGTTTAGTTTAATATCCATGATTGTATTATTACATTATTCATTCTTATTTCATCTTTTCAATTACGAATTTTAACCTGTTATTATTTGCTGATTTAATATCAATCTGGAAGAATTAGTGCTCCATTTCAAGTGACTATGTCCAATCATTTGAGGATCATCTTTTTGAAGGAAAGGTATATATGATCTCTAATGTTTCTATTGCATTAAACTCAATCAAGTATAAGGCAACAAAACACGAATTTAGGATATTCTTCAAGAAAGACACACAAATTAAACTAACAGAGGATCTGAGTATTCCTTTTAATGGTTTCAAATTTGTGCCAAATAGTGTGATTGCAAAAGAAGAAAATGAAGATTCTCACTTGGTTGGTAAGTATACTATTATGTCATGTTTTACACCTACTAACTTCACAAGTTTAATGCTATGTTTTCTTATCCTGATTAAGAAGTAAACTTTCTTTCTTTTGTGCAGATGTCATAGGCCTCCTAACCCCAAGGCTAATCCTAAACCATACACAAGTGGTGCAAAAAATGACAAATACATTGTCATCCAATTAGATGATCTAGAGTAAGATAACATTTCTCTTTACTTTTATATGTCACTGCATTGTGTCTGTAATATAAACATAACATAGTCATTCATGATGTATTTTCTTAAGGAGTGAAGAGAAATTGAAATGCACTTTGTGGGACGGTTTTCGAAATAGTTGACTACTTATATGGAAGAGAATCCTGGATCAAAGTATATCGTGATTCTTCATTTGGCAAAACGAAGAATTACCTGGGTAAAGTGATATCTACTATGTTCATTTGGCTGGTGTTTTGTTATTAGTCTCAATGCATCTAAAACAATCTATTTGTTAATGATGTTTTCTTTTCTCATAACACAGGTTCAATGGAAGTCTCTAACACTAATTATACTTCTAGACTCTTTATTAATGCTGATCTACAGAAGTCATAGACTTTAAGCTTAAGTATGAAAAATTCATCCCAAGTTTAGAGTACTAATTTACAAAATAATTGTATCCTAATTGTCTATTATATTTTAGCTTTGCAAACTTGGATTCTCTTGATATGATGCTTACAAAATAATGTCACCTTGATTGTATTTGATGTCTTAGGCTTGGAAAAATTGACTTTCCAAATAGAACACAAGTGACTCAAATCATATTTGACCCAAGTCTACTCAATGGAGGAAGATTTCCTTACTCAAAATTTGTACATAACTATTTGTGATTTGAGCGAATCTCAAGAGGTTTTATGTTACTTCTAATTCAAATAGTCAAAATTCAACTCCACATAGTTGACATGTCTTTGGTTCACAATCTAATTATATTTCTGCATTTTTTTAATTTCAGAAAACTACTTTTGTAACAATTGGAACTGTGAATGATATAGAAAATGAAGAAAATTGGTGGTATAAAGGTTGTAAAAGGTGCTTCCAAAGTTTAAAGCGGCAATCTGAAGTTTTCATTGTAGGAAGTGTAATACATATCCAACAACCTTTACTCCAAGTGTTATTTTGTGTTTTTCACTCTATTCATTGAAATGTATTTTTTTATGCATATTTCTCTGCTCTAAACTTCTCTTTTGTATTAAAATTCTTAGGTCCATATCCATTTGAGGGTTGCAGATGAAACAGGTTCTGCTTTATTTATTCTATATGATATAGAGGCCTTCAAGTTCCTAAATAAGTCTGCTAATGATCTTAGAGCTGAATATGTGTCAAAGGTATTGAGTGTAGTTATTTTCATTGCATTGAAACATCAATTTCAATTATAATGACCTTTGTCTATCTGTATTTAGGGTGGTGATAAAAACAAATATCCTTACCAAATAAATGCATTCAAAGACAAAAGGTTTCTGTCAAGGTTTAGTTAAGTTGAAGATCTTAACTCTTTTCAACCATGTGTCATTACTATTCTCAAGTTGTGCTCAGATGAGGCAATAGTCAATTTATTCATTGAAAAATACAAGATTCATGATGTATGGTCTTTTTTTTTGATACTCTAACTTATAAAATTTCGTACATTTCATGTGTTTAAACCTTTCCTAACATATGGTTCCATTAAATTGTATTAGTTGTCCTTTGTTCCTGATAATTAGACTTTATGACAAACACTTTTGAAGGTTCTAGATAAATAAGGTGATCTTTTCATGAATTTTTTTCCTCTTTTGTAATTACTACAAATTAGATTTTGTCCTTCAATTTTTTATAATTCATACAATGCAATCCTGTGCAACCTTCCTTATTTGAATCATGTGAAACAACTACTCCATCAAAGCCTGTTCTTGAAATAGGATGGATTGCAAAACTATCTGATGGATCACCTACCATTTCAATGTTTCATCAACTAAAGTTAGCAAGCTGGTCAAAGAGGACATGAAAAACATTGCTGAAGGTTATGAGATAAATAAGGTAATTTTCAAATGCACTTTCTTTCTATCTGTATTTACTATGATCTGAAGTCCTACCATTCAATGTTATGATTCTTCATTTTATATACAAATGTGTAGAATTCTTATCTCAGTAGTCACTGAAACTCCTACCCCTTCAAAACATATGTCTAAAGTATCATGGACAACAACACTTTCTGATGCATCACCTAATGATTTCACACTCCCATCAACTAAGATGAGGAAAGTGATCAAACAAGAAAAGGATTGAATGCCTGCAACCTATCTTTTAAATGTTCTTTTATCAGTGGCCAATGATTTGCTTTATGGACCTATGTTGTGGTGTTGTTATTTTCTATTTTTATCATTCCACATGTTTCTACTCTGATCTTTTTCATCACCATTGGTGTAATTTGTAATACTTTATGGGATGTGACTCTAAGCCATTTTTTCTTTTGGACAAATTTTTAATGTTAGCTTCTTTATGTCCTAATATAATGTCATGTTCATTTGCATTCAGCAAAGCCTTATTTGTGACTTATAATTTAAGTTTGAGTAGGCCAAAACATCTTCAACACATTCATAAATAATCAGGTAGTATTAAACACAACCTTCAATGTCTCCTCTTAACCATTATTTCTTTATTTTGATATGAACAATTTACTAATTTGATATCAATTCCTTCCAAGAGTGTTTGTGTAAATCATGATAGTCTTTTCTGACTAAAGATTAATTCAGATATAGATTAATCATGACATTTTTTTCATAATTTACAATTGATTAGCAATTAACTTTCTCTTGAACTGATTGAATCTTTTATTACAAATGTTTGCACAATTGAATTTCAAAAATGAGGACTGCCACATGCACATATTCTACTTTTCATGGATCCTCAATCAAAGCCTTCATCACTAGATGATATAGACAAGTTTATATCTGCTGAAATTCAAAACCAAGAAACAAATCCAAATTTGTATAATGCTGTTAAAAAATATATGGTGCATGGTCTGTGTGGACATTTCAACCAAAAAAGCCCATGCATGGTTAATCGAAGATGCTCAAAATTTTTCCCAAAGCCTTTCAGGTCAGGACAATTATAGATGATATTGGGTTTCCAAGATATAGAAGACAAGATGCTGGGAGAATAATCATAAAGAGAAATGCTGTGTTAGATAACTCATTCATAGTTCCATACAATGCAAAGCTTCTCCTAAAATATGGCTGTCACATCAATGTTGAATATACTTGTCAACATCTGCCATCAAGTATCTTTTTAAGTATGTTCATAAGGGAAATGATAGGGTGACAACAGCATCTTTAAGCCTCATGGTTCAAGCTCTTCAGAGGGTATGGTGGATGAATACGTAATTATTATGACTGTAGGTACATATCAGCTTGTGAAGCTACTTGGAGGCTATTTGGATTTGATATTAGAAGAACCTAGGTAATTAGATTACCATTTCATTTACCTGATCAATAGCCAGTGGTTTTTAAAGACAATGAAGATATTGGTAATGTTTTGGAAAGAGCTGATGGGAAGATGACAATGTTGCTTGCATGGATGCAGGCAAACCATTTGTATCTAGAAGCAAGAAATATGACTTACAACCAGTTCCCTACTAAATTTGTTTAGAAAGAAAAAATTTCAATGTGGATGCCCAAGAAAGAAGGGTATGCTATTAAGAATCTCTCATGTACCTACCAGGTAATGAGAAGACTAATACCTCAGATTGTTGCTTAATATTCAAAAAGGTTGCATGAAGTATGAAGATATAAGAACTGTGGATGGAATTGTTCACAACACATTTAAAGATGCATGCTGTAACACCCTAATAATTAACCAAATACACCTAGGTTGTATCTGATTAATTACTAGACTTTACTCTTTGCTTCAGTTCTTTCATCATACTTTGAAAATACTTAGTGAAATTACGAGCCATTTTTTTTAAACATAATTGAAAACGTGAGCCGCGCATAATGTGAACGATAATCGAGATAAAGCAGAAAACGAATAGACATATCATGAAGAAACACATCATATTGGCTCCATCATATGACATCCATAATTATATATCACATAGATATTTTGCCTACCAACAAAATAAGACTAGGTGTAGGCAATCTAACAAAACATAAATAATATATGGATGGAAGGACATCCATTAATGGCACCTAGTAATAACACTCCAGGGATAGGGATAGATATCTGAAATATATGAGTGAAACTAGAGGATTAAGTTCAGCTACGGTGAAAGCCTCAATGTGATTCACGAATGCTTCCTTCTTTCTGAAGACGAGATGGAAAGAAAAATAGAGGGAGTGAGAAACTTATAAAAAGAATCTCAGGGTACTCACCTCATGATGCATTGTGTCATCATCATCGTCCCCAGGAACCTCGGGGTTATTATGAAATAATGAGCATGCTAAGATTGATTTATTAAGTTTGAAAATATACTTTACCGAGGTTCGTCGGTTTTAATCATGCGTCTTATAATGCATCATAAACTTAGTATGTCATGTATATAATGAACTTTTCCTTTCATATATAATAACATAGTTATGCATAAAATCACATCATATTCTTCATCATCATTTCATAATACTATGCATAGCAGAACATCATATTTCTCATCATCATTTTCATAAATACTATGCATAGTAGAACATCATATTCACATAATGCATTTACTTAGTTTCTTAGGTGACTTAAAGTTACTTTCATCATCATTTTCCTGGGCCACCCTATACTCCACCCTTTTGGGAGTAATCTAGGTTATGAGCTCATACCTTACTAGTCGTCACTAGCATATACTTATCCCTTTTGATAAGTTAAAGTCCCGACTCTACCCTTTTGAGAGAACGGGCTAGGGGCAAGAATCACCTTTTCACCACCTATAGTCTGATGGGTCCAAAGGATCATTTTCTTAGGATCACCTTTTCACCACCTATAGTCTGATGGGTTCAAAGGATTATTTCCTCATAATTTTAAGTCACCATTAAGTCTTTGCATGTTATATCATAATATAACTCTGAATTCATAATCATCAGGATGCATAAACATTCTCATTGTTTGCAACAGCAACTATATCATGAAAACTATGAAGTCATTCAATGACATCAAATACTTAATAAGCATCAAATCACTACATAGACTTATCATTTCAAACTTCAAAGAACCATTATCATAAATTCTTACCAAAACTGTCTTAAACAAGAAATTTTAGAATCGGGTAATCTCAATTATCAAACTAATTAATCATACATCTAAAGGATTCATTATCATCATTACCATTAATTATAAGCCTTAAGAATATTATTAAACTATATGGGACAGCATAGGCAGCAAGTTATATTTAAGGCTTCACGTGTGCTAGAAGTTGCATTTTTAACCCTTTCTCGTTACCGGCTTTCCTTATGATGCTAAAATTAATTACTAAATCAATTATGAATCATTCTCTCTTATCTAAACATAATAGAATCTGGTTCTTAAGGTCACTAAAGGTCTGGACAGAATGCATAAATTTCATTCTCTAAAGTTCTAGAAATCTTGCTTTTACGGTTTTCTAGGAAGCTAGTTTTATCTCTAACATGCATAGAATAAACCATAATTATCACAACTTCAAACATATTAAATCATAGTCATTTATTAGTACTAATCTCATATCAGAAGCCGAATCATGAACCTCATATAATTGTATAAAATCACATTTTAAGTGAACATAAAATATTAGTTTCCCATAGAATCCTTGCAAAGCTTTAAAACTCTTTTAGAAACTAATTTTTTTGCTAAACTTGAAAGAATCTTCATAATTAAAATTCTCACTTAAGATAAAAGGAGCAAGTCTTGAGCTTAAGAGATTTATGTGATATCTTAGAATCATAAACATGCTATGCAACCTCATTTTAATCTTGTCATTATAAGGTGATAACTTGGAATTATAAACATGATATGCAAATCCATTTCTTTATCTTTAAGATTTAAGGTGATGACTTGAAAATTAAACATGATGCAAGAGCTTGAAATATAAACATGATGCAAGAAACTGAAGGCGGTAGTCGCACAAAACCGGTGGAGAAGAGAATCTTAGAAAGGAACGGCGGTAATCCGCACTGGACCGATGAAGGGAGAAGAGAATTATTATTACATCTTTTTAAGCTCCAATCTCAAGACTTCTTAAAGAATCAATTCTTTAACTCCAATAATCTTATTTCTTTGCTTGTGATACTTGGGCAAGTCTTTGAGCTCTAAGATCTTTAGGTGATGACATAAAAATAAACATGTCATGCGTTGATTCTTTTAGCCATTATAAAATAAAGTGAGAGCATAAAATAAATATGAGATGCATTCTTTATTATCTTTGAAGATTAAGTGACAACTTGAAATATAAACATGAAATGCAAGCTTGGAAATTTAAACATGAGATATGCAAGTTCATTTATTTATTCTTGAGAATTTAGTGATGACATTAAAAGTAAACATGGTTATGCAAGGCATAAACTTAAACATGGATGCAAGTTCCTTTTATTTCTTTACTAGAGCTCTTCCAAGACTTTAGAGAAATATAAATTCAACCCATATATATCTTAGCAAGACAAAGTGAAAAATACATCTTTCAAGTTCTAAACTCAAGATCTTTATTTTTACATCATAAAAACATCGTTCTTTAAAGTTTTGCATCAAGTGGAATTTTCAAGCTTTAAAGGCCTAACTTGTGATGGATTTACAACCAACACTCAAGGTCCTCATCATCAAGCTATCATCATATTCCTTCTTAGGCCATTTGGCCGAAATCATTAAAGAAAAATAAGGATAGAAAAACTGAAATTGTAAAGCTCTAAAACTAGTGAAATCTTCAAGTTTTAGAGGTCTAACTTGTGAAGGCTTTGCAACCAACACTCAAGAACCTCATCATCAAACCATGGTCTCATCATAATCTAGGCCATCAGGCCGAAATGTTTTTAAAAGAAAAGGGAAAACAAATTGAAATTGAAAGCTAGAAGAAAGTCCATGAAATCATCATTTTTGAGCTAGAAACATAACTTGTCATAGCATAAAATAAACTTAGAAACAACTCCCTACCTAATCTGATTTGAAGAAAGGAAGAGAACTTGGTTTCTTGGAGTGAAATGAAAGAAAATATTCTTAAAAACTTGAAGAAAGAATTCAGCCAAGAGGAGGAGGAAATGAGAGCTTTTGGTGCTTCTAAGAACTAGAATTGTGTAAGTTATGATCAAAGGCTTCTAACACCTCTTCAAGCATGCCTATTTATAGAGATTTTGAAGCTCATAAATGGACAAATGAAGGAGGAAGGATGATGGATTTTCATGGGGAACAAAGGAGGAAAATCATTCCTTGTTTAAGGCATGTTTTATGCCATGTTTTAGGGAATTTTTGGCATTTTATTTTAGTGTATCTTTGGGCAATTATTCTGATGCATAATGGCATCAATAATTTCGTCCATTACAGCCCAAGGAGGAGAAATTTGTGTGTTCCATGCATTATTTAGGTGTAGGTAAGGTATTCATGCAATTTAGAGAATTTACGGTTAAGGGCTTAGGTGAATTAGTAAGCAATTTGAGTGTTTTAAAGCAATTTTAGGTTCTAATCAATTTAAATAAATAATTTTGACTCTAGATTAATAATTAGAATTTAATAAGCTTTAATTTGAGCCTAATATTGCTTAGGTTTCGTTAGACGAATCAAAAATCTCAAAATTTGTAAAACTACAAAAGACGGGGCAAAACGTCATTTTACTTAAAAATTACCCGAGACCACCCGAGCTTAACCAATGGTTAATCATAGCTTAAAAACACCTTTAAAAACATTTTAGTGAGGTTCGGGTAAGTCGGCACGCAAATTGAGTTAAAAACGCAAGGGCGTTTTGATCATTTTACACGTCCAGGAAATCGGGGTTTGCAATACTTGCACGAATTGCTCCTAACTTCTCTTCTAACGTTATATTCCTTTATTAAGGATTGTTTGGTCTCAAATTTTATATAATATTTACCTACGGTAATTCGGTAATTCCTAATGACGTAAAAATTACAGTAAAAATTGGGCGTTACACATGTCATGCTCTAGGATCGTTACAAGATGACAGAGAATTCATTGATGCCATATTTGAAGCCAGTTCATGGGCTTCTGCTCATATTTGAGGAGATTATTTGTTATTTTATTGATATCAAATAACATGAGTAGACATGAACATGTATGGGAAAAATGTTGGCCGCATATTTCAGATGATGTCTTGTACAAGGAAAGAATATCAATGCATAATCAAGGTAACTTAATCAATGATCACATTAAAATTAGTGATAAATCATCTTATTGATAAGAAATTAATCATTCTTTTCTCTTCCACCCATGCAGATTTCAATATTCTAGAACAACAAATAAGGAATATGACCTTAGCTCTTATTAAGGAGTTGCTACAAGCAAATGCTAGATCACTGAAGGCATTTTCTGGTATGCCTTTTCCTTCAGAAGACATTCTCTGCAATGGAAGATAGATTAATAATGGAGTAGTTAAATTTTGATGTTCATGCTTTATCAAATGAGTTGTTTGGATACTTGGGAAGCATTAATCAGGAGCACAAGAAAGCTTATGATGAGATCTTGAATGCTGTTTATTATGATAAGGGAGGATTTTTCTTTTTGTATGGTTATGGTGGCACAAAACCTTTTATGGAAGACATTATCCCTCAATTAGATCAAAAGGTGATATTGTTTTAAATGTAGTTTCAAGTGGAATTGCCTCCTTACTCTTGCCAAATGGAAGAACTACACACTCTAGATTCAAGATTCCTTTGAATATCAATGAAAACTCATCATGTAGAATCAAGCAAGGCAGTGCTCATGCAAGATTGCTATGCAAAGCAAAGTTGATTTTTTGGGATGAAGCCCCAATGTTGAGTAAGTACTACTATGAAGCACTTGACAAATGTTTGAAAGATATTCTTAGATTTTCATCTTCATACAATCCTGATTTGCCTTTTGGAAAAGTAATGGTTTTGGGTGGTGATTTTAGGCAAATTACCAGTTATTGCTAAAGGTTCAAGACAAGATATTGTTCAAGCATCAATCAATTCTTTTTATCTTTGGTGTCATTGCAAGGTTCTCAAACTTTTGAAAAATATGAGATTGACAATTGGTGCTAATGGGTCTGAAAATGAAGAAATACACAA
Organism: Dalbergia oliveri; assembly: GCA_030441495.1. Taxonomy (NCBI): domain Eukaryota; kingdom Viridiplantae; phylum Streptophyta; class Magnoliopsida; order Fabales; family Fabaceae; genus Dalbergia; species Dalbergia oliveri. Next base: position 26,024,848 of record JAMLFY010000001.1, on the reverse strand, counting down.
CTTTAGCAATGGGCTTTTAGAAATAGGAGATGGTCTTGCTAGAGATTCAAATGAAGGTGAATCAGAAGTTGAAATTCCTGTGATATTTTCATCCAGAATTCTACAACTGCATTTGATGACTTGATAGATTTTGTATACCCAGACATTGTGACTAATCTAACAAATGTTGAGTTTTTCAAGGAAAGGACAATTCTAACTCCTATATTAGAGATTGTCACAAATGTTAATAACTACATAATGTCTAGGGTCCTTGGAGAAGAAAAGATTTACTTGAGTTCTGATTCAGTTTGTGTAGAAAAAGGAAATATGGAATCAAGTTAGATGCTTTTTCTCAGAGATATTGAACAGAATAAATTGTTCTGGAACACCTCCTCATAAATTGATCTTCAAAGAAGGTGTGTTAGTGATGTTATTGAGAAATATTGATCAGTCAAATGGATTGTGTAATGGGACTAGACTAAGTAAGAAGACTAGGAATCATGTTATTGAATGTTTAACGCTAACCGGCAACAAAGTTGGTGAAGTTGTTTTGATTCCAAGAATGAACATGATCCCAAATAATAATGCACTTCCCATCAAGTTCTAAAGGAGACAATTTCCAATAATTGTTTCCTTTGCTATGACAATAAACAAGTCTCAAGGTCAAACATTGTCTATAGCTGAGATATATCTTCCAAGGCCTGTATTTTTCCATGGACAATTATATGTTGCTCTTTCAAGGGTAAAGACAAGACAAGGGTTGAGAATTTTAATAGAAAACCATGAAGACGTAAATGAAAATTGCACAATGAATATGGTCTATAGAGAAATTTTTGAAAACATTACTTCATATGGTAAGCACTACTTATCAATGCATATACATATATTGTAACCTTATACATGTATTCTTAATTACATATATTTTCTCAATTTTATAATCATTCAATGTTAATTAACATTTTTCTTATTTTTACAAGATCATTCAAATGCAATGGGAACTTCTTAATTTCCATTTATCATAGTGATATCATTTTTTCCTTATTATCTTTTTATTTTGTGGTCTTTTATATTTCTGTTTAAAGTTATATTCACTCTATAAAAAGAACTATTTCCAATATATATTATCCACAATTAAACTTAATTGCAATATAATATAATATAATATCTAACTACATGTCTATTAAATATTATTATTATACAAATTATTCAAATCATATCTATTATTATACATAATATGTAACTATTATTTAATATTACAGGTCCACCGTTATATATATATATATATATATATATATATATATATATATATATATATATATATACGGTGCATTCTACGGTGTTGCGAGCAAGAAGACGGAATGGTTCAGCACTGACGTGTCTCCCTTCCTCGTTGACATCTGTATTAGTTGGTATTTTGAATCCTTCGCGGATGATTATTGGGTAACCAAATATTTAATGCCCATTAATAACTTTGCTTTCTCTTTAAAACTACCATGTCTGATTTAGTCATTTCTTCCTTTAAAAGTTTTCGATTAGCACAGCCCCAACCTGAGCAACCTCCTTGTTCGTTCCAATCGACTAAGAGAGGGTGTGTTCATAACTTCCATCCTGAGACACTACAGTCCGAAAAGCATACCCATCGATCGAATAGTAGTTGGTCCCCAGATCTGACACAAACCGGCGCATCCTATTGTTCTCCCGGCTTCCCATCGCATCCCCCTCCGCCAGCCTTCAAGGTCCACCCTGTCTTCGCTCCAAGGCCCATCGTCACCAAAAACCTGTTCATCGCTCGTCGTCCCAGTTTCCATGCATGAAAAGTGCACCTTTTTTGGCAAAACCGTCCATCGTTGGTGAATAATCGAAAGAATAAAAATTATATCTAACCTTGCACTTCAACGAAAAGGTCTTTCTCCATGAGAGATCTTGCCAGTGTGGGCCATGCCTGGGCAGTGCACAACATTAAGGATGGCTCGAGAGCAAGGGATTTCAACAAGTTTAGGGGAAATTCTTCTCCAGTATTCAAGAGAAGAGAAAAATTACTTTTCTGACCTTTTTCTTTTCACAACACAAATTTCTTAACTTAAAAAAATTGCAACACTCAAGCTTAAACACAGAACTGACACTGAATCCTACCGCTAACCTACTACAGACAAGTGCTATGCGCGGCCTCATCTCATGCTGCCACATTGTTAATTCAGTGTTCCTTGAAAAATGCTTCATGCATAGTAGAACGTACCTCTCTCTCTCTCTCTCTCTCTCTATATATATATATATATATAAATATTTTACTATTTTTATATCTTAAATTTCTAAACACTCTATTCATAAAATATATGGTCAACTATTTACTTTTTTCCAACTCATTCTCATACTCACATAGATTTACATGGGTGTTTACACCCATATAGGTGTCAAAATAACATTATCCTATATATAATAATGCCAATGGAAAACCAACATAGATTCATCAACCGAAATTAGTTTCTTGCAATATTTCTACTCCAATGTTGAAATTATTCTTTACTAATTAAGATACTACTAGTCTTCTATTAATTGTTTACTATAAGGGGAATATGAGCAGTTCTAAAAGTGAAAGACCACTAAAGTCGGAAATCGTTAGATATCTTAATTATTTTAAAATATTAGTGCACACAGTACCACATTACTATGTTACCAGCATAAAGAACTCCAAAGGCATGTATGGGTAAACTATCATTGCAGTCAAATCAATCATACCGAAGCTAGTTACTCAATGACTATAGCCCTGTTTGCATCCTTCTCAAAGAGCTCATAGGCACACCGTGCATGTTGCTCCCACTGGTCAAGTGCTTCAAGTTGATGAACACTGAGTGCAGCTGCACAAAACTCATCAAAATCCATCCTTCTAAATTGCAATGCATTGAGCTGGCACCCAAAATCATTTGTATCAATAACCAGTATATTTTCAACATGACATTGAATCATATTTAGAGGCAGTCTACAGTTAAAGCACTTACTGATGCCAGAAAATCAGGAATGCGTGACTCCTTCATCGTATCTGTTGCATTCTTTGTCAAAGCCTGGGTCAGCTCAAATTTGTGAGTCCTCAAACATCATCCTCCTAAAATAGTATATGCAAAGAATTGGAAAGGAACTAACCGCTTTGATATTTTCCAAGCTAATGGTGCCATTTTTGTTTGGCTCTAAAAGTGCAAATTGCTCTTTCAAATAAAACAGCTCATCAACGGCTAACGTCTTCGACAAAGCCTACAACAATGTCCAAGAGAAGAACATGCTAATAACTTTCCAGGAAACTTACATGCATGGCCTGATCAACAAAAAGAAAGGGGAACAGGAGCAACCAAAATAAGAGAGAAGCACTTGATATGCAATGCTCTAGTTGGACCAACAGTTCTAAAGAGAAACAATGGATATGTAGAACGCCTGTACCATTCTTTAACTTTAAAGTTTCAAACAGCAATTCATCAGTAGAAAAAATTTGAGCCCACCCAGTTGGAAACACTAAACAAAAAACGAATTCTTACTCGGATTATTCATGCAACAATCTCTATCATCCAGAGGACAAAACATTCCGTAAAAGTAGTACACCTATGAAATAGATAAAGAGTAAAGCAGTCCCAGTAGTTAAAATCTAATGGAAAGATACCAGAGGATATTCAGGTCATCAAAGGCTCCTTTTCATTCAATATCAAGTATTTGAATGCAAGTATATTCAACATAAACAGACATATATACCCTTAAAGCTGCTTTTCGTAAAGGGGAGGAACGCATGTATGCCTTCATGAGCTTGAACATTAGAATATCTAGGCGTACTTTTACATCACTGTAATTTTTAATCCGTGGATGTCCTGCAGCATACACACCTGTAAGTAACGGAATAGAAATATAAGAAAGACCTTGACCCTTCAATGAAGGATCAGAAAATCACCTAATGCTTGTGCTGCGGTCAATCTTTTCCGTGGATCTTTATTTAGCAGTGGCTTAACAAAATCCTTGGCCTCATCAGACAGAGAAGGCCAAGGAGGTTCTTCAAAACTTGGATCAGCTTTCAATACAGCACGGAATAGCCCAGATTCAGTTCGTGCCCAAAATGGCCGGCTGCCACATAGTAAAATGTATGCAATCACACCAATACTCCAGATGTCGGCCTCAGTACTGTAAGCTCTATGTAAAACTTCAGGAGCCACACAGCATATGCTACAAACAATATCATTAAGCCTTTCATCTGTAAAGTAAAATGAGAAGTCACAACATAAAGCCCAATATTACATGACATGTAACATACATAAATGGACGCAACATACCTGGTTTGACAAAGTCTGACAACCCAAAGTCTACGGCCTTCAGCTCTGAGTTCTCATCTTTAGATGAGAACAAGAAGTTCTGATCCAAAAATTACCCATCTTTAGAATTTAGCACTCGATAAACATCGCAAGACAAGAAAGCATGAACCAAACCAAACAAAATCGCAACCAGTTTACTAAATAGGTTATCAAAGACTATCTGAATAAATGATGAAATGTCATTATGTTTCGCTCTTTATTTAATCTTTAAGACAAAACATAGAAGCTGGAAGCTGTCAAAGGTTTTGCATGGGGCTCTCAATCAGGAACAAAAATTTGAAACTATATGTCACGTCGGGTTTAAGATCACGATGCACGACACCCTGTAGATGGCAAAATGCAACGACATTGAGTATTTGTGTCAGGATAGCTTTTGCATCTTCTTCCGTGTATTCCCATCTCTGCAAGAGGAAACTGATATCTCATAGCCAAAAAAACATTAATATGTTTCCCCTTAGTCAATATATGTATCCGCTTTTCCCCGTCATCATCTAAATATAAACATTCAAACGAATGAATATTTATAAAATAAAGAAACAAATACCTTGATAGTATTCTGCCCAACAGCTCCCCTCCTTCGCACAATCTGAGAAGCATACAAGTTGAAGAAAGTTTGTTATAAAGAGTCACTACAAAAAGAGGACAAGGAATCTTGACAATTATTGAGATTAGCATGTAGGATACTATGAATTGAATTCATTGATTGATATGTAACACTATTACACTGGTTTATATACATATCACTTGAGTGATTGGAGGGAAAATTCAAAAATAACAAACCATCTAACAGATTTACAGATGTGGAGTAACTACATAACTGTCATAACTAACTTTCACTTGCAAGCCTTAATACTCCCCACAAGTTGGAGCAAAGATATCTAAGATGCTCAACTTGTTCATCAGTCACTTGAATTGAGTTGCAATCATAGGTTTAGTAAGCAAATCAACCAGTTGGTGCTGAGATGGGACATGAATTAGCTTGACTATCCGGAATTCACCTTATCTCTAATAAAATGACAATCAACTTCCATATGTTTTGACCTTTAATGGAAAGTTAGATTGGATGCAAGACGGATGGAGACATGTTGTCGCAGGATACTACTAGGGGAACTTTAATGGTGAAAAATTGAAGTAGCTGAAGAAGCCATGTTAATTCCCTAGCTATATTTGCTAATGCTCGATACTCTGCTTCTGGAACTTCTGAAACCACAGGCGCTTTTTGCTTTCCAGGAAACAAGGGCCTCTCCAAGGAAAATAGAGGAACTTGAAGTGCTCCTCCTTGTATCCATACAATTTGCCCAGTCTCATCAACATAGGTGGTGAGTTTGAAGGATGATTTTGAGGGGAAAAGTAGTCCCTAACCAGGAGAACTCTTTAGGTACTTCAAGAGATGGTGAATGGCATCTAGGTGAGGAACTCTAGGATTGGACATAAACTAAGCTAGTTTAGTGACTTAAAAGTGATGTCTGGCCATGAGTCTTCCAATTAACCTTCAATATAGTGAAGGGTCATCCAATAACTCTCCATCAGGAGCACTTAACTTCAAGTTTGGATCCATTAGAAGGCTTGCTAGCTTACAAGAGACAAAACTAGTATCTTCAAGTAATGAGAGGGTATATTTCCTTTGGTTGAGAAAAATTCCAATAGCTAATCTAGCTAGCTCCATGCCAAGAAAGTATTTCAAGTCACCTAAGACCTTGAGCTTGAAAAAGATTGAAGTCTTAGTTCTATAGTTATGATCATAGCAAGATTGGGGCTGACAATGATAATATCATCCACATACACCAAGAGGTAGGCCACAAAATTTCCAGAACCAACCGAGAATAATGAGTAATCACTTTTGCATTGGACAAAACCATTGCTGAGAAGAGTTGAAGAAAATTTGTGGAATTATTGCCTTGAAGCTTGTCTTAAGCCATAAAGTGACTTGGTAAGTTTGCAAACAAACCCCTCCCCTTTTTTAGGGTGCCCCAATGGTAGGTCCATATAAACTTCTTCAAATAACTCTCCATTAAGGAAAGCATTATTTATATCTAGCTATAGGAGGCTCCAATTTTGGACTGACTATTGCAAGGAGAATTCTCATGTTGTCAACTTAGCTATAGGTGAGAAAGTGTCAAGAAAGTCCACACCAGCCGTTGAGTGTACGAAGCCTTTGGCTACTAACCTAGCTTTGTATCTTTCAAGAGATCAATTAGGAAGGTATTTGGCTTTATACACCCATTTACATCTAACGGTGTGTTTGTTTGGGGTAAAGTGACCAACTCCCAAGTGTTATTATCCTCAAGAGCCTTCAGTCTTTATCCATGGCCTTTCTTCACTCAGGATTTTACTACTTGATGGTAAAACAGGATCTAGAATGGCATTGATATGCATTATGAATTGGGAATATGAAGGTGAAAGCTTATTTTAGGTTAGGTGGTTTTGGATAGGGTAGGTGGGGATGAAGAGAGGTTATTGCAAACATAGTCCTTGAGGTATGGAGGGGGGTTGGACGTTCTGATTGATTTTCTGATGCTAACAATAGGTTCATGTGCAGCTATAGGAGTGGGTTCTATTATAGGTGATGGCTCAGGCTGAAGAATTGGGTTGGATGTATGTGTGATAGGGGAAGAGTGAGATGGTGGTTGGGAAGGATAAAGGCAATGGGTTTTCAGCAAATAAATCATAAGGATGAGGTTGGTTTGAGCTAGATGCAAAAGGCATGATATGTTCATGGAAAATCACATTTCTAGAGATGATAAACTGTTTTGTTTTGAGATTATACAACCTGTAACCTTTGTAGCCTATAGGGTAACCAACAAATACTGTGTGATCAACTCTTGGACAGAATTTGGTTCTTGTAGGAATGGTGGCAGCATAAGCTAGGCAATCAAAGACCTTCATCTAGAGTAGTTGGGTTCTTTGTTAAAGAGTAACTCATATGGAGACTTGAAATTAAATAGAGGTGTGGGAGTTCTATTGATAAGAAAGGATGCTATGAGGACATAATCACCCCAAAATGATTTTGGAACTTGAGATTGGAAGAACAATGCTCTTGCTACAGTGAGAAAGTGTTGATGTTTCCTCTTAACAACTGCATTTTGCTTAGGTCTATAGACAAGAAAATTGGTGAATCACTCTTTTTTGTTGCAGAAATTTTGTCCAGCTCCTTTGCATTATTTTATCTAAGTCGCTTAATTGTAAATTTAAATTGAGTTTCAATCAAGCTACAAAATTGGATTATACAAGCAGGAGCTTCAGATTTGTTAGTTAGCAAATATATCCATGAAAAACGTGTGCAATCGTCAACTATAGTAAGAAAAAATTTCTTTCCATTATAAGTGCGTGCATGATGTGGTCCCTACACATCACAATGTACAAGGTCAAATGGAGCTTTAAACATATTATTGTTTGAAATGAAAATCTTCTAAACTTTGTAAGAGGACAAATAGTACAAGGTGAATCTGAAACAGAATTATGTAAATCAAGTGTATGAGATAATTTCTGTAGAATTTTATTAGAAACATGGCGTAATCTCGAGTGCCATAGATGTGCACCAGAATATGAAATTTGTTAGACAGCATTAGGATTGTGAGTGTGCATCCTTATTGAAGACAAACAAATCTCCAAGCATCTCACCCTTCCTAATCACCCTCAAAGACTTGAGGTTCTGAATTAAGAAACATTTTGGTAAGAATGAAACCATGAGTGATGAGTGTTTTACTAAAGATGAAAGGCGTGAGATTAGCCCGAAATGAAGAATGTAGAAGACATTATGAAGGATGAAGTTATGATGTAATTTTACAGTGCCAACAGAGTGAATAAGAACTTGAGTGCCATTAGGCAAAGTTATGAGAAATTAGACAAAGGTGTCATGTTGGTGAATAGAGAAATATTACAAGCAACATGAGATGTAGCTCCACTATCAATAATCCAAGAGATTGAATCAAAAGACATTGAATTAGATGTGGAAAGTGTTGGATTTTTAAATTTAAAAATATATATTTCAAAAGGTATATATAATTATTTAATATTATTTTTATTTATTATTTGAAGATTGCAGTTGACTTTCAAATATTTATTTACATATTACAAGAGAATTGTGTATTTAAACAAAACGATACTACTGTGATTAAATTATTTCCAAAACCATGCTAGTATTAAATTGCAATGCATATTAGTTCTAACGACAAGCATACCAGGTTGTGTTTTTCCTTGTTTAATTCCTTTTAAGTCAAATCAATCTTCATTGCATAATTAAATTCCATTGTTTAAGTGTTTTTCTTGAATGGTTTGATTGGTCTTTTATTTCATTTCCATTTTATAACATTACAAAACCATAATGATATAGACGTTGAGTATAATTCTTTTCGTATTAGAATCTGGTATGTGTGTGTATGTGTATATATATATATATATAAACCGGTTTTCACCATAAGAACAAGAATAGATAATAATTTACAAGTTTCTTATAATAATAATTTTATTTTATTATCTGGGTTATACATCATAATTTATCTCCCTTCTAGTTCTTGAGTTCCTGATTAATCCCAAAAGAGCCCCTGTATCTTGGGGATTTTTGTGCTGCGATAGAATAATCCTTAAAGGCAATGCAAGTGTGCACACCTCAGGCTTAACATACATCTTATTCTTCTTCTTTTTATTTTTCTATTTTGCAGGATTGGAGATTATTTTACAACAATTTTAAGGATTATTCTTTCACAAGAAAAAGGATGTGCATGTATTTCAACCCTTGTTGGGCTTATGTCATTTGATGATGGATTAAAAGAGACGACTCTACCTTTTAAAGCTTCAGTGGTAAGTAAAAAACTTTGCAATGGCAAATATATTCATTGGTGCAATAACCAAGTAAGTAACACACTCCATATATTACTCTCTCCATCCATTGTTATTATTGTCATGGTACAATTAAAGAGTGATGGTCTTGAAAGCATATTAGATGAGTGTGAATCATGAAGTAGACTTGGAGACATGGCTTGTGATTCAATTAGCTTCCATTTCAATTTTTTCCAGGAGATTCAAAGAATTTTGATATTTAGGAATATGATTACAAGCTATATTAGTATTTGAATAAATAATTTTAAATCATAACATGTGATTTATTTAGAGAGATGAAATTGTGTTATAATCATGACTAATTATGTTTCTTTTTCTTCTAATGCTGTTGGTCCAATAAATGAGAAAGAATAATTTTTTGTATATATCTTTATATAGAATGTATTGTTTGTGATCTTTCAATGAAAGTAGTCAATATTGAAAGGCAAGGGGTTTTTATTTCTTCAATGCATTCATGTTATTATATTTTTACTAATTCCATTTTTATTTATTAGCCATAATTGACATTAATAATTATGGGGCATAAATTTTGTTATTTTTGTCCTTTTACTTAATAGACATTATTTCTTTTATTCTTGATGAATAACATGATTAATTTATATTATTTTATTAGGAAATATTTTAATTAATATTGACATTTCAATTAATTGCTGTGACATATCATTATTTTATAAAGTAAATTTTCTTTTTGAAAGGTTACTTGTAACTTGCTATTATTATTACTTAGATCTACTGTGGGTAAATTAAACTTTTTTAATACTTACCACTGCAAATCAAGAGTAAATTAAAAGAATTATAAATATACTTGGATGAATCTATCTAATTATTGTGATGCAATTGTACTAAAATAACTTATCACTTCTTTGAAAAATATGATATAACAAGTTTTATGATGACCATAATGCTAATTTATAATTACTATTATTTAATATTTTACACTAATTTTGTTTATAGAAAAAATGGAATGGCGGCTAAAGCTTTTTAGAATTTATGATTGAAAACTTTTATTAATGCTATATTTCAATGGTGGTAATTTAATTTGGTCATATTGTATGGTGAAATTATATTTCAGTAGTGGTGTGGCTTATTAAAACATGAAGGATACATTCATCTTTTTTTTTTATGCCTTTTTTAGAGTGTTGAAGCTATTTATTAAGAATATGTTAATGTGGTTAATTTCAAGACAAAACATGCCTGTATGATTGAAATAATTGATGTTATCCCTTTTTCTTTTTATATTGATATGAGTAAAGCAAGTGTGATTATGAAAATGTTAGAATCATAAAAAAGTGATTATATTGCCGCATTTTGATGTGTATAGATTTTTGGAAGTTTATGATACTTAGATAAAATATCTTTGAGATATTATATTTATGGATATATCCAATGTCCGTAAAAAGCATTCTGATGACAATTAATTTTGTAAGTCTATAAGACCAAATTCATAATAGGATTTATTTTACCATTGATTAAGGTGTTATCGCTTGGAAATCATCCAAGTAGACCTACAACTAGATCCACTTTGAAGGTTGAGTTCATTATTAATTAATGACTTGCAATAGGGTCTGAAGATTAAAAAATTGAGTAATATTCCATTGAGGAAAATTTGACCAGCTCTATGTAATGTAGCTACTATGAAATAAAGTTATATCCATGGATCATGTAGAGTCATAAGTGAATTTTATATCCTCTGACTAAGAGAAATTTTATGAATGCCACATCGAGGGAATGGAAAAGCCAATTTGAAAATTAACGGTGATGGGAACCCAACTTTTGTGAATGAAGATCCCAGGAATAAGGTTCATATGGGTAATAACAAGTCACTTGTTAGTTCTTGCTAGCACATTATGTCCTTTCCTATGATGTGAGAAATATGAGTTGTGCTAGACTACATTTATGTGAGGGTAAGGTAAATGGTTTTAATGATTTTCATAGCCCTTATGGGTGGTGTATAAAGTGCAGGATACACTTGATGAAAATCACCTATATAAGTGAAGAGTGGGGCCGCTTCTATGAGATTGTGGCTAAATTTTCAGAGCACTCATGAACCACTAGGCACACGCATGGCCGAAAGCGCAAAATAGCGTTAACAATGATGGTAATATGTTTTGAGGTTGCAAATGTGATCAGATCGGACTCTAAGTTACACAAAAAATGTTTGGTTCATAGAAGTAAACGAAACTTCATCAATACATTGTAATTTAAATTTCTTTCTATCTAGATCTAGTTCATAGTCCAAAATACAGATTCGAAGCATTTCCACCCATGTATAACCCATAGTTTTATTTATTTTAAAGAAAATATTTTGAAATAGGATGAAGATTGTTGGATTTTTAAATTTAAAAATATATATTTCAAAAGGTATATATAATTATTTAATATTATTTTTATTTATTATCTAAAGATTGTAGTTGACTTTTAAATAGTTATTTACATATTGTAAGAGAATTGTGTATTTAAACAAAAATGATACTACTGTGATTAAATTATTTCCAAAATCATGCAAGTTTTAAATTGCAATGCATATTAGTTCTAATGACAAGCATACCAGGTTGTGTTTTTCCTTGTTTAATTCCTTTTAAGTAAAATAAGTCTTCATTGCATAATTAAATTCCATTGATTAAGTGTTTTTCTTGAATGGTTTGATTGGTCTTTTATTTCATTTCCGTTTTATAACGTTAAAGAACCATAATGATATAACCATTGAGTATAATTCTTTTCATATTAAAATTTGGCCTTTTGGCTATATATGTAAAAATTGATATTCATGATAAGAACAAGGACAGATAAGAATTTACAACCTTATTATAATAATACTTTTATTTGATTATTTGGGTTGTACACCATAATTTATCTCCATTATAGTTCATGAGTTCTTGGTTTATCCTATAAGAGCCTACTGTATCTTGGGATTTCTGCATTGGGACAGATAATCCTTAAGTACAGTGCAAGTATGCACCCTTAGGCTTAAAACATCTTATTCTTCTTCTTTTTATTTTTCTATTTCACAGGATTGGAGATCATTTTACAAAAGAAAGAACCATACCTAGGAATGGAATAATCTTGAGCATCATTGGGTTGAGCAACCTAAGAGTTGAGCAATGCCATCAATTGCTGGACCTGAGATGTTGTCAACTAGACTGATATAGTTTCATCAAGGAGTAGAAGCTAAAGTAACAAGATTAACAGGTTACTTTCCTTTTCCACGGTTATATCCTGAAGGAAACCAATGATGCGATAGCATTATTCAATTAAGTGCCTAATTTGATTGTAATTTGAGCATAGAGGGCAATCCTTTTTTCCTTTCTTAGGATCATTCTTCATAGAACCTTTTCTGGACTTAAATGCAATTGGAGGTTGTGTAGAGGAGGAAGAAGAGCCAACAACTTTCTACTTTTCCTCCTGAGTGATCAAAGCAAGTACCTTGGTGATGGAAGGGAGAGGTGCCATCAACAAGATTTGACCATGAATATGAGAATATGATTCATTCAAGCCCATCAAGAAGCAATATACATACTCAGATTGAAGAAAATCTAAAAGAGGTTTGGAGCCTTCGCAATTGCAACCTAGAAGAGGTATGAAAGAATTAAATTCTTCCTAAAGAACTTTCACCTTTGTAAGGTATTGCATGACTGACATTGTTCCCTATTGAAGGGTAAGAAGCTCTCTCTTCAGTTCAAAAATGCGAGGCCCATTTTCGTGTTGGAATCGGACACAAAGATCAATCCACAACTCTGAGCAAAGTCAGCATAAATGAGAGAAGAAGCAATGTCCTTGGAAACTGAGTTTAGGATCCAAGAACTCACTACATTGTTAATGCATTGCCAAGACTCAAAAAATTCAAGTTCTTACAAAGGATCAGGTCTTGGAATCAAACCCTAACAAGCCGAGTTTGTGTTTGCCATTGAGGGTTATACGCATTGCACGACTCTAAGAGTGATAATTTCCTTTAGTGAGTGGTTGTGACAAGCCCTAGATTCGGCTGATCCAAAAGAGGAAGATGGTAAGGATTTAACTTTGAGTTCGCCATTGGAATGATGAAGGACACTGAAGCAAAAACTTCAAGAACATTTAGAACACAAAGAACACTAAAGCAGAAGGCTTCAGGAAGAGAATGTAGAAGCAAGGTCAGGATCAAGAAGATGAGATACCTTTTGATACCATATTGAGAGTAGCATATAGGAGACTGAATTGAATTCATTGATTGATTTCTAACACGTTACACTGGTTTATATACATATCACTTGAGTGATTGGAGGAAAACTAAAAATAACAAACTATCTAACAAATCTACAGCTAAAGAGTAACTACATAACTGTCATAATTAATTTTCACTTGCAAGCCTTAATAACAATTACAAAAGATGAAAATTGCATGTGACTTCAATAAGCATGGCTAAAGCTTACTCCATTACTATATAGACATTATCATGGCCTTCATATGCATCATATAATTGTATTAGATTCTTATGTCCAGTCAAGCTCTCAATATTTTTACTTATCTTCTAACATCCTCAATAGCAATGGTGATGGTCATCTACAATTGAAACATATAAATTAAAATCTATTATTATTATTATTGTTATTATTATATAAAATATAAATAAAACAAATCAAATATGAATGTTGTGCATGAACCATGTAAGTATGTTTTATTTTCTCCACATATAACGCCATCAAATTCATAGATGTTAAAAGTGTAACACCCTAAAAAGGCCCAACTACGCTTAAGTTCGTATTTAGATTCTATTAGGTGTCACTTATGCTTTGCGTTTATTTTCTATTGAAATTAACTTATAAAAATAGTGGATAATTTTTTTCTTTTAAATTACTTTTCAAAAGCTTAAGCCTGTAATGAGAATTGAAATACATAGCACTTACATAGATGGTACTCAAAATTACATACTTTGCGTACTTACTTAATTCAATATAGCGAAATAAATGACTAAATGTAAAATTACCATTACATAAGCTAAAATCTAATTACTTAATACATAAGTCATACCAGGACATATGTAATATCCTTCCAAGTACAACCTCATCCTTAAGTCATGATGTCATACTCGAGAGTTGTTACTTATTAATTAGCGGACCTTTCTTAAGTATCTATAGCAAGCTCGATTAATGTAGGTAATAACTAAGCGCAATTCTATTAAAATATATAACAAAAGAACACTACATTCATTGAGTACATAACTGAGTACAAGAGGAAGCTCCTCTATGAGTTTTAGTATATATTTCTTCTCTAATATAGTTACATACATATCCATTCCACTAAATACAACATAATATAAATATTCACTGCTACACTATTGCCATTTTGAGTTCTTTTGCGTAGAGCATCATTATCCCATGACTTAACCTAGAGACGACACAGAAACACAAACACGTAGGGGTGAGAAAATTAAACAATTCTCACTAGGGCAATCCCCCAGTTACACCATCATAATGTCATCGTCATCGCTCCAGCCACTTTGGTTTATTAAGAAAAAGTGAGCATGCAACATATAACAAAGATTCGTTTTAACGTTCAAAAACCATTCTTCCGAAGTAGGTTTCTTTTAGCATTCCATCAAGCAAAGCATATATCTCATAATGTTCTAATAATTACTGAATTACACAAGGCAGACAATCCAAAATAAGATGAGTTGCATATAATATATGCAATGAACTTATCTCAAGGTGACATGGTTTCACTTATGGCCACAAGGATCAAATCAGTGCATTTTTTCTTTTTATTGACATAGGAAAGACTTAGTTATACCCAACGGGTATTTTTCGTGGACAATTCCACAATAAATAATTTATACCAAATGGTATCTGTAGTGGTTTACACCACACAAGGGAGATAATCTGATCAGGACGAGCTTAGTCCTATACGTGATCATCGAATTTCATTTTTTTTCCATTTCCGAATCACACACAGATCTATTCCTAGCCGATACGTCGTTGACTCAAATATTTAGGGAGGTTCCTCTATTTTGTTTCCTTCCCTCATTGAATCTAAGTCTTGTTTTTGTTTTGTCCATATGTCAGAACATGCACAATTTAAGTTCATATATATTCTCCTTTCTCAAATGCACACTGAGCCACATGTAGGTATTCAATCATATTAGAGGCACATTCATGCCTCATGGATAAGTAATTGAAATAATTAGCATGCATTCATATTCCATACACTTGGACTAGATATCATTTTACCACAAATTTTCAGCCATTCTCACATTCCAGCACTTTGGCAGATTTACCGTCCTAGGCACAACATTTAATTATGATAACAAAAAGCCATTTCAAGAGCCACAAAAATTCTATATGACACTTCAATATGTCTAGAAGACCCTGTAAAATTTTCAAGACAAACAGAACTCTCTAACTCCTTTAGTAAATTATACAAATTTAGTGGTTAGGGACCACCAATTCACAGTCAAACCAGAGTTCTCATAATTTTTAACCCTAGCAAATGATTGAATCAATGCACAATAAAATTTACAGTGATACTTCAATATGTTTTTAACTTTGTTAAAAATTTCAAGGGCTAGTTCAATCATTTGCTATGGTAATAAAATCGAACAACTTTATTGCTTCAGTTTTAACAATCAAGACAGCATCAGTCTCATTTTGTTTCTAATTTTTTTGAGGTAGTAAACTTTAAAATCAACACTCAAGAAAATTCATGTGATAATGCAAGATGTTAACTTGAACATATAATTTTTTCAGCTTATGAAAATGACTACAACATGCCCAAAAATCGTGATCATACACGCCCAAGAAACCCAAAAATCCAGCAAGTATCACTCAACATCTTTTTGATAAAAGTGATTTTTATCATCATCTACATCTACTACCAAAATTTACACATCAATATCAACATAATATCAATCACTAAAACCAGAAATTTTGGACTTATCTCACCCAAAACAGATTAGAAAAATTTGACAAAGAAAGACAACAAAAACCCTACTTTTGGCAACTTAGTGGATCTTTGGCTTCAAGGTGATCCAAGCTTGAATCCTTCCACTCCAAAGCCCCCAAACTAACTTCAAACCCTTCTTAAATCAGTGAGGGGTGAGGTAACAAGGCAAAGTTTGATGAGGAATAGAGATTTTGTTCGGTTAGATTTGTAGAGATTAAGGTGTAGAATAAGTTTAATGAAAGAACTTTAAGGTTTCAACAACTCTAGGCTAGTGTTTTTGGGCTTGGAACTCAAGATCAAGCTCTTGAAGATAACAATGGTGGCTGCACTATCCTTTCCCTTGGCTGGCCGAAATTGATGGTGTCTTGGGGAAGAAAATGTGACTTGGCTCTTGTATTTAATGGTTTGAAGATATTATGTAAAGTAATTCTTCATTTATGTGTTAAAGCAAAATGAATGGCTAAGATTTAATCTTGGATTTGGCCTTCCACATGTCTTACTAGATAGGTATCATCCATTTGTGGTGATGTAAATATCTTTTGGTGTTAAAAATCACACACCGAAATCTCACCAAACGGGTACACAACCCGATTAACCGATATTACCCAAAAATTAAATTCAGGTATAAAATCCTTATTCCTAACTATTTCTAACCTTAACCCTCTCTTTTCTCAATTCCGGCCATTCCTAGTCCTGATCTAGGGTTTTGTTGTGGGCCCATGGGGCCCATAAGGTTACTATTCACCGGCCCGAAATTTTTTTTTTTATATGTCTGTTGAGCCGCCTTCATCGTTGTTAAACTATTATATTTTTAAAATCATGACTAACAAAGCTCAAATTAATTTTTTATTAATTTTTGAGGTGTTACAACATATACCATAGTGATAAGTTCTTAATAAATAACAATATAAATTCTACTACTACAGGTATATTTTTCACGTCTACAACATAACTAAACTCAGAGTGCTAATTCTTGGAAGGTCTAAAATCTTCACATAATTGTGGACTCGCTCGTCTTTGGTAACGATAACGGAAAGAAACATAGGAGTGAGAAATACAAGATTTTCATAGGAGTTCCTACTTGCACTTAACGTGTTATCATTGCCGTCTCAGTCACTTCGGGTTTATTATAAAAAGGAGAACGTATAAATGGTTCAATTACTAAATTTTTGCAAACGTAATTAGCTGAAGTGTGGTTGATTTTAACTATTCTTATAACATTAAGAAATATATATTCAGTCATTCATCAATCATGTATCCAAATATATCATATAAAATCACTGATGGGAAATAATAATTTAGGAGATGCATGCATTTCGTGATTACTCATCCTCAACATTTATATTATCTTGGGTACCACACCTTCAGGTTCCCATTATCATATTTCTAAATTACTCACAAGATGAATGCATCAATGCCTTAGACCACCTAAAAGGGTAATGAGCTCATAACATGGCCGTCACCACAACCTTTTGGTTTACTTTCTGTTGCCGTGATTTCAACGGTTTAGGGGTTCAGCCATGAGCTTAGCTCAGGTCCACTTTTCCAAACTATCATTGCTACTTTTACAGGCTTTACTTTTATTCTCATGAGTGAAATTACCAATACCTTAATCCCTTTTTTGAGGATTAAGCAGTGAGTTTGATCATTTATTATTTCATTTGAAACATGAATGTATGCACATCATCATGTAATCATTAATAAATCATGGCACAGGCAATCATTTCATCCTCATCATTTCATATATCATCACTATATATTCATATTACTTATATCACTTCATGCCAAAGCAGTAGACATGTCATGTAAATCTCATAGTAGTTAGCAAATAATCTCATATAAGATCTTATATAGATTTCTTATAAACGATTTGTATAAAGCAACCCAAGCTATCAAGTCGAGTCCTTAATGTTCCTAAGGGGTCATTGATGTCTTGATTGGTATGTATACATTATGAATGTCTTTCTTTGTACTCGTTAGCATTCCCTTATTTCATTATTACATTTCAAAATATTATTAGAGGTTCTTTATATATTTTTAGGTTTCTCTATGTTTGAAGATTATTGCAACTTAAATCTTTAGAATCTCTCTACAAGACTTGAATCTTCTATTTATAGTTCTAACATCTTTTATAAGAAAATTTGTAACTTTCTGTATACTTATTGTCCCTAACCTTTTAAATATAGTCCCATATTCTTATCTCATCAACCTTTCTATTAAGGATAATTTTATTAAAAATACATTTATGGTTATGCTATAGTACCCTTGTAAAGTTACCCCTTTTTAGACTTTCTCAGCACACTGTCCTGAAAATTTATTTCTCATTCAGTATTTTCATGGTGAAAAGATTTATGTATACCATACATGGATGTGTTTCTATATGTCTTAGCTTTCCAATAGAGTTGACATCAGTCCATTTACATTTTTATAGAGCTTAACTTTGAAAATTTATATCTTGAGCTAGAGAACTCTGTTTTAGGTGATTCTTTTTGGAGAGTATTTTTTATTAAGTCTAGTTTGTAGCAAAAATAGTTTTATTCCAAAAAGCTTCATATTCTATGAGTTTCATATTTCGAAGTAGCTACTGCAGAAATAACCAAAATTCCAGCACCTATCATTTTCATGTTTGATGTTACTTCCTTAACACAAGGACCACCTGCTATGTTTTTAAGCCATAAATGAGCATGAAAACATCATAAAATTTTTTTAACAGAGAAGTGCATGCAATAATTCATAAAAATATATTTCACAAACAACCATTCAAAATTCTTGTCAATAATACAAGCTTGATGCATTCTAACCATGGACCAGGTTAGAAACTAACAATGCTTGAACAAGTAAAGAAGAAACTCATACCTCTTATGTGTAAAAAGAGTCCTTCGCTTTTTCCTTGAGCTTGAGCAAGATTCCTTGGAGTAGATGACCCTCCTTGTATCTTGGGTCTAGAACTTTAATGCTTAAGAAAATATTTTTCACTAGAGTTAAAGATTGTAACTTTTGTGAAGGCTAGTGAAAGTTTGACCTTAGAATTTAAGTGTTTGGATGAAGTTTGGAAAGTGAAGAGAAGTCTTTGAAGAGAAGAACATAAGAAGAAATGGTAGAGAAAGAATAAGAGAGAAAGAACACTTAGAGAGTTTCTAAGGCTTGAAGACTAATAAGAGTGTATGTATTTTATAATAGTTAGAGGATGTAGCTCTTGCAAAACATGGTGAGGTCTCTTTATGACTTGGAAATGGAATGAATGGAAGAAAGTTTGAAGAGTATTTATAGTGGAAGAAAAAGAATGAAGCACTTAGAGAACTAATGCTTGGAGCATGATTTATGCAAACATGTTGGCCAAATTTTGGGATAAGAAATTGCTCTATATTTTATGCAAACTGTAATGCTCCAATTTTTCCTTTGAGTACAAATGACCAAAATGCCCTGAGGTCATTTTTACCAGAATTGAGGGTAGCCAACCCCAGTCCTGAAAGGGTCAAATTAATGTTTGAAGGAGATTATAATTGTAATGTTTGATATTGAGGTGAAAATCTCGTTTTCGAACTTTCGGCTCAAAATGAACAAAATACCCCTAGCATTTTATGCAGGTAAAGGTGCCGTTTGAGCCCAAACTTTCCAGGAAGTTCGGGATGATGTTTATGAGTGGTTTGTGATGGTTAGTTTCCAGGAGGTCTCGAGCAGTTTTAGTACAAAATTACCATTTTACCCTATAATAGTGTACAGTGAGCCTAATGATATAATTAACCAAACCTAAGCAATATTAGGTTCTAATCGAAGCTTAATTAATTTCAATAATTAATCTAGAGTCAAAATAATTTATTAAGGTTAATTAGAACCTAAGATTGCTTAGTTCAACTCTAACCTCATTCTTTGATTCAAGATTCCTAGTCATGGAATCTTGAATAGTAATTTTTCTCTCCAATTCCTTAAATCAAGGAATTGTGTCTATGATTTAATTTGACTAGAAAATGGTTTTTAATTTGTTAATCTAGCAAGACCACTTTCTAAATCAAGTCTTGACAACCTTAATTGACCATTACCTCACCTAAACACTTTTTTACAAACTCCTAATCAAAACCTTAATCAAAGAAACACCTAAACACATCCTTAAACCACAATTAGATGAACAAAATCTCTCCCCCTTGGCTGAAATGCTGGCCGAAATATATGCCTCCCATTTGTGTCACATGTTGATTTTGTTTCACTCAAAGACCATGCTTTCACCCATGCTTAAGCCCATACCTCACCATACCTTGCCCATGCTCACAACCATACCAATCAAGGAGATATTTCTTCTCTCCTTTCCCTCTAAAGGAACGGCCACTCCTCTTCCTCTAGGCCATCCATGAGTTTTCATTTCTCTATAAATATGCAAGCTTGAAAGCTCTTTGAATCTTTTACACACATTGCAAACTTTGGGCTCTCTTTCTCAAAGATCAAAGAAGTCATTTTCCTTATTCATTTTCCTAAACACAACCTTCTTCTCTTTTTCCCTCTTGGCCAAAAACTCCCTCTTCAAGCTCTAAATAAGATTTTCTTTCCTTCTTATCTCAAAGGATCAAGCTTTCTTTCATCTCATTCAAGACTTCAATTGGTAGGGGTTTATTTTCCAAGTTTTGTTTGCTTTATTTAAGGAAGAGTTCTAGTTTTCTCTTGGGTTTTCAAAGTTCTTCTTTTTCCTCTTTTATTTCGGCCTTAGAGCCTTGTGTTGAGAAAAGCTTTGGGTTGATGATGATGTTTCAAGATAATGTTCTTGAAATCCATGTGAGAAACCTCTAAAGCTTGAAAACTTAGTCTTGGACCATATATGATTTCAGTTTTCCTTTCCTATTCCTTACTCAAAGATTTCAGTTTTCATTCCTTTCTTTGTACAAAGTTTGATAAAAATGTCAAGTAGCTCACTAAAAGTTTTGTTTAAAAAAATTAATCATATGTTTTCAAAGAGCTCTAAGCTTACCCTTGCCAACCTTAAAGTTAGTTGGCCGTTCTAAGAGTTTACTCTAGATTGAAGCCCATGAGCAATAAAATAAAGAATATGAATAGTTCTTTTCATGTTTGCTTTGATAGGTGTTGATGCATATCTTTTAGTCCACTTTCTTGAGCTTGATGATGAAGTTCAGGCCAAAGACTTCTTTGAAGACTTGGTGCTAAGAACTCTAAAGCTCATCTTCTATTGTTAAGATACATGTTAGGTTAAGGCTATCAATGCTTCCCTAAAGTCTTGCAAGAGCTCTAGTTAAGATAAAATGAGTTTGCATTCATGTTTAAGTTTATGCCTTGCATATCATGTTTACTTTGATGCCATCACTAAGCTCTCAAGAATAAATAAATGAACTTGCATTATCATGTTTAAATTTCCAAGCTTGCACCTCATATTTATATTTCAAGTCATCACTTAATCTTTAAAGATAATAATGAGGTTGTATCTCATATTTATTTTATGCTCTCACTTTACTTTATAATGAAGAATAAAATAAAGTGCATAGCATGTTTATGATTATGTCATGACTTAAATATTCTAGAGCTCAAAGACTTACCCTAGTATCTTCAAATGGAAATTTTAACCATGACAAGTGGATGTATTTTAGTCATGATACAATGATGGTTTTGATTTTGTTAAAAATGTGAGGATGATTTCAAGAAAATGTTAGAAAGATGTTTTACGTTGTCTCAAGGTGTTTAAGTAGCTTAGGATATGTCAAAAATCATGTTTTCTCAAATTTAGGTTCTGGTAATCGATTACCAGCTTACGTAATTGATTACCAGAATGGTTATGAAGGATTTAGGTTCTGGTAATCGATTACCAGGCAATATAATCGATTACCGAGGCTGTTCCTAATGCCCAGACGGTTTTTGACTCCTGTAATTGATTACCTATTTATGTAATCGATTACCATGATGTTCCTTATTTTCCAAAAGTTTTAGCCCTAAGTAATCGATTACCATCTTGTGTAATCGATTACCTGATGTTCCTCGTACCCAAAACAAAATCTAGGTTCTGGTAATCGATTACTAGGCCCATGTAATCAATTACCATATCACCTATTTGAGTTCCTAAAATTGTTCCAAGAGAAAACTAGCAACTTATATGCATTTAAATCATGAAATTATGTGATTATGTGAGCTATGCTTTTTGGTTCTGCCTTGATTGTTTGGCCACTGTACTAATTCTGTTTTTATGGAGTTAAAATGTGTAAGATTATGTTTGAGTAAAGAAAGGAATGATTTAGGGAAGTTAGAAAAGAATAAGTAACTAGAAAGGACTTAAAATGAGAATTCTAGAATGCTTAGATACAAAAATCGTAAATTCTGTTTCAGCATAATTGAACTTAAGGAAAATGGTTTATACTTAGTGGATATGTGTAGGAATCCCTAATAATTGGTTTAGGAATTGAATATAGAGCCTTAGGCGAAGAGAAACTTAGAAAAGTTCAAAGACGTAGAATCGAGAACCCGTAATTGAATTATACTATCCTACTTAATTTATGCAATGCTATTTGGAAGAGTTACTGAGCATAAATATTAGAGAGAATTATAAGTAGGGATCCCTAGGTGTATCAAAGATCCATAGTGGGCATTAGAATAATCAGAACATAAGATTAAGACCCGTAAAGGTCAAAGCGTAAGACATTGCAAGATAGGAGATATAACATGAGTAAGTGACCAAGTGAACGAGTGTATTTATTGTGATACTGAAAGTATTACTGTTATGTGCATAAGATTGTGTGAACTTATGACGTAATTGATGTGATGATACGGCATGCCATGATTGCAATGCATATGGATATAAGATGATGATGAAATGAATGAATGTGTTTATATGATTTTTAAAGATTTGATTGATTGAGATATTGAATGAGGAAGCATGTGTTTTATGAGTTATGTGGCATGACTCAAATTTGAGGAAATTCCAGCCGTTGTGTTGTCGAATTTCCGTTAAATTTGAAGGACTTAAGAAAGTTTTTGAAAGTGAGATTTTGAATGTGATTTGCCGAGACGCATTTCTCCTACTACGATGAGGAGAAAGTAAACCCGTGGGGGTATGGTCGTGGAGCCATATCGAAGCGGACAAAGTCACTTGGTCTTAACCAGTTGATGCGTTTCAGAGAGATGTACTTCTCCTGCTACGGTGAGGAGAAGGTAAAACTGTGAGGGCATCGAGATCAGCCCAAAGCGGACAAAGTCATTGGTCTTAACCAGTTGATGCGTTTTGAAGAAGGAAAAAGTCCCATGATGGGTGATCCTTAGGCCCCCTACCCATACTCGGAGTCGAGATTATTGTGATTATGTTACGCTTATCAAGGGGATAAGTAAAAACTAGTGACGACTAGTTGAGGTATGAGCTCATAGCCTAGTTTTAGGGGTATGGTTACTATTTTTGATACCCTTATGTCACAAGGTTGAGAAAGAGAAAGGTTGATCATGAGAAGCTACATGCCGCTTATATGAGGATTAATTATTGATGACATGTCTGATTGGTTTGTTGCATAAGATATTTCCATGCATTCATGTTTTGCTATGCTGTATACATGCATTAAGATTCATCATAAAAGACATGGACCTTGGATAATTGCTTTTATAAAACCTCATAATAGACCCTTGCATGTTTAACCTTTTCATAATAAACCCAAGGTTCCTGGGATGTTAACGATGACATTAGGATAGTAGGCTTCCTCCTGAGATTCTTTAGCAAGATTCTCACCCCTCTTTGTCTCTTTCCGTTACGTCTTCAGATCTCGATGGCGTCATTCGTGATCTTTGTTGATACGCTGATTTGGGAGGTGCACTATGACCCGAGCATCAGTCATATCATTTCGAGGGTCGATGTGCTGTCTATTTTTGCATACATGGGATGCCCGTTCGCATCCAGTTTCCAACTTTCGCTTCACTCCTACCTCACCGTATGGCGACGACCTGATCTTTGAGAGGACTCGACCCCATGACGAGACTCGCCGCACCCGTCCATCATCCTCACGAGACTCCTGGAGTATGTCCCGCTCATACCACGCCTGGGGTCGACTCTCTGAGGACTGTCTCTACTCGAAGGGTTCTGCTCCTTCGTGCCCATGGACGTGGGTAGGGGTAGCGAGGACACTGTCACCAGCCGAGGCTTGCGAGACGAGTACGACAGCTCGAGAGGCGCGCGCCAAGGCGGTCATGTTGTTCCCCCGCTCTATGCCCACGCTCCCTGTTCGTTGGGCCACGACGAGGAGCTCGAGCGTGGGACACATCTTCCCATCGCTAGAGGATCAGTGTCACTAGTAGGTTTCGAGGGAGGGGTAGCTATAGCTTGGGTTTGATCTTTTGGGGTTTCCCTTATAATTGTTGTCTATGTTTACTTTTTGCTTTATGTTTTATGTCCTGCAATCTCTGCCCATTCTTATGTGGGTATGACTTTATGTTTTCATATTTCAGTTGATGTACCAAACTATGTTATCTAATATATTATGGCATTTGCTTCTATGAATGGATGTGTCCTTTATTGCTTTCAATTGTATGTTTTAATCCTTTGCGCTTCACATTTCGCTCATGTTAGTATACGACGGCTCGCATTTTGTCTTACATATTTCAAAAAACAAAAAAAATTTACCTATATTTTTTGCTAAGTAGTTTTACAAATGAATTTAAAAAGAAGTAATAACTAATAATTAATCTTAATACGTTCCTAGGCATTTTGGGTTAAATATTAGGGTGTCACACAAACATATAGGCCTAATTTTAGGATGAAAATGCTTCATGTTTAATGCAAACATGTTGGCCTAATTTTTGGATGAAAATGCTCCATGTTTTATGCAAAAAATGTTGTTGTTGGGCATGCATGGTTAGTGGAAATTTTCTAACCTTTAATTCATGTATGCATCATAGATTTACATCATGTAACCTTATGCTTTAATAGGTGTTTTTAATTTTTAGCATGGAATTGTCTATGTGAATATATGTGATTAAGAATACGCATGATGTATATGATTCAATTATTATATTGTCATCTTAATCCAATAGCTTATGTTCATTCTTGTTTAAAGACAAGTCTAGGGATTTGTGCAAATGGCATTGTAGTAATTATTAAAGTAGTGGCATTGTAGTAATTTCTTTAACTAAGACAAGGGTATTTTTGTAATTATACAATGACAGTGGTATTCTTGTAATTTCATTTATAGAATAAGGATGTCTTTGTCATTTATTAATAAGGCAAGGGTAGTTTGGTAATTTCCTTTACATAGCAAGGGTATTTTCATAATTTTACTAAGTAATGGTATTTTTTGTAATTATTTGCATCTTTTTCTAGATACACGTGATTATTCTAATATTATTTGTTATTTTTCATGACATTTGTCTAATTTCTATTAGTTTTACTCATTTTGTATCATTAATTAGGATTAATCTTTCAAATCAATTTCTTACTATTTATTTGATTAATGTAATTTATTAATATTGATTAAGGAATTTAACCTGGTAAATAAATTGTCCTTGTCCAATATGCTTAATTTAGGGTTTATGTGTTAATAGTATTTATTGTTGCTTATTCTTGTGTCTTTTAACAATGCTAATGTCATTAATCAACAATAAATCATCAATATTGACCCTTCCTACTATGGGTTCAAGATCAACTGCCTAGTCGGTAAATAATTGCTAGAGTTCATCAAGTCAATTAGCCTATATGAAATTTGGATGTTACAAAAGGCATGTCAATAAATAAATTACAAGCAAATGAAGACAAGCACACATGAAAAAAAATGTGAACAAGATCAAAGACATGGTGGACTATAAGCGGTGGAAAGAGAGGTGTCAATTAAGCCCATGGCCCATGGGCCCTAACCCTACATTTTTGGCCTCCTATAATTTTAGCCCATAGCTGTGGGGCTTAGTCAGCCTTAGCCCACCTAACCCACTAAAATTGTGAGTCAACCCCTATGGACCATGGGGATGGCCCCTATGTGGACACACAAGTACAACAGCAGAAGTCTTCCAATATGTGTTTGGGGACAAATTCTAGAGAAAGATAAGTTTGGGACCATATGGTCCAAGATATTATTATAATGCAATAAAAAGTATTAAATTACTTTTATATCCTTGATTATTCTTCAAATCAAATCATCTCTACTCGTCAACACCGTCCTTGCTTGATCCATCCTCTCCATCCAACACCAACAACACCATTAGACCCTTGTGCCACCACCCCCTCTTTTCAACGTCACTTCTGTTATATCTATGCCACCACCCTCTCCTTTCTCAGCATCATTGACTAGAAAAGTCTTGACCAAGAATCACATCCTTATCCCACCAAAACTTGTGAGTACCATCCTGGCAAAAGAACACCTTTACCATATGACACCCCCAAAAGAAAACATATTTAGATCCATGGAGGCCACAAATCAGATTTGCAAGCTGGGTATAAAAAAATCAGGCTTCATTGGAACACTTCAGAACACCACAAAGCTTGGGGCCTCAATCTTGGAACCTAGAACGGCTGACGCAAAGTAAAACACCAATGAAAACAATAATAGCCCCAGAATTTATCTAGCATATATCTAACAGAGCACATCCCCTCTATGCAATCATCTATTATAATTATTGATTTTATCTTGACAAGAATTTTAGAAAAGTAATTTGACAAATTATTAAAACTCAAATACTATTTTTTTCACTCAAATCCTCCTAGCTCGTTCTTCACAATTAAGGCTCCACTACTCGCACCAGCATGGTTCGACGT
The DNA here is from genome assembly GCA_030441495.1 of Dalbergia oliveri. Classification (NCBI taxonomy): domain Eukaryota; kingdom Viridiplantae; phylum Streptophyta; class Magnoliopsida; order Fabales; family Fabaceae; genus Dalbergia; species Dalbergia oliveri. Next base: position 25,998,064 of record JAMLFY010000001.1, on the reverse strand, counting down.
CTCTCTCTCCTGAGCTTGCCTAAGCCTTCTGCCTTATTAACTACGATAATAAGATGTCATCTCGCGGCAAGATCTCGAGGAGGTTTGAAACGAATGCATGGCAGCGGTGTCGTGGCGGAGGTGTCGGTGATACTAAATGAGGTGGACATGGAAGCCATGACCGCATTGATGTGGAAGTGATGGTGTGTCAGGGTAAGGATTTGGAGACCTAGGAAAGAAGCTAAGGGAAGTGTGTGAGATGTTCTACATCCATGGCGATGGGCGAATCTTGGAGGAGAAGGTGTTTTGTGTGCATAGTGGGGAAGGCAAGAGGAGAAGGTTAATAAGGGAAAAGGGGGGCGGATTTGGCCAAGAGAAAGAAGCATGAGCTAGTAACAAGAAGGGTAAATAAGTAAAATAATTATAAGAAAAACTTTTTTAAATATCACAATATAAATATTATTTTTTAGGGAATTTACAGTATCTTTCCTTGAGGTTCATCAAAATTATAATTATCCCCCTCTAGATTTGAAAATTACACCTGCCTCCTTCCCTACAAATGGTGTCAATCAGTTAAAGGCCAATGTGAAATAACCAATCTACCCCTATCACTTAAAGAAACCCTAAACCATTCATTTGCCCAAATTTCTCACTTATTGTTTTCCATCATAGATAACTGTGATGGTGGTAGTGGTGGTGGCAGTGGTCTGTGGAAATGCGTGACCGGCGGAGACGAAGGGGCCACCACTATCGGCCACCTGTTGTCTACCTTGCATTGTGTTTGTCTCGATGGTCTCACCCTTCCGTTTTCCATCATATATCGCGTTGTCTTCATCTCTAACCTATGGTTGGATCTGTGGCCTATGGGTGGTTGGTGAAGCAACTATGGGGTAGGGCTTGGTAGTGGTGGGGTTGTGTGGGGGTTTGTTGTAGTGACTATGGTTGTGGTTGAGTGGGAGTTGGTGGTGGTGGTGATAGGGTGAGGTGAAGGTTGCGGTGGTGCCCGCCATCAAGAAGCACTCCTTAACAACGATGGCATGAACATGTAGTGTAGAAGTGGTGGTTGCACGTTCAGGCAGGTAGCGACTTTTGGGTGGTGCAGGCGATTAATCGACTTGTAACAAAAGTGGCAGCATGGTAAAAGATGGTGGTGCTAGATGACTCAACAGATGTTTTGTTATTTTTTTCTCAAATTTGGTCTTTTTTTCTGTAAGATCTATGTGCTATTTTGGCTTTTTTTTTTGTGTTAGTTTTGCTTCGAGGTTTTACGGAGATTTGATGTAGCTTGAATACTTTTTTTTTAGTTTAATTGTTATTGTTGATAATTTTGATTTAGGTCGTGTTATATTTATTGGGTTTCTGTTTGATTTGATTTGGCTAAAGATATATTGGTGAAAGAAAGCTTGGTTTTTTTTCTTATGCATGACAATGACAATGAATAGAAATTGAATAGATAATTGAGGGCATAACGTCATTTTATATGTTTTCTAATTATTAAAAATTAATTGTCACATTATTTTTTACAGCCTGGTATATATAAAGCTTGTGTTTGTCATGTGCCACTAACAGTGCTAACATCTGTTAGTGGCTAAGGGAGGTACCTGTTACATCATTAAATAAAGAAAATGGGTGGGTGTAATTTTCAAATCTACAGGGGAGTAACTATAATTTTGATAATCCCAGGGGAGGTTGCTGTAAATTTTCCTTATTTTTAATATTAGTTAATCTTAACTTTTTATTTTATTTTTGAAAGGCAATGATTCAATGACCATGCGGTCCTAAACCTAGTCCTCCCCATGTAATAACTCACCTATGTTTGGGTAGCATACTGTTAATGTATGTGTTTTTTTATTATTATTATCAGGTTTTATGTATTTTTTTTCTTCTATGCGTTTTTGAGTTCCCAGGCAAGCCTAGTGGTGGGAAATCCCAAACCGCAAAGTGCTTTGTTTTTTTTTTTCATGCAATAATAAAGTCTTTTAAATTTTCTTTTTCATGCTCATTAAAAAAAAAAAGAATCTTTTGTTATCTAGTTTTTTATAAAAACTTATTGAGTTCCGAATAAAAAAAGAATGTAATACTTTTTTTTATCAGTTCTATAGCTCGTGATTGTTAATTTTTTTTTTTGCTTTTCTTATGTTTGTATAATGGTACTTGTAACCCCAACTTTTACGTTATTTAGAAATTACCGAATTACCCTAGGTAATTCTTATATAAATTTGAGACCAAACAATCCTTAATAGAGGAATATAACATTAGAAAAGAGGTTATGAGCGATTCCTGCAAGAGTCGCAAGCCCGAATTTCTGTACGTGTAAAATGACCAAAATGCCCTGAGGTTATTTTACTCAGAAAATGAGGATCATGGGCCCCCGTCCTCAAGGGGATGTTCTGAGGATAATAGGGGATTGTTTGTGTTATGTGTGTTAATAGAGGAGAAGACCAAAATGCCCTACGACGTTTTAATTCGATTTGTGCCAACTGAGCCGAACCTCACTAAAATGTTTTAAAACATGTTTTTAAGCTATGATTAACCATTAGTTAAGCTCGGGTGGTCTCGGGCAATTTTTAAGTAAAATTACCATTTTGTCCCTGTCTTTGTGTAGTTTTGCGAATTTTGAGATTTTTGATTCGTATACAAAACATAAGTAATATTAGGCTCAAATTAAAGGTTATTAGATTCTAATTATTAATCTAGAGTCAAAATTATTTATTTAGATTGATTAGAACTTAAAATTGCTTAAAAACACTCAAATTGCTTACTAATTCACCTAAGCCCTTAATTGTAAATTCTCTAATTTGCAAAGATACCTACCTACACCTACATAATACATGGAACACACAAATTTTATCCTCCTTGGGCTGTAATGCACGAAATTTTGGTCCATAATGCATCAGAAAATTTGTCAAAGAATGCACAAAAACCAAGGTATGAAAACAAGGAACCATGAAAACATGATTCCATGTTTTAAGCCACCAAACAAAATGATTTTTCTTCCTTGTTTCCTCCTCAAATTTGGTCAGACTTTCCTCCTCCCTTTGTCCATTTATGAGCCTCAAAATCTCTATAAATAGGCATGCTTGAAGGAGTGTTAGAGGCCTTAGTTCATAACTTATACAATTCTAGTTTTTAGAAGCACCAAAAGCTTTCTTTCTTCCTCCTCTTGGCTGAAACTTCTTCTCCCATTTCTCAAAGAGATTTTCTTTCATTTCACTCAAGGAAACCAAGTTCTCTTCCTTTCCTTCAAATAAAATTAGGTAGGGAGTTATTTTTAAGCTTAATTTCAAGTATTGATAAGTGTTGTTCTTGGTTAAAATAATGATTTTATGTACTTTCTTCTTGCATCATATTTCAGTTTTCCTTCTCCTTTTCTTCTTGTATATTTCGGCCTTATGGCCTAGATTATGATGAGACCATGGTTTGATGGTGAGGTTCTTGAGGTTGGTTGCAAAGCCTTCACAAGTTAGACCTCTAAAACTTGAAGGTTTCATTAGTTTTCAAAGTTTTGAAGCAACTATGTTTTTATGATAAAGGTCTTGAGTTTAGAACTTGAAAAATATATTGACACTTATGTTTCATTTCTTGTTAAGCTTTGTTTTTAGTTTAAAATGATGTTTAACAATTTTTCATTTCTAGATGACTCTTGAACTTATCCTTTTCTTGCCATTTGATTTCCCTAAGGCCTAAGAAAGTTTTCTAGGATAGCTTAATAATGAAATCTTTAAAGCTCACTTTGTCTTGCTAAGATAAATATTGGGTTAAAATTATAATTCTTTTAAAGTTTTGAAGGAGCTCTAGTAAAGAAATAAAAATGAACTTGCATCCATGTTTAAGTTTATGCCTTGCACATCATGTTTACTTTTAATGTCATCACTAAATTCTCAAGAATAAATAAATGAACTTGCATACCTCATGTTTAAATTTTCAAGCTTGCATTTCATGTTTATGTTTCAAGTTGTCACTTAATCTCTAAAGATAATAAAGAGGATGCATCTTATATTTATTTTATGCTCTTACTTTATTTTATAATGGCTAAAAGAATCAATGCATGACATGTTTATTTTATGTCATCACTTAAAGATCCTAGAGTTCAAAGACTTGCCCAAGTATCACAAGCAAAGTTGGAACCATGGTAATAAAAACTCTAAAGCTTCCTTAAGATTATGGGAGTCAAATAATTCATTCTTTAAAAAGTCTTGAGTTTGGAGCTTAATAAGATGTAATAAGAGTTCTCTTCTCCCTTCACCGGTCCAGTGCGGACTACCGCGCTCCCTTCTTAAGATTCTCTTCTCCCTCATTGGTCCAGTGCGGACTACCGCCGCTCCAGTTTCTTGCATCATGTTTATAATTCCAAGTTATCACTTTATAAAGACAAGATTAAAATGAGGTTGCATAGCATGTTTATAATTCTAGTTATCACTAAATCTCTAAAGCTCAAGACTTGCTCCTTTTATCTTAAGTGAAAATTTTAATCATGAACATTCTTTCAATGTATAAAACGGCCTCATGATTGAGGAAGGCCTAAAGTCCTATGACTTCTTTCAATTTTAACAAAAAGAATTAGTTTCTAAAGGAGTTTCGAGGTTTTACAAATATTTTACGGGAAACCAGTATCACATGTGTACTTGAAATGTGACTTCAAGCAATTATATGAGGTTCATGATTCGGCCACTAATCTGAGTTTAGTACTACTGTATGATGATGGTTTAATATGTTTGAAGTTGTGATAATTATGGTTTATTGCTAAAGGAATGATTCTATGCATGTTAGAAATAAAACTAGCTTCCTAGAGACCGTAAAAGCAAGATTTCTAGGACTATAGAGAATGAAATTTATGCATTCTGTCCAGAACCTTTAATGGCCTTAAGAACCAGATTTTATTATGTTTAGATAAGGGACAATGATTCATAATTGGTTTAGTAATTAATTTTAGCATCATAGGGAAAGCCGGTAATGAGAAAGGATTAAAACGTAACTTCTAGCACACCATAAAACCTTAAAAACAACTTACTGTCTATGCTACCCCATATAGTCTAATAATGTTCTTAAGGCTTATAATTGATGGTAATAAATCCCTTAGATGCATAGGTAAAGTTTGATAATTAAGGTTACCCAATTTTAGAGTTCGGTTACTTAAGGGAGCTTTCCTGAGAATTTTAGATGACATCTTTTGATACTTTGGAATGTAGTTATATGATGATGTAATGCCTATGAGAATTTGATATTATTGAATGATTTCATGGCTTGCATGTTATAGTTGCTATTGCAAACAATGAGAATGTCCATGCATCTTGATGATTATGATATAACATGCTAAGACTTAATGGTGACTTAAACTTATGAGGAAATGATCCTTTGGACCCATCAGACTATAGGTGGTGAAAAGGTGATCCTGAGAAAATGATCCTTTAGACCCCTCAGACTATAAGTGGTGAAAAGGTGATTCTTGCCCCTAGCCCGTTCTCTCAAAAGGGTAGAGTTGGGATTTTAACTTATCAAAAGGGATAAGTATATGCTAGTGACGACTAGTAAGGTATGAGCTCATAACCTAGATTACTCCCCAAAAGGTGGAGTATAGGGTGGCCCCAAGGAAAATAATGATGATGATGACAAGATTTTAAGTCACCTAGGACACTAAAGAAATGAAATATGTGCACCATGTCTTGTGCATAGCTATTATGGTATGATGTTCTTCTGTGCATAGCATTTATGAGATGATGATGAGAAATATGATGTTCTTCTATACATGTTATTATGATATGATGATGAGGAATATGATGTGTTGATGAAAGGAAAAGTTCATTATAAACATGACATGCTAAGTTTATGATGCATTATAAGACGCATGATTAAAACCAACGAACCTCGATAAAGTATATTTTCGAACTTAATAAATCAATCTTAGCATGCTCACTATTTCATAATGAAACTCAAGGTTCCTGGGGACGATGATGATGACACAATGCATCATGAGGTGAGTACCCTACTGAGATTCTTTTTATAAGTTTCTCACTCCCTCTATTTTTTTTCTTTCCATCTCGTCTTCAGAAAATAGAAGGAAGTGTTCGTGAATCATGTTGAGGCTTTTACCTAGTAGCTGAACTTGATCCTTAGTTTCACTCGTATATTTCAGATATCTATCCCTATCCTTGGAGTGTTATTACTAGGTGCCATTAATGGATGTTCTTCCATCCATATATTATTTATGTTTTGTTAGATTGCCTACACCTAGTCTTATTCTGTTGGTAGGCAAACTATCTATGTGTTATGTAATTATGGATGTTATATGATGGAGTCAATATGATGTGTTTTTCATGCTATATCTGCACGTTATTCGTTTTATTTCGATTATTGTTCACGTTATGTGCGGTTCACGTTTTCAATTATGTTTTAAAAAAAATGGCTCGTAATTTCACTAAGTATTTTCAAAGTATGATGAAAGAACTGAAGCAAAGAGTAAAGTCTAGTAATTAATCAGATACAACCTAGGTATATTAGGTTAATTATTAGGGTGTTACAGTACTCATTTTTTGTATTGTAATGCTACTCATTTAAATATGTGCATGCTACAAGAAAGACTTTTAGAAGTATTTAATGGCTGCAAGGTAATTGAATTATAGATTCCTTTAAAATAAATTTATTCTTGAAATAAAAAATATGTTTATCTTTAAATTATGAGCAAATAACTATTTTTATCCTAGCATTTTTCATTTAATATCAATTTGGTTCCAACAAAAATGATTTTACTCCTATTTGGTTCTAATATTTTTTCATTTTAATATCAATTTGGTTCCCACAAAAATGATTTTACTCCTATTTGGTTCTAATATTTTTTCATTTTAATATTAATTTAGCCATTTTATTAAATTATTACTTATCTTCTATGTTAGTGGAATCTAACGATGATCAAATTAATGTCAAAATTAAAAATATTAAGGATAAATTGAAGGGTTATTACAAAATTTTAACTTTAGTGATAGCAAAAAAAAAATAAAAAAAGTTAACTTTAGTGATAGCTTTTTTTTTAATCTATTACATGTTAAATTTTTTTTTTTCACTTACTAACAAACTAGTATTTGTGAGAAATGTTAGTATAATTTTAATAAATCTTAGGGGAGATTAGTGATAATTTTGCAAAATAAAAAGATGTCTAGTGTAATTGCATGAATCCTAATATATATTTTTTTATTTTGATATCAATTCAGTCATCTCTTAGAGTAAAAATTCAACAGAATAATTGAATTGATGTCAAAATTAAAAATGTTAGCATTAAATTGATGTCAAAAATTTTATTTGCACCAAATCGAAGTCCAAAGAAAAAAATTGTATAAAAAATTATAATATTTTTATACACTATTAGTTTCAAATCGATGTCAAATGTTTTTTTTTCCATAATAATTTGATCAAATGTTGCCATACTAACAAAAGTGATAATAGTTTATTTATAGTAGATCTTATTTTAATTTAATACTAATCCAGAGAGCTAGGAAAAAATATATATCAATACTTATATAACTTACAAATGTATAACTGAAAAATAATGAAGTGACATATAAAGGATAACATTAATATTTTAACATACACCTTCGTTATAATTTCACATATAAAAATAAGTTTAGCAGGTACATTCCAAACATTTATTTTGTCAAATTCACTTTTTTTAATATAAAAGATTTCAAACATAAATCACATTATATTAAATTCACTTTTATTGAAATCAAATTTATAAAATGATATTAATTCAAAAATTAAATTTACAAACTTTAATCAAAACATCCAGTTCATGGCCCACCACCAATCTTCGTAGTTAGATGTCTTCAGTTAGTTTTTAGACATTGACTCATATTCATTTGACCTAACAAACCTTTGTCACAATCCATCTTAGTCATGACCAGTACATAAAAGTAACAATCCTACCCACACTAACATGTAGTAATTCATAATTAAATACTCAATTTATCTCATGAAAATAACATTAAAATAGATAATTATTCCATTGAATTGATAAACTTTTTTTTGTAAAATCTTGCTAAAACTAAACTTTTGAATTAAACAACTGAAAATATTCATAATTATGTAATGTAACATCCTCCTAAGTACAACATCATCTTTAAGTCATGACATTATACTTAAGAGTTGTTACTTATAAATTAGCGGATTATTCTTAATTATCTAGAGCAAGATCGATAAAATCGTGAAGTAACTACGTCGTAATTCTATTAGAATATATATAACAAAGAAACATTACATTTATCGAATCCGAAGTCAAGTACAAAAGAAAGCTCTTTTAAGAGCTTTAATACGCATTTTGTAACACCCTCCTAACTACTCTGTATTACTCGAGTATTAGCATCGTAATTAGGAGAGTATTACTCCCTGATTGTACTATAGACTAGTCGAGAGATATAAATAAATAAAATACTATAAAATAAAAACATAAGGTAAAGTAACCACCAAAGTTCCACTATATACATATATTTTGTACACAACTATCTTTACACATGCCCAACCAGGAGATAAGTTAGTACACCTGCAATACCATATAGGGACTTTTATCCAAAAAGACCTATTGATAACATAAAGCCTAGCCTACTTATATTAAGATCAGAAAAAATCATATACACATAAAAATGGATCTTATAACTTCAAATAGAATTAGTCTGTAGGCTGGCACGGTCCTATCACTACACTACAACTACATGCAAGTCAAAAGTCCCTATAGATCTAGCATCCTCCTAGGAGAAACCGTTGGCCATCGGGATGATGGCCTCACCTCCACCGGGCGTCGGGACCCTCGATGGATCTGAATCTAGGAGGAGGATGAAGAAGGTCCATCTCAGGAGGGGGCATAGGTGGTGTAGCAGGAGGTATGAACACAGCTGGGTGTGCCAAGTGAAGGGGCACACCATCAAAAGGGAAACCTGGGTCGAACTCTACAGTGAAAACGGAGCTACTAAAAGAACGGGTTAAGAAAATATATGCTCAGATCTGGAATATGCTACCACATACAGTGAATCCAACTCTGCATCATAATGCCACCTCCACTCAGGCGAATCAAGAAAGAAGATCACTGTCGACATCTGGGATCTGAGCACAATACAACATACATGCACATAGGGATGAGAATATTATAAAATCTCTAGGGTAATCCCGTTAGCATAGACAGGCCTAATTAATGAGGTTATTCATGTGAGTGGTATTATATTATGTCTCATGCAAAAAATGCTGATAGAATTAGCAATAATAATCATATATATTGTCTTATAAATAACCAACTCAATTTCATACCGTTACCTCTTTTCTTTCATATAAGGAAGGCTTGATTTTACATTAGCAACATCAGTGGATAATTTTATAAAGGACAATAGACTGCTAGAACATGAGCTCATTCCTATTCGTGATCATTAGAACTTCATTTTTTCCATTTCCAAATCACACACAGTTCTATTCCTAGCCGATACGTCTACCGACTCATACAATTCTTAGGGAAGTCCTTACTTTTGCCTTCCCTCTTTAACTCATATAAGCCTTGTTTCTTTTTCCCATATGTTAAAACATGCCTAGTTAGAAGTTATAGATTCTCTTTTGTCATGCCATCGTATCATGTATTTCTCTTTTTACAAGGTATAGCATACATCACTCGTAGGCATTCAATCACATTAGGGTCTCATTTATATCTCATAAACAACTCTTTAAAGTAACTAACATGCATGAATATAATTTATACCTGGACTAAGTGTCATTTTATCATCATTTTAGTGCAATTCTACCATTTTAGCACTTGGGCTGATTCACTATGCTAGTAGTAGCATTTTATTTCTATATCAAATGGCCAATTCATATGCCACAAAAATTCTTCGTGACACTTAAACATGTCTAGAATAACCTGTAAAAATTTCAGGATAAGTAGAGCTCTCTAGCTACTTCAATAAATTGCACAAATTTAGTGGTCAGGGACCACAAATTCACAAACCAGACCATTCTCAAATTTTTAACCCTAGCAAATGATTGAATTAGTGCACAATTAAAATTCACAGTGATACCTCAATATGTTACTAACTTCAGGTAAAAATTTCAAGGATTCATTTAATCATTTGCTATGATAATAAAATCAGACAACTTTATTGCTTCAGTTTAAAAAACCTAGGTAGCATTAGTCACCATTCGGTTCTTGATTTTTTTTGAGGTAGTAAACTTTAAAGTTAACACCCAAGAAAATTTATACAGTTAGTTTAAGATGTCAATTACAACATATAATTTTTTGTAGGTCATGCAATCACCCCCAAATATATCAGAAAATTCGTGTATAATTTCTACTTGTAGGACAGCCTGAACTATGCAGTCCAGATTTCCTTTAGTGAAAACCCCTTTTTAACACCATCCAAACCCACCACCAAAATTCACACATCAATAATAATATATCATCAACCAAATACAGTCAAAATTTCAAAATAAAACCAGGCAGAACAGGTTAGCTAAAATTTCAAGAGAAAGAACTATAGAAAACCCTACACTTGAAGGCTAGTTTGCTTCAAGATGAGAGTCCTCCAATCCAAGACTCCCAAAACACCTTCAAACCCTCCTCTAAGATGATGGATGAGGTGAATATGATGAGGTTTGGAAATTCTAATCGGTTGTATTGGTAGAGATTGAAGTGTAGATCAATTTTAGTGAAGGAAGGTTTAGGTTTTGATGTAACGCCCAATTTCTGCCATTACAAATGACAAATGCCCCTAAGGTCATTTTTACCGAATTAAAGGACAGTTGCCCGGCAACCCTCGAATGGGTCAACTCGATGTTTAAAGGGGATTATGCTGTTATGAATGATTTTTGAGGTGAAAATCTCATTTTCTAAACTTTCGGCTCAAAATGACCAAAATACCCTCTGTGTTCTACACGGGTAAAAGGTGCCGTTTGACCAGAAATTTTCAGGAAGTTTAGAATGAAGTTTTTAAGTAATGTTTGATGTTTAGTTGAGCCGAAGGTCCCGGGCAGTTTTAGCACAAAATTACCATTTTGCCCCTAGAAGTGTACAGTGAGCCTAACAACGCAATTAAGCAAACCTAAGCAATATTAGGCTCTAATCGAAGATTAATTTATTTCAATAATTAATCTAGAGTCAAAATGATTTATTAAGGTTAATTAGAACCTAAGATTGCTTAGATAAACTCTAATTGCATTCTTTAATTCAAGATTCCTAGTCATGGAATCTTGAATAGTGTTTTCTCTCCAATTCCTTAAATTAAGGAATTGTGCCATACCTCATTTGACTAAGAAAATGAATTTAAATTGTTAATCTAGTATGACCACTTCCTAATCAAGTCTTGACCTTCCTAATTACCCAATTACCTCACCTAAACACCTTCTTACAAACTCCTAATCAAAATCTTAATCAAAGGAACACTTAAACACATCCTTAAACCACAATTTCATGAACAAAATTCCTTTCCCCTTGGCTGGTGTGTTGGCCGAAATCTCCCCCTATAATGGTGCCACATGTTGATTTTTGTTGCACTCCAAGCCCATGCCTTAGGCCATACCCAAACCCATACCTCACCATGCCTTGCCCATGCTCTCCACCATACCAATCAAAGAGATATTTCTTCTTTCCTCCTCCTCACTTGGCCGGCCACTTCATCCCCCTCAAAGGCCATCCATGAGCTCTCCATCTTCTATAAATACGCCAGCTTGAAAGCCCTTAGAATCCTTTACACACTTGAGCAAACTTCAAGCTTTCTTCCCAAACACAAAGAGCTTCTTTTCCCTCCTCCTTGGCCGAGTTTTCCAGCAAGATTTCAAGGAGGATTTCCTTCTCTTTTCCCTTTCAAGAAACAAAGCTTTCCTTCCTCTCTTCAAGACTTCTCTAGGTAGGGATTTGTGTTCAAGTTTTTACTTGTCTTCCTTAAAGAAAAGTTATAGTTTCTCTTGGTTTCAAATCCTTTTCCTCCCCCTTTTCATTTTTGGCCAAGAGGCCCTTTCATAAAGAAAACATGAGCTTGATGATGAGGTTTCAAGATAATGACTTGTTGTTGTCATGTGAGAAACCTCTAAAGCTTGAAACAACTTGGTCTTGGACCATACATGCCTTGATTTCTTTCTTTTTCCTTGATAAAGTTTGTGGTTTTCTTTTCTTTTCCCTTCATGATTTCGGTTTCCTTTGCTTTGGTTTGAGCAAAGTTTGCTAAAAATATAAAGGTAGATCACAAAAGTTTTGTTAAAGAAAATTAATCACATGATTTCAAAGAGCTCTAAGCTTACCCTTGCCAACCTTAAAGTTGGTCGGCCGTTCTAAGAGTTTTACTCTAGATTGAAGCCCATGAGCAATAAAATAAAGAATATGACTTAGTCCTTGTAGTTTTGTTTAGACAAAGTGTTGAACTTTGTGTCCATTTCCTTAAGCTTGATGATGAAGTTCAAACCTTAGGACTTCTTTTGAAGTCTAGGTGCTAAGAACTCTAAAGCTTGCCTTATGATACATAATGGGTTGAGGTTTATGTTCCTCTAAAAGTCTTGTAAGAGCTCTAGTTAAGATAAAAATAAGTTGCATTCATGTTTAAATTTATGTCTTGCATCTCATGTTTATTTTGATGCCATCACTAATTTCACAAGAATAAATGAATGAACTTGCATTACCATATTTAAATTCCCAAGCTTGCATTTCATGTTTATATTTCAAGTCATCACTTAATCCTTAAAGATAATAATGAAGTTGCATCTCATATTTATTTTATGCTCTCACTTTACTTTGTAATGAAGAGTAAAATGAAGTGCATAGCATGTTTAAGATTATGTTATCACCTAAATACTCTAGAGCTCAAAGACTTGCCCTAAGTATCCTAAAAAGGGAACTCTAGTCAAAAAGAAATGGATGGGTTTTAGTATGATTCAATAATGGTTTGATTTTGTAAAATGCATGAATGATTTCAGGAAAATGTTGGAAAACTGTTTTATGAGGTCTCAAGGTGTTTAAATAGTTTGGAATGTGTCAAAAATAATGTTTTCTCAAATTCTTGAGGTTCTGGTAATCGATTACCAGCCATGTAATCGATTACTAGAAGGGTTTTTCGAAGGACTTTTGGTTCTGGTAATCGATTACCAGAGGCAATGTAATCGATTACCATGGTTGTTCTTCATGTCCAGAACCTATTCTTGAAACCCTGTAATCAATTACCTGATAGTGTAATCGATTACCCTATGTTCTTTATTTTTCTGAAACGACTTAACCCTAAGTAATCGATTACCACCCTATGTAATCGATTACCCGTTGTTTTGAACCTAGAATGAATTTAGTTCCTGGTAATCGATTACCAGGTACATGTAATCGATTACCAGAACACCTTTTGTTCCTGAAAATGTCCAAGAGAAAACTAGCAACTTATATGCATTTCAACTCAAGAGATTATGTGATTTTATGGGCTTATGATTTCGATTCTGCCCTCTATGTTTGGCTACTGTATAAATGCTGTTCTAAGGTGTTAAAATGTGTAAAATTATGTTTGAGTGAAGCAAGGATCGATTTAGAAAAGTTAGAAAAGAATAAGTAACTTGAAAGGGATTAGAGATGAGAATTCTAGAACACCTTAATGCATAAAGATGCAAATCTGTTCTAGCATGATTGAATCAAGGATAAATGGTTCATAATTAGTAAGACATGTATAAAATCCCTTCATAAATGATTAGGTGTTGATTCCTAAGTTTAAGGTGATGATAAGAACTTAAATGGGAATTCTAGCACTCTTAGAGATGGCAAAACATAATTTTGTTCCAGCATAGTTAGATTAAGGAAAAATGGTTTATAACTTAGAGAACATGCCTAGGAATCCCTCATAATTGGTTTAAGAATTGATTATGGAGCTTTAGGCGAAGACGGATCTTAAAAAGGGTCACGAACGGAGATTTTAGAGCCCCGTAAGCATATGATATTTTCTGCCCTTTTATGTGAAGTGCTGTTTGGAATTTTGGTGAGCTCAAATCTTAGAGAAAAGTTTAAGTGTTAACCTCTTGAGGGTAATAATGATACAAATACAAGTTTAAGGCCCATAAGAGTCAAAGCATAAGATACTATGAGATAGGTGGCCGAGAGTATATTATGATGATGAGCCTCGAGCATATTTATGATGATGTGATTATGTTAGTTCCTTGAGCATGAAACTTTATGTGTATGATTGGTATGATGATATGATGAAATGTTGTATTTAAGATGCATAAGGTTTCGAAATATGAATGAAATTGAGGAATATGCTCATGTGAACTAGAAAGTTATTGATTTGAGAAAGTTCCATGAAAATGATGCATGTGACTGAGATTATGTGGCATGACTCAAATTTGAGGAAATTCAGAGAGTAGCTGTTATGCCGTCGAATTTCCGTCAAATTTGAAAGACATAAGAAAGTTTTTGAGAAATATGATGTTTAAGGTGACACACGAGACGTACTTCTCTTGCTTCGGTGAGGAGAAAGTAAAACCATGAGGGCATAGACATTAGCCTCAAAGCGGACAAAGTCGTTGGTCTTAACCAGTCGATGCGTTTCGAAGAAGGAAAAAGTCCCATGATGGGTGATCCTTAGGCCCCTACCCATACTCTGGGAGTCGGGATTATGATGATTATGATAATCATGATGATTATGATGAATATGATTATGTTTATGATTCGCTTATCAAGAGGATAAGTAAGAACTAGTGACGACTAGTTAAGGTATGAGCTCATAGCCTAGTTTAAGGGGTGCGGTTACTATTATGATGTTGGTGTCACAAGTATGAGAAGAAAGAAAATGTTCAAAGAGAAAGTACATGCCACTTAAATGTTGTTTGATTATTGTTTGGTTTGCCTAAAGTCCTGCCATGCATTCATGAACTATTATGTTGCATACATGCATTAAGACTCATTATAAAAGACATGGACCTTGGATAAATATCTCTTGTGAAAACTTCATAATGAACCTATGCATGCTTAACCTTTTCATAATAAACCCAAGGTTCCTGGGACGTAAACGATGACACTAGGATAGAGGATTCCCTCCTGAGATTCTTTAGCAAGATTCTCACCTCTCTCCTTTCTTTCCGTTACGTCTTTAGACATCGATGGCGTCGTTCGTGATTTTTGTTGATGCACCCGTGTGGAGTGCACTACGATCGGGTCATCAGTCCTACCACTTTGAGGGTCGTTGTGCTATATGCCTTTTTGCATACATGGGACGCCCGTTTGCCTTTCCAGTCTCCAGCTTCGATTCATTCCGACTTCACCCTTTGGCGATGACATGATTTTTGAGAGGACGCGACCAGGTGACGGGCGAACCGTGCCGGCCATCATCCTCTGTGTGTGACTATCGGAGTATGTACCCTCATACGTCGATGCGGGAGGGACCTCTCCGAGGACTCTGGCCAATCCTTATTTGGAGGATTCCGCCCTTCGGTGCCTTGCGCTGATAGGGGTAGCAAGGACACGGTTCGCCGAGGCCTATGAGGTGTGTACGCAGGAGAGACACCCTCGTCGAGGTGGTCACGTCGTTCTCTAATTCGCATGCCCACGTCCCTCTTCGATAGGCCACATCCGAGGAGCTTCGCAGTTCGTAGGCTAAATATCTCCGTCCGAGGATTTGCGTCATCCGTAGGTTTTAGAGGAGGGTTGCTTTGGGAGTATCTTTTGGGGCTGTTTCATGATGTGTTGTTATTTTTCTTATTATATGTTGTTGTCCTGCAAGCTCTCCACTAGTATGGGTAAGACTTTATACTTCTTTTATATTCCAGTGGTATTGTACTAAACTATGTTAACTAATGTGATGAGGAATGTTTTCATGATGGATGTGTTCTTTAATGCTTATGTTCTGTATGTTTTATTTATTCTTCCGCTTCACATTACATTTATGTTACGCGCAAAGGCTCGCACTTTGTTTTACATGATTCATTTCAAAAAAAAAATTTACCTGTATTTTCCACTAAGTATTTTGTAAATGAATTTAAAGAGAAGTAATAATTAATAATTAATCTTGATACGTCCTAGGCGTATTGGGGTTAAATATTAGGGTGTTACATTTGATGGCTCTAAGCTAGGGTTTATGGAATTTGAAAGCCAACTCAAGCTCTTGGCTATGGAGGAACCAGCTTAGCTTCTCTCTCCTGGAATGGCCGAATGGTTTGGCTTCTTGGAGAAGCTTTGGGTCATGTTTATCTTATAAGTAATGATGTCATAATGTTATGTAATAGTCTAGGATAGTTTCTAATCTTTAAAGATAAAAAGGATGGCTATGATTCAAGTTTTAAATTTTAAAATTGAATCTTAGTCATTCATGTAATGTAAAAAGATAAGGTTAATCATTTTGTAAAGGTTAAATTAGCCTTCATGTTAGAACGCACATTGAAATTTTCGAACGGGTGAAATACCGTACCTAATCGATATTACCCGAAAAGTAATTCTAAATATGAAATTTTCATTTCTAAGTATTTCTAACCTCATTCCCACATTTTCCAAATTTTGAGCACCTTGGGTCCTATCTTGGATTTCGGCTATACACGAGCCTGGTCCGCAAATACTATTCACATTTTTTTAATAGAATCATTGAATCACTCTCATCATTTCTACGTTATTGGATTTTTAAAATTCCAACTAATAAAGCTTAATTTAATTTTTTTTCTTTTTTTAAAATATATGTATATATATATCTTGGATGTTACACATTTATTCTCATTTATAATTACATACATATATCTACAACTACGTACAACTAACATAAGCCTCAAACATAAAACTATTGTAATTATGATTTCTTTCATGCGCAGCCTCCTTGTTCATGGATTAACCTAGAGATAACACGAACACAAACACACGGGGTGAGAATTCTAAAATTTTCAGGGCTTCCCCAAATACACAACAATAGTGTCATCGTCATCATCAGCTACTTCGGTTTATTAAGAAAATGTGGTCATGCAACATTTATCAAAGTTTCATTTTAAGGTTCAAAAATCATTTTCACGAAGTAGGTCTCTTTTATTATTCAATCACTTAATGCACATATATCAAGATGTTCCATCACATAGTAAATTATCATAGGTAGATAATTCAAATAACATGAGTATGCATATAATACATGCAGTAAAATTATCTCAAAGTGATCTGGTTTCACTTATAGCCATAGAAATCAAATCAGTGCATTTTCTCTTTTCATTAACATAGGAAAGACTTAGTTTATACTCTTAGTTTATATCACATGGTATTTATAGTGGATCACACCACACAAGAGAATATAGAGCTATCAGGACTAGCTCATTCCTATACGTGATCATTAGACTTTATTTTTTCCTTTTTCAAATCTCACAAGATCTATTACTAGTCGATATGTCTACCGACTCATAATATCTCTAGAGATTCCTTTTTTTGCCTTCCCCTTTCTATAACATAAGTCTTATTTCTATTTTGTCCATATGTAGAATATGTACGATTGAAGTTTATACATTTGCTTTTCTCATATAACTACACCATATACTTTTTTTCAAATGCATGCATAAGCCACATGTACGCATTCGAACACAAGTGACTTCAATCATGCATCATTAACCAATCTTTACAAGTTACTAGCATGCATTCATATACATCATACTTGAACCAAAAGTCCCATCACATTATAATTTAAGGTTTGGGTTCATTTCTAGCAATTGGACAGATTTCACACCATTGTAGCACAAATTTATTTGCATATCAAACAATCAATTCAGAGGCTATAAAAGTTCTCTAAGGCACTTCAATGTTAACAACAATCATTGTTTGATATGTAAATAAATTTGATGGTTAGAGACCACTAAGTCTCATTCAAAATCAAAATCTCATAATTTTTAACCCTAACAAATAATTGAACCAGAATAAAAATCATGGTTTCACTTCAAGATGTTTTCAACTCACTGTAATAATTTCAAAGGAAAAATCAATCATATGCTATGGTAACAAAATCAGCAAAATTTTAGATTCTAATCCAACAATCCAAGTGAACTGGTATCATTTCGGTTCATGATTTTTTTCAAGCAGTAAAAGTCTTAAACATGACCCAAGAAAAATCATGGAGTTATCTTAGGATGTTAGATTCAACATATAATTTTTTAACTCATAAAAATACCTACAATTATACCAAAAAATTCGTGAACAACTCTGTGACCAATTCAAAATCAGCATCCCAAATGAAAATCTCTTTTGATAAAAATGATTTTTCCACAACACCAAACTACTCAACCTATGCAAATACATGTATATCTAAGTATAATCATGCATTAGAACTAGAAAATTTAAAATTCCAAGAGGTGAAAATCTAAAAAACAAATCACAAATAAGAACACAAAACCCTACTTTGCAAATTTTAGAGCTTTATAACTCCAAAGGTGCTCTAAGTTATTTCTCTTCACTTCAAGGCCACCAAATCAAATCCAAACCCTTCCTAAAATCAGTGAGGTATGAGGTAGCAAGGTGAGGATTGGTGAGGAATTGAGATTTCAATCGGTTAGATTTGTAGGTATTAATGTGTACGTAGAACAAGTTTAGTGAAGGAAGTTGAAAGTTTTAACAACTCTATGCTAAGGTTTTTGAGGTTGGAATTATATGTTGAAGCTCTTGAGAATAGCAATGGAGGATGCTACTCTTTTCTTCTTGTTGGCCAAAATAAGGGTGGCTTAATGGAGAAGGTTGATTTTATATTTATCTTGTAAGGAAGTTTATAAGGAAAGCTTGGTTATTATATAATATAAAAGGAGAATTCTTAAAGAAAGATAGTAAAATGGATGACTAGGATTTAATCTTGGAATTTAAGATTAAATCTTCACCTTACACTTGGGTTGAATGAATATACATTATCTATTTATCATGATTAAACTATCTTTAATGTTAAAAATCTTATCCAAGATTTCCTAAGGTAAAATCCTGTATCCGGGTAATCAAACATTGTCTGAAAATTAATTCTAAGCCTAAAATTCTCATTCCTTACCATTTCTAATTTCAATCCTACAATTGCATAGTGTTGGGCACCTCTGGCTCCCAATTCTAGAGTTTTAGACTTCTGGATTGGCCAGCAAGGTCACTATTCATGCCTGGCCCAAATTTTTTTTTTATCTGTTGGGTCATCCTTATCATTGCTAAAACTTTAGATTTCTGAAATTATGACCAATAAAGCTTAAATTAATTTTTAAATAATTTTCAGGTGTTACATGTAACATGTAAAAATTTGAAATAAATATTATGACTGAAAATATTCAAAACAATTTTAAATATATATAATAGGGGCTAGTGCTAACTCACTTAAAAAATACAAAATTTAAAAATTATTCTATGTGGACTAGCCCATGTGGGTTAAGGTTAACCTATATATGGCAGAGCTTGCCTATAAGTAAACCAACTCATATGTCAATCCATTTAAAGAGTTGACAAAATTTGAAATTTTTATAAGTGAACTGGTCCATGGGCTGGCTCAGCCACAAGGCCCATGTGGGCTTTTGGCCCTGTGGACCTTTTATAATTATAGGTTTTTTGGCCTTGGCCCACAAATAGGGGTGGGCTAGCTCATTTGACACCTCTAGTAGAAAGGAAGTCATCACCCAACAACAAGTATTATGAAATGAAGAAACCATGGTGGACTATAAGCAGTGGAAACTAATCAAGGAATACATCCTTTCATGAAACTAGCATTGGATAATTCAGATTTCTCGTATTATTTCATAATCATGTTAGATAGCACAATGAAAACCTTTTTGGCAATTTCATTCTCCAGGAGACTATCCAGATAGTCACAAATGCATGGACGACTCATCCAAGATTCAAGCCATTCAAGGCCAAAGCTAACCACAACCACCCCCAAAAAATGATTGGAAAGAAGCAAAATGAATATCTCTACTCAAGATAATCAACAATCAATAAGGAAATCCAAAATTAACCAAAGGTCTCAACTCAAGCGTGGGGGTGCATGTTGCAACTTCATTCATAGACCAAGACAACAAAATGGAAACAAGATTTTCACCATGAAAAATGAAGCAATTAGATGAAGGCAACTCTCCTCCTAAAAAGTAAGCTATTAGATGAAGGCAAATCTCAAATTATGCCCGCACCAAAAACTCCACCAAAAAAAAAAAAAAAAACACATTTGAAGAAGTAACTTTAATAAAGGCATTCTTGGGAAATTTTATTTTCAGTATATAATTGTTTTCTAAGGTCTTAGGACGGTGTGGTTATAAGCCGTTTTAAACCAAATAAGCTCATCCAAAACTGAGCACTTGATCTGGTATAGAGACACAATTACCTATTGCTTTTCCTGATTGATTAAAATTAAAATTGTTTTTTTGTGATATCCTATTTACCTTATGATTTTCTAGTGAATGTTTTTTTTTAATTATTTAATTTTATTGTGTTTTATATGTTGTGTTTGACATGTTAATCTATTTGAGGTGTTGTTACTTATGTGCATTGTCTATAGGAATCTTTCAATTTGGAGCCTTTTGACGTTTGCATTTTGAGATTTTTTGTGTCTTCAAAATCTAGCTTTGATTCATTATTTCTCTATTCTTCCAATCATGTTATATAGTCTCTTGAGAGTCTCTCCTCATAACATGGAACAAAAATAGTCAAAATGACCAGGTTTCTACATTTAGTGTTCAATTGTTGGTTTAAGGAGGTTGGCGAGTTGAGCTTTAGCATTGGTGATAAGAAGCTTGACAGCGATAGGTCCAATGAAGAGAGAGTCAAAATGGCATGGCGGAATATGCGGGGGAACCTAGCTTGGAGAAACAACGATTCCACAAGAGACTTCCACAACTAAAGTTACACAAAACTTTTCTATCAATCTTCTTTTCCAATATTTTCCTTAGATCCACTTTCATTTTTTATTTAGGCGGTGATACAACTTCAGAATTCATCACTTCTAGAGTATTTTTTTTCTTCCTCTTTAGATTACTAGAAATGAAGATATCCAAGATGGAAAGCTTAGTCCTCAAGAACAAGAAACTATTAGTTCCATCATCATTGCAAGGAAAACAACTTCTTTTGAAGTATTTTGCTATTTTTAATGGTGTTTGTCTTTTACGTGAAACTATTATGACTCTTGGTGACTATCCTCTCTTAGCAATTTTGGTTGGTGTTGGAGATAGGATGAGATGCAGCACTTTGACGATAACATCACTAAGCACTTATTTGACAATTTTCAGGTACTTGATTGCTCTTCAAAGGTGAAGGATAATTTGGTCGTACACGTCTCTTTGATTTGATGGTCTTCCTAATTTTCAGTAAAATTATCAAATAACCCTTATATTTTATTTTCTCTAACCTTCTTTTATTCCATCCCGAGAATCTCATAGACCACCAATCCAGCGTCATTGACTTATTGTTCCTTAAATGGCTCAATCACTATGAACTTTGCAAGACCACCATCATCGTTCACTATGCCAGAAATTAAAACACATGCTGAAACACGAAGATAACCACTTGCCAAGCACTATTCCTATGCCCTTTATTTCTTTTTTCTTCTTTGGATTTTTTTTCCCTATAGAGGTTGCTGCCCATGATGATTTAAGCACCCCATAGGCCTTCACATGGAGATAAATCAACGAAAAGCCATCAAATGTTCACTTTGTTAGATTATTGTTTCCAAGTTTTCTTAGTAGAAGTGAACTGATTTTTTAGATTGAATTAGTGACTGGCTTTTAATTAATTTATTTCCAATAAAGACTATAACTTGGCAATAGTCACCCCTCTTCTTGTAATTTAAACTCATTGAACAATCCTAGTCTTTCAAACTCCACACTTTTTATAACACCCTAATATTTAATCCAACACGCCTAGGACATATTAAGATTAATTATTAGTTATTACTTCCTCTTAAAAGCTTATTTGTAAAACTACTTACGAAAAATAGATAAAATTATTTTTTGAAACTTATAAAACAAAATGCGAGCCATCGAATACCATAGCGAACGAAACGGAAGCAGCAGAGAAAATAATTCATGCAATACATAAGCAAATAAGAACACCTCAATCATAGGAACAACCATCATAATATATTAAATAACATAGTTTAATACAACAACTGATATAAAAAGGCATAAAGTCATACCCATGTAAGTGGGGAGCTTTAGTCCAGAAAAAAATCCAGGAGAAGCAGAAACATGGACAGCAAATACATGAGTGCCCCAATACAACGAGCTAAAAGCAAACCCTCTCTAAAGCCTACGGATGACGCTAATCCTCGTCGGGAGATAGCCCGCAAACCTGGAGCTCCTCGGATGTGGCCCAACAAAGTGAGGGTATGGGCATGCGGATCGGCGGAGCGACGTGGCCTCCTCGGCGAAGGCGCCTCTTGGGCTGACATACATGCCTCACAAGCCTCGCTCGAGACAGGTCCTCACTACCCCTACGACGTCCAAAGGCACCAGGGTGGAGCCTTCCGAGTAGGGGTAGCCCAGAATCCTTAGGTCCTCCAGGTGAGTTATGAGGGAACGTACTGATAGTCGTACATTGCCGAAGACGAAGGTTAGCACGGCGTCTGCGTCATGGGGTCGCGTCCTCTCGAAGATCAAATCAGTCGCCATAGGGAGAGGTTGGGGTAAAACGAAAGCTGGAAATCGAAATAAACGGGCGTCCCATGTATGTAAAAATGTGCATAGCACAACAACCCTCAAAGTGATATGACTGATGACTGATCGTAGTGCACCTCCCATATCGGTGTGTCAACAAAGATCACGAACGACGCCATTGTCGTCTAAAGACGTAACAAGAAGAAACAAAGAGAGGGATGAGAATCTTGCTCAGAATCTCGTAGGAAATCCTCTTATCCTAATGTCATTGTTTACGTCCAGGAACCTTGGGTTTATTATGAAAAGGTTAAACATGAAAAGGTTCATTATGAGGTTTTATAAGAGATAATTATCCAAGGCCCGTGTCTTTTATGATGAATCTTAATGCATGTATGCAGCATAGCAAAACATGAATGCATGGTAATACGTTATGCAACCAATAAGACATATCATCAATAATCAATCCTCATATAAGTGGCATGGAGTTTCTCATAATCAACCTTTCACTTTCATAAGCAAGATACTTCACATCTTTTCTCGCTTCTCAAACTTGTGACACCATGGTATTAAAAATAGTAACCTACCCTGATAGTAGGTTATGAGCTCATACCTCAACTAGTCGTCACTAGTTCTTACTTATCCTCTTGATAAGCATATCATAATCATAAAAGTAATCCCAACTCCAGAGTACGGGGGACCTAAGGAATCACCCATTATAGGACTTTTTTCCTTCTCAGAAACGCATCAACTGGTTAAGACCAGTGACTTTGTCTGCTTTGGAGGCTGATGTGAATGCCTGCATAGTTTTACCTTCTTCTCACCGTAGCAGGAGAAGTACGTCTGGTCTGTGAAATGCATTATCTGGTTAAGACGAGTGACATTGTTGCTTCGGTATGGCTCCACGACCACACCCTCCAGGTTTCCTTTCTCCTCAGTAGGAGAAATGCATCTGGCATGTCACATATAAAATCTTTCTTTTCAAACTTTCTTTAAGTCCCTCAAATTTGATGGAAATTCAGCGGCATAATGACTTGCACTCGAATTTCCTCAATTTGAGTCATGCCACATAACTCAAATAATGCATGTTGTTCTCATGCAATTCATCAATCAAGTAAATCTCTCAATCACTGAAACATATTTTCCCATGACATTCATATCATATTCTCATGCATCTTAATCATAGCATTCCACTTTATCAAAGACATCAAGTCATACATCCACACAGCCTCATACTCATGGCATGTAATATATTCCCATACATCATAAATATACTCACTCAAACTCATTCTCACATCACACCTCCTATCTCATAGTGTTTTATGCTTTGGCTCTTACGGTCTTAAACATGTGTTCTAATTATCCTAACTTTCATTATGGATCTTTATTCACCAAAGGGATCATTACCTATAATTTCCTCTAATGTTTATGCTTACTAACATAACCAAACAACATTGTATAACTTGGGCAGAAATTATCATATGATTACGGGTTCTAGAATCTAATTCTTTGACCCTTTCTAAGTTCCATCTTCGCCTAAGGCTCCATATTCAACTCCTAAACCAATTATGAGGGATTCCTACACATATCCACTAATTATAAACCATTTTCCTTAAGTCCAATTATGCTGGAACAGAATTTACAATTTGTGCATCTAAGTGTTCTAGAATTCTCATTTTAAGTCCTTTCTAGTTACTTGTTCTTTCCTAACTTTCCTAAATCGACCTTGCTTCACTCAAACATAATTTTACACATTTTAACACCATAAAACAGAATTTATATAGTGGCCAAGTTCACAAGGCAGAAAAATACATGGCTCATAGAATCACATAATCTCATGATTTAAATGCATATAAGTTGCTAGTTTCTCTTGGAATAATTTTAGGAACTCAAAACTCTTTTAGAAACCAATTCCTCTAATTAAAATATATAAAATGTAAGGTCAGTAGCTAAATTATTTGTTCATGAATTAGATTTAAAACATAAAATCTTGTTCATAATGTTCTTTGAGTTCACCTAAGCTTAGAAAAATTCCAAGACATAGGCTATGGGCACTTATGATTAGATGAACTCATTTCAAGTCCATCATCATCATCACAAGGCCGAAATGGCATTCTTGAAATGCCTCCATTTCCTAAAATTTTACTTGTGATACTTGGGCAAGTCTTTGAGCTCTAGGATATTTAAGTGATGACATAAACTTAAACATGCTATGCACTTATTTTACTCTTCATTAGAAAATAAAGTGAGAGCATAAAATAAATATGAGATGCAACCTCATTATTATCTTTAAAGATTAAGTGATGACTTGAAATATAAACATGAAATGCAAGCTTGGAAATTTAAACATGATAATGCAAGTTCATTTATTTATTCTTGAGAGCTTAGTGATGGCATCAAAATAAACATGATATGCAAGGCATAAACTTAAACATGAATGCAAGTTCATTTTATCTTAACTAGAGCTCTTGCAAGACTTTAGAGGAACATCACAACCTTAACCCAATATGTATCTTAACAACATAAAGTGAGCTTTAGAGTTCTTAGCACCAAGTCTTCAAAGAAGTCTTTGGTTTGAACTTCATCATCAAGCTCAAGAAAATGGACTAAGACATAAACCTCAACACTTTATCAAAACAAACATAAAAGAACTACTCATATTCTTTATTTTATTGCTCATGGGCTTCAATCTAGAGTAAACTCTTAGAACGGCCGACCAACTTTAAGGTTGGCAAGGGTAAGCTTAGAGCTCTTTGAAATCATGTGATTAATTTTCTTAACAAAACTTTTGTGATCTACTTAACATTTTTATCAAACTTTGTTCAAAGAAAGCAAGGAAACTGAAACCTTGAGGAAAAGGAAAGGAAACCGAAAACTTGAGCAAAGAAAAAGGAAAGAAACCATGAGCATATATGGTCCAAGACCAAGTTTTTCAAGCTTTAGAGGTTTCTCACATGGCATCACAAGACCATTATCTTGAAACCTCATCATCAAGCTAAATTTTTTTCATAAAAAGGCTCCAAGGCCGAAAAAGAAAAAGAGAGGGAAAGGCTTGAAAAACCAAGAGAAAACTAGAACTTTCTTAAAGAAAACAAGTAAAACTTTGAAAATAAACCCCTACCTAAAGAAGTCTTGAAAGAAATGAAAAGCTTGTGTTCTTGAAGGAATGAGAAGACAAAATCTTCTCTTGGAGGAGGAGAAGGATTCGGCCAAAGGAAAAACTCAAGGAAGATGATTTTCCTTGAGAAATCAAGCTTGGAAATGGAAAGGTTAAGTATTTGAGAGGTGGTTTGAGGTGAGGGAGTGGTGGTTTAAGGTTGTTTGTGGTGGATTATGGTGGTGGAAAGGTTTCTTTGAGGGAGGAAGAAGAAGAACAAGATGAGAGAAATTGAGAGCAAATGAGAGAAAATGCAAGAAAGCTTAAACTTTGCTAGGCTTCAAAAGTGTAACAAAGTTCTTCAAGGCTTGGTATTTATAGAAAATTTGCAACATGGAGGCTGATTGGAGGAGGAGTGGCCGATTTCTTGGCCATTTGGGGGGAAAATATCTCTTGATTGGTATGGTTGTAGTATGGGCAAGGCATGGTGAGGTATGGCTTCAAGTATGGTCCAAAGTATGGCTCAAAGCATGGTCTTTGAAGTGAAACAAAATCAACATGTGACCTATTTTTAAGGGTATGTATTCGGCCAGATTTCCAGCCAAGGGAGGAGGATGATTTGTTCATGTAATTGTGGTTTAATGATGTGTTTAGGTGTTTCTTTGATTAAGGTTTTGATTAGGAGTTTGTAAGAAAGTGTTTAGGTGAGGTAATGGTTAATTAAGGTTGTCAAGACTTGATTAGGGGCGATCTTACTAGATTAACAATTTAAAATCATTCTTTTAGTCAAATGAGGTATGGCACAATTCCTTAATTTAAGGAATTGGAAGAGAAAACACTATTCAAGATTCCATGACTAGGAATCTTGAATTAAAGAATGTAATTAGAGTTTAACTAAGCAATCTTAGGTTCTAATTAACCTTAATAAATTATTTTGACTCTAGATTAATTATCAAATAAATTAATCTTCGATTAGAGCCTAATATTGCTTAGGTTTGCTTAATTACGTCATTAGGCTCACTATACACTATTCTAGGGGCAAAATGGTAATTTTGCACTAAAACTGCCCGGACCTTCCGGGTCAACTAAACATCAAATACCACTCATAAACATCATCCAAACTTCCTGAAAAGTTTGGCTCAAACGGCTTTACCCGTAAAACGCAGGGGTATTTTGGTCATTTTGAGCCGAAAGTTTGGAAAACATTTTCACCTCGATATCAAACATAACAGTATAATCCCCTTCAAACATTGAGTTGACCCATTTGAGGACCGGGTCACTTCCCTCGAATTTTGGTAAAAATGACCTCAAGGGCATTTGGTCATTTTACTAAAGAGAAAATTCGAGTTACATTACTCCCTCCTTAAAAAGAATTTTGCCCTTGAAATTTGTTACCTTAGAAAGCTCAAGATACTTCGCTTCATTTTGTTCAACTCCCATGTATATTCTTCTATCTTGTCGCTCCCCATGCCACTTTCACCAAAGGAACAGACTTGCTCTCACACCATGGTCCACGATCCTCGTTGGTGGAGGTTGAAAGTTAGGTCCTCCCTTAATTGACATGCTCTGTTCTAAC
The DNA here is from genome assembly GCA_030441495.1 of Dalbergia oliveri. Taxonomy (NCBI): domain Eukaryota; kingdom Viridiplantae; phylum Streptophyta; class Magnoliopsida; order Fabales; family Fabaceae; genus Dalbergia; species Dalbergia oliveri. The sequence goes on along the minus strand of JAMLFY010000001.1, from coordinate 25,970,882 downwards.
ACATGGCTAGGATCGAATTGGTATTTTCTTAATTGGAAAACGTGAATGAAGATTATAGAGATTAAACAGGTAGCCATTTTGTAGCTGTCCCGACTTTCTAAGAATTTCAAAAGGTCCGAGAAATTCGGGACTCAACTTTTGACTTCGCATGGCTCTACCTATGCCTTGTAGTGGGGGTAATCCTTAGAAAACATGCTCGCCCTCTTAAACTCCAATCCTTTCGCCGCTTGTCCGCATAGCTCTTTTGTCGACTTTAAGCAGCAAGATTCTATCCTTAATCTTTCTTATTTGCTTCCTGGTTTCCCTCACTTCTTCCCAACATGCTTTGTTCTCTCCTAGTTCGTGCCAACACAAGGGACTTGCACTTCCTTCCATACAAGGCTTCGTATTCGGTGCCATACCGATGCTCGCGTGTGTATAGTTTGATAACTACCATTATATGCGAATTCAAGTGGAGGATTTTATCCAAACCCCACTCATACCAATATCAATATGTTTTCTATCCAAAACAAAACATGCCCTTATATCTTCCAAGGTTTGGATAGTTCTTTCTCTGATCATGGATTCCATTTGTTTCAGGTGTAGAACGTGGTTTTAAACACTTAGGGTTTTTGATGTTAGAACTTTAAGCTCAAGGGAACCAAACGCCTTTTGAAAGGCTGACTAGGCCAAGTCAAAATTTGTCAAGGTGACGTAAACCGCGGATCTCGCATCCAGAGATTATCGTCGAATGGAACTCCATGTAACCTCACTATCTCTTTGATGTAAACTGGGCTAGCTTGTCTAGGGAAAAGGTGATCTTGATAGGTAGGAAATGGGCCGATTTGGTCAATCTGTCCACTATTACCCAAATAGCGTCATGGCCGGCTTGGGTCCTGAGTAGGCCGGTCACAAAATCCATAGAAATGCTATCCCACTTCCATTCGGGGATAGTCAGGGGTTGCAACATTCTTGAAGGTTTTTGGTGCTCAATCTTCACCTTTTGACAGACCAAACACTTACTAACCCAAGCAACTACGTCCTTTTTCACTTGGCCACCAAAACTTCTTCTTTAATTCCTTATACATCTTGGTAGCACCAGGATGAATGGTGAAGTGGCTTTTGTGAGTCTCCTCCAAGATGCTCTCGAGGTCACCATCTTGTGGCATGATCCGCCCCTCAAACCTCCACAAACCATCGGGTCCTTGCTCAAAACCCTTTAGCTTACTAGCCTTAACCGCCTCGAGGGTCTCTAAATTCCTCATTTTCCACTTGTGCCATAATGACCATTTGTTTAAACCCACTGGTCACAGGAGGTGACACATCTTCATACTCCCATTTGACAGACATCCCCAAATTTAAATCTCTAAACTTCTCTATTAACTCAACTTCTTTAACCATCATATGATATAGATGCAATGATTTTCGACTCAAGGCATTCGCGACCACATTAGCCTTGCCTGGGTGGTAACTTAAGCCAAAATCATAGTCCTTTAGGAACTCCATCCACCTCCTCTGCTTCATATTTAGCTCTTTTTGATCAAAGAGATGCTTAAGACTCTTATGATTGGAGAAAACTTCAAACCTTACACCATACAAGTGATGCCTCCAAATCTTCAAGGCAAACACTATGGCGGCCAACTCTAGGTCATGGGTGGGGTAGTTCACCTCGTGAGGCTTGAGTTTCTAGATGCATAGGCTACCACTTGCCTATTTTGCATCAACACATAGCCTAAACCCTTTCCTCAAGTGTCACAATATACCCGAAGGTATTGGGTCGGGTAAAACCAAATCTGGGTTGAGGTTAACCTTTCCTTTAACTCTTGAAAGCTCTTCTCACAATCAGGATTCCATGAAAACGGGGTGTTCTTCCAGTGAGCTTGGTTAGGGGAAGGGCGATATGAGAAAATCCTTTTATAAACCTACGGTAATAGCCTGCTAAACCCAAAAGCTCCGTATTTCCGTTACGGTGGTTAATCTCTCCCAATTCATTAGGCTTCTATCTTACTGGGTCAACGCTATACCTCCCTTCGACATTACATGTCCCAAAACTTCACTTCCTCCAACCAAAATTCACACTTAGAAAGCTTCGCATACAACTTTTTCTCCTTCAAAACCTCTAAAACTATCCTTAGATGACGTTTATGCTCCTCGTGAGTCTTCGAATAGATGAGTATATCATCTATGAAAACGACCACAAACTTATCTAAATAGGGTCTAAAGATCCTATTCATATAATCCATGAATACAGCAAGAGCATTTGTCAATCCAAAAGACATCATGGTGAACTCAAAGTGTCCATATCGTGTTCTAAAGGCGATTTTAGGTTTATCCTCATCTCTCACTCTAATTTGGTGGTATCCGACCTTAAATCAATCTTAGAGAATACCACCGCTCCTTTCAATTGGTCCATAAGATCATCAATCCTAGGCAAAGGGTATTTGTTTTCAGTTACACAATTCAATTGCCTATAATCTATGCACAATCTCATACTTCCATCCTTCTTTGACAAATAAGACAGGACTTCCCACAATGAAGCACTAGGTCTTATGAAATTCTTTTCCAAAAGCTCCTCCAACTGGGTTTTCAATTCTATTAGCTCCAAGGGTGACATCCTATATAAGGGGCTATCAAGATAGGTCCCTTCCCTAAACCAACTCAATGGAGAACTCTACTTCTCTCTTAGGAGGGAATTCTGGTATCTCATCCAAAATACCTCGGATATCTCTTACTCCTGGTATATCATCTATGTTCTGCAAAGTCTACCTTACTATTGGCTAGAAGGACATATCCCTTAGTTTTCTCCCTACTACAGAAGACATCTACGGAATTCACATAGATTTTCAAGGTTTGACTAGTTTTACTAGGGGGAAGATGAAAGATAACGGTTTTGGTGTAACAATCTAACAATACATGGTTAGCGTAAGTCAATCCATGCCAAGAATTACTCATATGTCTTTCAAGGGTAAACAAATCAAATCTATGATAAAAGACCTATTTTCAACGGAGATGACAATTTAAACAATTATAGGTATGAATAGGGCGATTTGTAGGAGTAGAAATAACAAGATCAAAAGGAAGTTTAGAAACTTTCAAATTCAAAGACTCAAAACTAGCATGTGAGATGAAAGAATGAGTAGCACCAGAGTCATATAGTATAGTTAAGGTTCTACCATTTGATTTGCACTTACCTTCATAAGGTCTAGTTGTCCTCCGTATTGAGGTAAAGACCCTCCCTTGGTGTTGTGGCCTGGGTTTGACTAACGACCCTTTGCTTTGAATCCTTGCGTAGTGGCCCTTGCACATCGGAGGCATACTCCTTGCCCCACCTAAGGGAGATTGCCATGATTTCTCCGCATCGTGGGTACACCACGGCCGTGCCGTCCGGGAAAGAGGGCTCTTGGGGCGCCTTGTTCTTGTTCCCATTGGGCCCTCCTTGGTGGTTGTTAGGACCGCCCAATCCTCCTTGTTGGTTGTTGCGGTTCTTGTGGCCATTGTGGTTGAACGGCGACCTGGTGTGGTCGAAAAGGTTGGTTGTTGGGTCTTTTTGCGGTTGTTGTTGTTGTTGTTGTTATTGTTGATGCTTGAACTGGTTGGCTTGGTAGGGATGGTAATGGCTCCTTGACCGGTTCGGATGTTATGGCTTGAACCTCGGGGCTTGAGGTCCCAAACCAGGGGACGATCCGCCCCGTGGCATCAGCTCTTGTGCCCTTCCTCTATGATTCGGCACTTGTTAACTAGGGTGGGAAGTCCCTAATCTCCATGTGTGCCACTACGTTAAGTTCGGCCCTCAAACCGACCTCAAACTTATACCTCATCGGATTCCCTTGAAAACCCCAAGAAACTTGATTAACCTCAACTTCGCCATGTGGGCGTAGAAAACCTCCTTGGGTCAATTGCATAAACTTGATGTCCTTCGTATTCCTCATGGACTCCGAAAAATACTTCTCGTGTAAGTAAGTCTTGAACAACTCCCATTGATTGAGTGCCCGTAGCTTCAAGCAGCCTTTGGTCCGGTCCATTAGAACTCTGTCGCACTCCATCATGTAAGCTGAAGGTGACTTTTCTCCTCCAAATAGGCGACACAGTAGATCTTCTCCATGTTCTTGATCCACTCGTTGCCTTGTTCGGGTTCAAGGCTCCACGAAGGTTAGGGATTGGCCTTGCGAACTCCAAAACGGGATTGTTCCATGGCTTCAGCGGGGACCTTTAGCAGCATCCCTTGGTTGGTTCATGCGATCGAACATACGTTCCATCACTCTCGCCATCTCACGCAGCAGCTGAGCTTGTTCCCTTGTTCACCCCGTTCGCATTCCTATTTTGTCTGCGAGGTGCCATTGGTCCTTAAACACACAAGTCAACAAACACTGAGGTGATCAAGCTCAATATTCCAAGCTAGATGAGCTAGTTACCATGGCACAAGCAAGCAGACAGGGGTCATGTGTGCTATCCTATAGCTTACCTCTATTAGCTAAGCACTATACATGACGTACTACCGTATTATGCCTATAAGGCATGGTCAGTCAATCCTCAGGCTCGTGAGAATCAAATTGCTCAACACCCTAATATTTAACCTAACATGGCTAGGACGTATTAAGATTAATTATTAGTTATTACTTCCTTTTAAAGCTTATTTGTAAAACTACTTAGCGAAAAATATAGGTAAAATTTTTTTTTTGAAACTTATAAAACGAGCCGTCAATACCATAGCAAGCGAAACGCAAACAAGAAGAAAATAATTCATGCAATACATAAGCAAATAAGAACACCTCAATCATAGGAACAACCATCATAATATATTAAATAACATAGTTTAATACAACAACGAGATATAAAAAGGCATAAAGTCATACCCATGTAAGTGGGAGAGCTTGTAGTATAGGAAATAGAAAATACAAGAAAAGAAGCAGGAAACATAAACGCAAATACATGAGTGCCCAAAAGATACAACCGGCTAAAAGCAAACCCTCCCCTCTAAAGCCTACGGATGGCGCTAATCCTTGGGAGATATAGCCTGAAACTGCCGAAGCTCCTCGGATGTGACCCAACAAAGCGGGGGTGTAGGCATGCGGATCGGAGAGCGACGTGGCTTCCTCCGAGGGCGCCTCTGCTTTACGTACACGCCTCACAAGCCTCGGCTAGACTGGGTCTCGACCTCTACGACGTCCAAGGCACCAGGGGAGAGCCCTCCGAGGGGTCGGCTGAGAGAATCCTAGCAGGGTCCCTCCTACAGCGAGGTATGAGGGAACGTACTCCGATAGTCATGCACTGCCGAAGACGAAGGTCGCACCGCGGGTCTGCTCGTCACGGACTATGTCCTCTCGAAGATCAAATCGTCGCCATAGGGAGAGGTCAGGGTAAAACAAAAGCTGAGACCGGAAATGCAAACGGCATCCCATGTATGCAAAAATGCGCATAGCACAACAACCCTCAAAGTGATATGATTGATGATCTGGTCGTAGTGCACCTCCCATATCGTGTGCCAACGAAGATCACGAATGACGTCATCGTGGTCTGAAGACGTAACATAAAGAAAAACAAAGAGAGGGTGAGAATCTTGCTAAAGAATCTCATAGGGAATCCTCCTATCCTAATGTCATCGTTTACGTCCCAGGAACCTTGGGTTTATTATGAAAAGGTTAAACATGCAAAGGTTCATTATGAGGTTTTATAAGAGATAATTATCCAAGGCCTGTCTTTTATGATGAACCTTAATGCATGTATGCAGCATAGCAAAACATGAATGCATGGCAATACGTTATGCAAACCAATAAGACATATCATCAATAGTCAATCCTCATATAAGTGGCATGGAATTTCTCATAATCAACCTTTCGCTTTCATAAGCAAGATACTTCACATCTTTTCTCGCTTCTCAAACTTGTGACATCATGGTATTAAAAATAGTAACCTACCCCTGATACTAGGCTATGAGCTCATACCTTAACTAGTCGTCACTAGTTCTTACTTATCCTCTTGATAAGCGTATCATAATCATAAAAATAATCCCGACTCCCAGTACGGGCAAGGGACCTAAGGAATCACCCATCATGGGACTTTTTCCTTCTCGAAACGCATCAACTGGTTAAGACCAGTGACTTTGTCCACTTTGGAGGCTAATGTCGATGCCTTAACGTTTTACCTTCTCTCACCGTAGCAGGAGAAGTACGTCTCCGCTCGTGCATATTATCGGTTAAGAATGACATTGTCCGCTTCGGTATGGCTCCATGGCCATACCCCCCACGGGTTTCCTTTCTCCTCACCGCAGGAGAAATGCGTTCGGCATGTCACATATAAAATCTTTCTTTTCAAACTTTCTTTAAGTCCCTCAAATTTGATGGAAATTTCAGGCATAATGACTTACCCGAATTTCCTCAAATTTGAGTCATGCCACATAACTCAAATAACGCTTGTTGTTCTCATGCAATTCCTCAATCAAGTAAATCTCTCAATCATAGAAACATATTTTCCCATGACATTCATATCTCATATTCTCATGCATCTTAATCACAGCATTCCACTTTATCAAAGACATCAAGTCATACATCCACACATCCTCATACTCATGGCATGTAATATATTCCCATACATCATAGATATACTCACTCGAACTCATTCTCACATCACACCTCCTATCTCATAGTGTTTTATGCTTTGGCCTTAGGGTCTTAAACTTGTGTTCTAATTATCTTAACTTTCATTATGGATCTTTATTCACCTAAGGGATCATTACCTATAATTTTCTCTAATGTTTATGCTTACTAACATAACCAAACAGCATTGTATAACATGGAGAGAATTATCATATGATTACGGGTTCTAGAATCTCCTCTTTGACCCTTTCTAAGTTCCGTCTTTGCCTAAGGCTCTATATTCAACTCCTAAACCAATTATGAGGGATTCCTACACATATCCACTAATTATAAACCATTTTCCTTAAGTCCAATTATGCTGGAACAGAATTTACAATTTGTGCATCTAAGTGTTCTAGAATTCTCATTTTAAGTCCTTTCTAGTTACTTTTTCCTAACTTTCCTAAATCATTCCTTGCTTCACTCAAACATAATTTTACACATTTTAACACCATAAAACAGAATTTATATAGTGGCCAAGTACACAAGGCAAAATCGAAATACATAGCTCATATAATCACATAATCTCATGATTTAAATGCATATAAGTTGCTAGTTTCTCTTGGAATCATTTTAGGAACTCAAAACTCTTTTAGAAACCAATTATCTCATTAAAATCATATAAAAATGGGTAAGGTCAGTAGCTAAATTATTTGCTCAAGGAATAGATTTAAAACATAAAATCTTGTTCACAATGTTCTTTGAGTACACCTAAGCTTAGAAAAATTCCAAGACATAGGCTATGGGCACTTATGATTAGATGAACTCATTTCAAGTCCATCATCATCATCACAAGGCCAAAATGGCATTCTTGAAATGCCTCCATTTTCTAAAACTTTACTTGTGATACTTGGGCAAGTCTTTGAGCTCTAAGATATTTAAGTGATGGCATAAACTTAAACATGCTATGCACTTATTTTACTCTTCATTAGAAAATAAAGTGAGAGCATAAAATAAATATGAGATGCAACCTCATTATTATCTTTAAAGATTAAGTGATGACTTGAAATATAAACATGAAATGCAAGCTTGGAAATTTAAACATGATAATGCAAGTTCATTTATTTATTCTTGAGAGCTTAGTGATGGCATCAAAATAAACATGCTATGCAAGGCATAAACTTAAACATGAATGCAAGTTCATTTTATCTTAACTAGAGCTCTTGCAAGACTTTAGAGGAACATCACAACCTTAACCCAATATGTATCTTAACAACATAAAGTGAGCTTTAGAGTTCTTAGCACCAAGTCTTCAAAGAAGTCTTTGGTTTGAACTTCATCATCAAGCTCAAGAAAATGGACTAAGACACAAAACTCAACACTTTGTCTAAACAAACATAAAAGAACTAGTCATATTCTTTATTTTATTGCTCATGGGCTTCAATCTAGAGTAAACTCTTAGAACAGCCGACCAACTTTAAGGTTGGCAAGGGTAAGCTTAGAGCTCTTTGAAAACATGTGATTAATTTTCTTAACAAAACTTTTGTGATCTACTTAACATTTTTATCAAACTTTGTTCAAAGAAAGGAAGGAAAACCAAAAACCTTGAGGAGGAAAAGGAAAGGAAAACCGAAAACTTGAGCAAAGAAAAAGGAAAGAAACCAAGAGCATGTATGGTCCAAGACCAAGTTTTTCAAGCTTTAGAGGTTTCTCACATGACATCACAAGACCATTATCTTGAAACCTCATCATCAAGCTAAAGTTTTTCTCATAAAAGGCTCCAAGGCCAAAAAAGAAAAAGAGAAGGAAAGAGTTTGAAAACCAAGAGAAAACTAGAACTTTTCTTAAAGAAAACAAGTAAAACTTTGAAATAAAACCCCTACCTAAAGAAGTCTTGAAAGAAATGAAAGAAGCTTGTGTTCTTGAAGGAATGAGAAGACAAAATCTTCTCTTGGAGGGGAGGAGGATTCGGCCAAAGGAAAAACTCAAGGAAGATGATTTTTCCTTGAGAAAGCAAGCTTGGAAATGGAAAGGTTAAGTGTTTGAGAGGTGGTTTGAGGTGAGGGAGTGGTGGTTTAAGGTTGTTTGTGGTGGATTGTGGTGGTGGAAAGGTTTCTTTGAGGGAGGAAGAAGAAGAACAAGATGAAGAGAAATTGAGAGCAAATGAGAGAAAATGCAAGAAAGCTTAAACTTGGCAAAGCTTCTAAAGTGTAACCAAGTTCTTCAAGGCTTGGTATTTATAGAAAATTTGAAACATGGAGGCTGATTGGAGGAGGAGTGGCCGACGTTTCTTGGCCATTTGGGGAGGAAAATATCTCTTGATTGGTATGGTTGTGAGTATGGGCAAGGCATGGTGAGGTATTCAAGTATGGTCCAAAGTATGGCTCAAGGCATGGTCTTTGAGTGAAATAAAATCAACATGTGACCTATTTCTAAGGGTATGTATTCGGCCAGATTTACAGCCAAGGGAGGAGGATGATTTGTTCATGTAATTGTGGTTTAATGATGTGTTTAGGTGTTTCTTTGATTAAGGTTTTGATTAGGAGTTTGTAAGAAAGTGTTTAGGTGAGGTAATGGTTAATTAAGGTTGTCAAGACTTGATTTAGGGGGTGATCTTACTAGATTAACAATTTAAAATCATTCTTTTAGTCAAATGAGGTATGGGCACAATTCCTTAATTTAAGGAATTGGAGAGAGAAAACACTATTCAAGATTCCATGACTAGGAATCTTGAATTAAAGAATGTAATTAGAGTTTAACTAAGCAATCTTAGGTTCTAATTAACCTTAATAAATTATTTTGACTCTAGATTAATTATCGAAATAAATTAATCTTCGATTAGAGCCTAATATTGCTTAGGTTTGCTTAATTACGTCATTAGGCTCACTGTACACTGTTCTAGGGGCAAAATGGTAATTTTGCACTAAAACTGGGACCTTCCGAGCCTAACTAAACATCAAATACCACTCATAAACATCATTCCAAACTTCCTGAAAAGTTTTGGCTCAAACGGCACCTTTACCCGGAAAACGCAGGGGTATTTTGGTCATTTTGAGCGAAAATTTGAAAACGAGATTTTCACCTCAATATCAAACATAACAGTTATAATCCCCTTCAAACATTGAGTTGACCCATTCGACTGGGGTAACTTCCTGAATTTCGGGTAAAAATGACCTCAGGGGCATTTTGGTCATTTGTACTCAAAAGAAAAATCGGAGGCGTTACACTTTTCACTTAGACCACTAGATCTATGTAACTAGTGTCATAGCTCGAACCATGAGCAATACTACCTGTTAGCAACAACAATGGTTGGGTGGGATGGAGTGATGGCTAGGTTAAAATGACAGTGGTTAAGGTGGTGCGTGTTAGAGAATGGCCTTTTACTTCGGCGTCACCACCACATCAAGGAGGATATATGGTAGTGATGAGTGTAGGTCAAAGGCGAGAAAAGCGAGTAATGAGTGGGAGACTAAAAGTTAAGAGAAGGCTAATTTTATAAATTCAAAATAATTATTTTATATTATTATTTTCATACAATAATTACAATTTTTATATAATTATTATATGTAAAAATCAGGACCTTTGAATCAAAATCTAATGGTAATAAATTATGGACCATGGCAAAGTCCAAAACTAGCATGGACCAACTTATCTGCACAGCTCTTCAATACTCGAGTATTCCTCTTTATAGTAACGTTCTACCATTTATAATTGGTGATTAGGAAGCCTAGAGTTTGGCATTTGAGTGACAAAGGTGATAATAACACATTAGCCAATTCCAAAATTAAGTGAGTTTGTAACTAATTTGCCATGGTGTTTTATGAAGCGTTCTTGGTTGAGATAGATACAACCTCCAAGTTCTACTATCTCAACATTAATAAATGTAAGATGATTGGCAAGTAGGCTTACCCAATGTCTAATGCGGATTAAGGAGGTTCTTTGGTTAAAAGTGGAGATAAACCTTTTATGACATATTGTACATTTAAAAACCGCATCCATATGAGCTTTATCTATGATTCCCATTTTTATGTATGATACTGTGTCAAATGTAACGAGGGACGAGCAGGGAGTGATCGTCTGGGAGGCACGGACAAGGAGCGGCCCGCCTCCAAGCGGAGGGGTACATGATGAACCGATGCACACCAAATAGAGGATCCTGAGTTTATATAGGTATGGGACTATAGTTAAGGAGGGCTTATATGAATTGATTGGTACTACCTATGCCACAAAGATGCATCTTTCTTTTCGGTAGCCCATCATGAAAGAACTCCAAAGTTAAGCGTGCTTGACTTGGAGTAATTTTGGGATGGGTGACCTCCTGGGAAGTTTTCCAGAAGCGTGTGAGTGAGGACAAAGCACATGAAAAACCAGTGTTGGTTTGTGGGCAGTTGACGATCCATAAAGCAGGGGGATGTTACAAATGGTATCAGAGCCTGCACCTCTCCCAGTACGGTGTGGTTCCGGGACGAACCAGCGGAAGCGTGGGCATGTAACGCCGGGACGAGGGCAGGGAGTGATCGATCCGCGGAAGGCACGGACAAAGGAGCTCCCGCCTCCAAGCGGAGGGGTACATGAATGAACCGATTGCACACCGAATGAGAGGGATCTAAGTCTCATAGGTATAAGACTATCCAGTTAAGGAGGGCTTATATGAATTGATTGGTACTACCTATGCCACAAAGATGCTTCTTTCTTCGGAGCCCATCATGAAAGAACTCAAGGTAGCGTGCTTGACTTGGAGTATTTTGGGATGGGTGACCTCCTGGAAGTTTTCAGGAAGCGTGTGAGTGAGGATAAAGCACATGAAAAGACCCGTGTTGGTTTGTGGGAAAGTCGACGATCCATAAAGCAGGGGATATTACATCAAACTTATTTACTATTCTGTTGAGTGTTTTCGTTGATGATTTAACTCTATCTTTCATTTTTTATAATCTAGTACATTTTGTTTGTTCTATTTTTATATCTTCCTTTTATAGAATTGGTTCACGATTTCTTATTATTATTCCAACTATTTTTTAGTTACATTTTTATATTTGTATTAGTACTGTGTTCTGATTATTTTACTTTTAGATTCATTCATAAATTGAGTTATGAAGGACTTCAATTATATTATAATTCCCCCTAATAGTGTATTAGTTATGTTCTGATTATTAGAATTTTCAAACTAATATATCAAATAAGTAGTGTTTCAAGAAGTGCAATTGAGAAGGTTAACTGGATTTATGTTTCTTACCTATTATTGCTACATTTATGTTTTAGAAAGTGCAATTTTCGAATTGATGTATGCTTCTTATGTTTCTTATTCATCAATGTATACTTTAGATTTTTCATATCATGAAGCTTCAACTACTGCATTTTACTCAAAAGTTTTTTGAAGGTTATACCTAAGGAAGAACATAAATAAATATGTGCTTTGATGTGTTGAAGCTAAAAGTTTGGCCCATCATAACAAAAATATGTAAATCAAATTATTTAAGGTTTTTTTTCACATTCTTTTAGTTAAAAATTTAAGCATTCCATCAAAATAATTATTCCATCAAATTAGTCATTTGAATAGTAACTGACATAGTTAGTTTCTTCCTAAGGGTCCTAGGGGTTCAAACGCTAGTGATTTTATATACTTTATATGAATAAACCCCATGCAAATGAAAAGAGGAAGGCCAGAGGTAAGTAAAAGGGGTGGAAAGACATAAAAAAAAAGAAAACAGAATTGTTGGAACATGCTATGGTGGGTAGAAGCAAAGAGTTATGGTGTAAGAGTATGAGATAAAATAAGTATTGTTTAACCCTTTAATCATTCAAAGTTGTTCTTTTACAAGTATAATATTTAAGCTTCATTTAAGCTTCAAAGCTAAAATACTAGGGGTGTTAATCTTTACTTTTGGGTTTTTGTTAGTACATAGGAGAAATTTCCAACAATGAACCTTTTGTAAAATAAGGGGTTAGATGCTTGGTGTTTATCCTCATACAATATCTTTTGATTTCGCATTATAATTGTGATTTTAGTTATCGAATTAGGCATATTGTGAAGGATGATTGAGAAAGTAATGTTTGTTGAGAAAATATATTTGCATACGAGCTTTATCCCAAAAGGAAAAAAGAAGCTGGATATGAATGTTTTGCTTTTGATAAAGTAGAATCATTTAGTTGGTAAATATTTAGTTTCATTAATTTTGTATGTATTCTCTTTATAGCTGTTGTTTTCAAATTGTTCATAACTTCATTTGTCTTCTGATGGGGATACAAATGGATGAAAAGATTTAAAAGTCTTATTCCAAGCTACAGTAGGGACACATTTGTAGCTATTATGGCACATCGATGTTGCAAGTACATCATTTGGGATTTGTTTTCTCTTCACCTTTCGTTGTTCTTGCCCATTATTTCATTATCTTATAGTATACCAGTGGTTTTGCCTCTAATAGTATAGCTAATATGCTCAGTGATAATTTAGCTTCTTATTGTGCATTTATTGAAACATTTCATAATTAGTAAAGCTATGAATCTCTCAGTATTCATAATTAGTAAAGCGTAACTTATAGTATGTAACCTTTTATCACATACCAAAGCAGTCAAATTCTATTCATGATCTCTCTATATGATATGAATGATGAATTGGTTTGAATGTTTGTTGAGAGCTCTGAAGAACTTTTTCTGATAAATATGATGTTCGTGCTATATAGGCTGCGTCGACTTTCCTTAATACAACAAAATAGATGGAAGAGATGCGAACAGCAAGAGCCAGTGTTGTCATAATGAAGTTGAGATTGAGATTGTTTGTCGGTGGATAATAATGATGTTTAGTTTTTGCTATAAAATTTGGATGCTACTAGAAGTGGCATGTGAAGCTATGAAAAGTTATGTCTTGATCCTATTTTTCAAAATAATTTGAGTGTTAGTTTATGAGACCTAACTATTGCGTAACTTCTGTTTTTTTTTTACAGCATGACATGTTTTCACTTCGTGTGAGAAGGTATTTGAACCAGTGATCAGTTTTTTGCTTTTGATTAATGTGAAAGCATGGTCTTAATGTGGATATTGGCTCCTACAAGAGATGAGTAGTGACTCATTGTATTTTGGGAGGTGGAAGATCGTTGGTTTAATGATAATTGTGATTTGTGTTAACTGTGCTATTTGCCCATATTGGATCCATTTACTTATTTGGGTTTGTTTCAATGGACCTGTAATATTAGTCGTTTGTACCAAAACTATGGTTTGCTATGGTAGTGGTTTGTACTGAAATTATAAGTTTATGGAATGGTGATGCAGATTTGCCAAATATTTCTAGCACTTATTTGAATATGGTTATGGACATATAATGACATGTTTTCTGTTCTATAGACATGAATGTAAATATCAATGATGAGTGACTTCGTTTCCTGATTTGTTTATCTTTTGATGACGGAAAGGTAAGGCATTTTTTCAATAATTTTATATTTACTCGACTCTCTGGTTGGGAGGGAAAATAATGTAATTTTGTTACACAATTTGTTAATGTTATCTGCATTGTGATAAGTCTCATCGAAAATAGTTCATGTGAGTTAATATCGTTACAAATTATGAACAAATAATTTTAAAAATTTAATTCTGTATGACCCGTGCCCAGCACGGGTTTTTGACTAGTTTATGGTACATCTACAATTTCATGCTTCGAAGTATAAAACCGTTAGATTCCGTTTTTTACTATAAGGCTGTGAAAGTAGCAGTCGTATGGAAAGGCTCATCGTCCCTAAATAATACGACTAACTTGGGAAGTGCACAAACAACCACATTCATGAAGGCATTATATGATTGAATGAAAAGAAACAATTCAATGCAGATTGATGAACAACCTTACAAAAGTGATGATCCATTTGCTACTAAGATATAAAAAAATACATTACAGGGCCAAAAACATATGTAGTATCACTGCTTGGTATCCTGGTCTCTCATCTTCCTCTAGACCATTTTTATTAATTTTGGATGGGAAACAATCAAACCAATAAAGTCAAGCACGTGTTACAGCCTAACCTGAAGTTCTGTCACCCCAAAACCTGAATGCAGACATCCAGTTTGGCCAAGATGGCTAACATCACCCCACATTTTCAAGGTCCATTTGTGTCGCCATACAGGTGAAAAACATTTACGGACGTGTTATGTATCTTCCCAGCAGGTCTGCCGTTTGGGCAGGCCCATCTGTAAAGTGATCTAATGAATCCTCCATGAGTAACAACAACTACTCGCTCCCCTGCAATTAATAAACGGCACAATTTAGCTGTGAGTTGAGAGTCTTTCAAACGGGATAAAATATCTGTTAAGATGTTTTGGAAAAGAAAAAAATGTAATGTAAACATTGTCTAGAAGAGACATCAGATGACCTTAGTGCAAGTAACTTGCATGTTAAAGATAGCTACCCTGGCAAGCCAGGTGGCAGGACTGGGTTTCATATAGAGAGAATTGGAATTATTGGACAAACTAAAAGGAGCTCAGACCAAATCAATGGTGAATTACGAAAAACATGCTAGGAACATTGGCGAGATGCAGACAAACAATTGAGGGAAAGTGAAAAATAGGGTTGATTAATTTACTGAATGATAAAATGTGTGATACAGATCTAATGCATGGCTTATATTAGACAAAAGAGAGTAATTAACTACTAACTAATCGCATATGCATCTAATTAATCAGTAACTAATCTCAAACTAACCACTTTTTTCGTGTGGTAATAAGTCATAATTTCCATGACATGTCATGATGGAATGACTATCACTGGTAGCCTACTCTATGCTTTCTGCCAATTCTCTGCAGTGCAGACGTGCAGCGTTGAAAAAGTTGAGCAAGACTTTCTCCACCACCCTGCACATAATGGTATATGCATCAATATTGCTATGTATGTGCAAAACTTAAGGTATTCATCATTATAATTATTACCTGTTCATTGTTTGGTCTTTTTGGTGTATGTCGGGTGCGTCCTAAAACAATGGATCAATTCCTTTTGACTAGTTTTGTTGGTTTTGGGAGGAGAAAGGAAGCTAAATCTCATGGCAGTGTGCTGTCTTTGCAATTATTTGGTGTATTTGATTAAAGTGTAACTCTCGCATCTTTCATAGCAGACATTCAAATAAGCTGATTTTGTGGGATAGGATTAGACGCTTAGCGTCTACTTGATTTAAGGCACATGACCTTTTTAGAGGGATTTCCATCTCTAGTATGATAAGAGATTGAAAAACTTTGATGTTTTGATGTTTTCTCTTGTTTTCTTTTGCTTCGAGGATCTCTTATCCTCTTCACTTTGTATTTTTTTCTCTTGTTAATGAAATTTCTTCTTTTATCCCAAAAAATTATTACCTGTTCATAGAGCATATGGAAAATGATGTTTTCCACCATCAGGCACATAATGCTATGCCCTTGTTTCACATTAAGCAACAGGAACTAGTGCGGGTTTGGTAACTACTTATTTCAGAGAAATAATCTCTTTTTATTTTTAACAAAAGCTATTTCAGAAAACCTTTGATTATATGCTATTTTGAACCTAAAATAAGCTAAATCAAAGCTCGTAATCTTTTGATAATCTCACTTGAAAGATAAATCTGTTTATGGCTGACTTTGTTGATGTTTTCTCACATCAATACATACGACATTTACAAGAAATGATAAACAGTTTAACTAGTTACTAAAAGGCCGTTTCCAATGTTTCGCTACCCTCAATATGTTTCCAAAGCCACAATTATTACCAAGATTATTTTAAACACAGCTACAATCATTACTGAATAGTTACTTAAGCTATTCCAACATTCCCCTCCCCCTCCCTCCCTCTCCAACCATCCCAAAACAACACCCAACCAAAAAAAAAAAAACTAGTTTTTGTAGTTGAGTTGGGCCCAACACAATCTTAAGAGTATCACTTCTAACTAGTGTTTCATGGAGGACCAAACATAAACTTTTATTGTCATTTTGTGAAGAGAAGATACAAAGTGGAGGAATAGTGATTGCCTATAATAGCTCAAATAGTTATCTTGCATATAGTTTTACCAAATCTCTTAGGGACCCTCTGCTACAGTTATATGTAACAAGTTCATTGCATATGATTTATATGCTCCACTTGAGGAGGTGTTGAAATATTGAACAATTAGTTAGCATGGGAAAGATGATAGACAAGAAATCTAATAGAGTAGCTTTGGAAACAATAATTTGATGGGGAATGGTTTAAGTTGTTAACTTTTCTTCTTGTAAATAGTAGTTATAATTAATATCTTATGCACATAAATTCATGTGTGCTAAATGAAATTCACCCAAGCAATTCCGCCATAATCCGTGGTTGTACTGTTGCTTTCCTTATTTCAAGTGCACTTACTGGGATTTCTTGATCTTCATTCCTAGATGCCATAGCCTTGTGAGCCATTGGATTGGTCTTTGCTGCATCACGATAAATAAGGCCTTGAAGATCCCCTAGGTGTCTTTCCCGTAGGTCAGAATCCTTGACAACCTGGAGTTTCAATAAAACAGAAATATCGTCAGAAAACAAAAATAGGTGCTAGTGTAGAATTAAAATAAACGAAAAAATAGCAAATGTATTTTTGCTAATTTGAGTCAATCGTAAAGGTAGAGAAAGACAGTAAAAACCCAGATAGGATATGCTTATAATTTCGTCAAAGATGTTATCCCATACGTTATGTTAAAGAAAACATTAGGCACTTTTGTTTCCATCTAAGGAAAAAGATTAATTCAGCTAAGCAATTCCATAAGAAGTAAGAAACAGTAAGAGTAATTCATCTTCAAGCATAACTGACAAAAATGCCCAAGGATGCAGGCATGATCAAAGGCAAGACTGTTGGACAAGCAATAAACGAAAGAAGTCGAATGAGTTGAGCATAGAACATGTTGAAGTGGAAATCATGTTAAGGTTACTATCTTTATGACAAGTCAATCAATAAAAATGCAACATGAAGATTATTGACTTTGGGTTCAGACCTCTAGCCCTCCACATCTGGATGCAATTATCTGTGCTGTTTCAAAAGCTCGTTGCAAGTCAGAAGAATATATGACAGAGATCTTAGGCTCCCTGGATAGTCTATCTGCAACCTCCATTATAAAATTTACAGGAATTACGGTCATGAAGTTGTAAATAAGCTCAAGTCTTGCTTTGTATATAGAAATGAGAGAATGCAATAAACACAACTTACTGCAGCTGCTTGCTGCCTTCCAGCTTCATTTAATTCAACGTCCAGATGTCCCTGTTGACATATATTAGTGATAATTGAAGAAGTATTCTTAAATTCTTTAAATTCAAACACATAGGTTGCATAGATTCATATTGATGTAGAATGACAAGGAAAAATAGTTACAACTTAGAAAATATTTTGTCATAAGTATGCATGAAATGGATTAAAAAAAGCTATATTAATGGCCCTCTCTAAGGTTCCCTAAAGAGCTGGGTATCGGTTAGTGACTTGCTACATTTGCTAGGCAAGTTACAAATTTTTTATGTTTCTTTATAAATTATTTGTAAAAAATTTCTTAGAAGTACATAACATATTGTTACTAGCAAATGCAAAAGTTTGTAACTTTGGGATGTGAAAATTGTTTTCATAGGAAGAGACAAATGCAATAGCTGTTAGTTAGTTGAGGGAATTGACAACTGGAAAGGTGGTTAGTTTAGGAGAGAAAAGCAGTTAGGAAAGATATAGGAAGAATAAAAGGAGGAAAGGAGGAGGAGAAGGGTGTCTATTCATTTTTGTACATTGTTGTGAGAGCTAGACAACTCATAATTCCTCTGTATTCTGTATCAATCTAGGGTTATTGGTGATCGCCAAGTTATCTCCAATTCAATAACGCATTCAATCATTTAGAAATACTAGTTTTAACACTGGTATCAGAAGCTTTGTCTACCTTGGGCAAAAGCTTTCATGACTGCCAAATTGGAGAAGAAAATGGAAGCTATTGAAGCAACGCTCATTGAGTTGCAGCACCAACGCGACGAGGACAGAGAGCATTGGTCAGAGGATCGTGTGCAAAGAGAAGATCATGAACACCATGAGAGTTTGGTGGTGTTGATCAATGCCATGGCAGAATCATTGAAGCGCCTTGGCGAACAAAAGGAAACAGTTGAAAAAGTGGTCGAAAAGGAAACAAGTGCGATTCTTGGTCGCAATCCATTTCTAAACGTGATCAACATCTAGGGATTCGCATCACGACGGATCACCATGCAATGAGGCTCATCAGAACATCAGCCACTGCACACAGCGGCGTGATGAAGCACAAGGTTGGGGCGAGGATGGCGAGGCTTTTTGAACACGAACCAGCATACGCAGGGAGTGGAGCAATGGAGGCAATCGACGTGCCTCTATTTAGCAGTGAAGGCGCATATGGTTGGGTTGAGGCCATGGAGTGTTATTTTCAGATTAGGGAAGTACCTCTGCAGCAGTGGCTCCACGTGGCAAAGGTAGCAATGGAGGGCAAAGCTTTAATTTGGTTTCGTTGGTGGGAGGATACAGCTTTGGATCCAACATGGGGTACCTTTAAGGATGAAATAATCAAGAGATTTCAACCTGAAATGGTTCAGAATCCTTTTGAAATCCTCTTGGAACTCAAGCAAGAAGGGTTAGTTCGTGAGTATCAAGAACAATTTGAACTATATGCCAGCCCTCTAAAGATCAAGGAATGACACTACCTTTTTAGCTTATTTCTCAATGGATTAAAACACGAGGTACGGGCGGAACTCAAACTCCACTTCTCTATTTTAGATGACTTGATGAATCTTGCGGAATTGGTAGAAAGTAGAAACATAATGTTGGAAAAAATATGAATCGTTCTTTTCAGAAATTTGGTAGTACTAAAATACTTCTAAAAAGGATAGTAGAGCCCCTTTTTCAGGTATAACCACCTAAAAAGAGCAAGGAAAAGGGGTTTTGTGTAGCCCCATAAGGACTCACTTGTCCGATGAAGGGTATAGAGAGAGAAGAACGAAAGGGCTATGTTTTCATTGTGATGACAAGTTTATGTCAGATCATGTCTGTAAGAATAAGGGGTTTTGAATCATGATATTAGAGGAGGAACAAGAAGCAGTGGAGAGAATGAGTGGCATGATGCCATGGAAGAATTAGGGATCTCCCCTAAGTTGTCATTAGTTTGTAAGAGCATGATAGGCCAAGGATCTCCGAGATCTATTTGGGCATGGAGACAGGTTGCGAGCAGAAAGGTGAGGGTGCTAATTGATCCTAGGGCATCACACAACTTTATTTCTCCTTCTTTCGTGAAGGAAGCCAAGTTAAAGGTTGAGGAAGATTCTGCTTTTGTCATTACTATTGCTTCGGGATTACAAACTGAAGGAAAGGGGAAGTGCACTAAATTGGTGATTCAATTCCCTAATTTCGCAGTAGTTGAGGATTTCTTCGTATTTCCTCTAGATAACTCTAAATTGGTACTAGGATTAGCATGGCTGGACACATTAGGAGATACTCTCACCAACTTTGGCAAATCTAGATTGACAATTAAAATGGGGAAAATTGGGTGATTCTACAGGGAGCCCCAGAACTGTGTTATGGTGGTACAGCTTTAAGAGTAGCCTTGAGGGAAATAGAGCAAGATTATTACTCAACTATTACTCAACTTTGGCCGATTATTACTCAACTAGCTACCACTTCAGTGACTCCAACAGCTGTCCAACAGGTACTGGACTCTCATCTACCACTTCAGTGACTCCAACAGCCATCCAACAGGTACTGGACTCTCATCCCACTGTTTTTGAACCATTACCGAGGCTACCACCCTTTAGGAGCCATGACCATGCAATCAACTTGAAGGAAGGGGCAGAGACCCCTAACCTTAGACCTTATCGCTGCCCCATTACCAAAAAAATGAGATAGAAAAGATGGTTCAGGAGATGCTTACTACTGGGATTATTAGACCAAGCATTAGTCAATTTGCTAGCCCCATTCTTTTAGTCAAGAAAGAAGACAATAGCTGGAGATTTTGTGTAGACTATAGGGCTCTTAATCGTATCACTATCCCAAGTTCCCTATTCCCGTCATAGATGAGTTATTGGATGAATTAATGGGTGCTACCATGTTTTCCAAGCTTGATTTAAAGTCGGGGTACCATCAAATTAGGATGGTAGAAGGTGACATTGGCAAGACAGCATTTCAAACTCATAAGGTCATTATCAGTTCCTTGTCATGCCATTGGTTATCATGACAGACCATAGAAGTCTCAAGTTCTTGACTGACCAGAGATTATTTGGGGAGGATCAGCTGAAATGGACATCCAAACTCATGGGGTTTGATTTCATGATCCAGTTCATACCAGGGTTAGAAAACAAGGTTGCAGATGCCTTATCTTGGCAGGTACTTTTCCAGGCAATTTCAGTGGTGCAAGCTAGCATGTGGGATACTATAGCTGTCAAAATTCAAGAACATGCACACCTACAATAGATTATTCATAGCCTCAACTAGGGAAATCATGATTTTCCAGGATATAGCTTACACCAATGGCGTTTGTTTTACCAAGGCAGGGCCATTATTCCTAAGGGACTCTTCCCAAATTCCCATTTTGCTGGAAGAATTCCATGCCTCACCATTAGGGGCACATTCAAGGCTTTTTAGGACATATAAAAGGCTGGCTGCTGTTGTGTTTTGGCGAGGAATGAGGCAGCAAGTGAAGTCTTATGTCACTAATTGCTAGGTGTGCTAAACCAATAAATATGAGGCTTTGTCACCAGCCGGCCTACTACAACCACTGCCTACTCCAACTCAGGTATGGTATGAGATTTCCATGGATTTTATCTCAAGACCCCCACATTCCAAGGGTAAGGATGCCATCATGGTTGTAGTGGACTGCCTTACTAATTTGCCCACTTTCTAGCCCTGTCACATCCTTTTCAGCTAAAGATGTAGCTTAACTTTTTTCAAAGAAATCGTGCACCTACATGGTTTTCCCTCAACCATCATTTCAGACAAGGACCCTATTTTCCATAGCAAATTCTGGTCTGAACTATTCCATGCAGCAGGGACCAAACTGAAATACAGCACTTCCTACCATCCTCAAACAGATGGCCAAACAAAGGTGGTGAATTGCTGTTTAGAAACTTACCTTTGTTGCTTTGTTGGCTCTAAACCAAAGCAATGGGTGGAGTGGTTATCGTGGGTTGAATATGATAGAGCTGAATTTACTAAAGGATTGAAGGTGTATCAGAGGAAGAAACATAGGGGTAGTTTGGGGAATGGGATGCTAGCTGACTAAGCTAAAAAGGGAATATTAGTGTATCAGGTGTATAACGGTTTTGGGAGTGAGGAGTGGTGGTAAGACACGTGGGTTGTTATGGGGAGAGAAGTATATTTCTCTTGGGAGGGAGAGGAGTGAGGGGGAATTCAGTTAGGAATTGGATTGAGAGCTGTGAGCTGCTTAGTGCTCAAGGCCTCTCTCA
Organism: Dalbergia oliveri; assembly: GCA_030441495.1. Classification (NCBI taxonomy): domain Eukaryota; kingdom Viridiplantae; phylum Streptophyta; class Magnoliopsida; order Fabales; family Fabaceae; genus Dalbergia; species Dalbergia oliveri. The sequence continues at coordinate 25,948,934 of JAMLFY010000001.1, read as the reverse complement.
TTGTGGTTGTTCTATTCCATCTTTTCCATCTTTCTCAATTAATACAGTATTCTTATATTCCTACATTCTATATTCTGGTTTTTGCTTCTATTAATTGGTATCAGTCCGCTCATCTTGGGCGTGGGTGCTCATTTGCTGAAGCCCATATGGAGGATCAAGTTGCTGAACTTGGGAGGAGAATAGAGCGAGTGGTACAGGTTGGAGAGGAAGGATGACCACCGACGTCGGTCACGTGGTCGATCGCCACCACGACGTGTCGTATCAGTAGGCCTAAGAATGGGGGTCCTCGAGGAGATCAAGGGCGACATCACTCCCCTTCTTCCCTCACCACGAGCACCGTGAGTCTCGGTCGTGACCGTGATGATCGGAGCTCCCCTCAATCCTTTAATGGTCATCGCCACTGGGAACGCGTCCCTGGCGAAATCGATCACGTCATCATTACGGGGACACCTCCTCTTCCACCGCGAGCGCGATAGGAGACTGGAACTCCCAATCTTCTCCCGACGATGTCATGGGCTGGATGGTGAAGATTGAGCGTTATTTCGCATCAATGGGATCGAGGGTGATGAGAAGTTCAAGGTGGTCATCTTGGCATTGGAAGGTTGAGCTTTGTCATGGTACCAAATCTGGAAGGAGAGACTCCTTTCCTTTGTGGAGATCCTTTCGCGATGGCATCACGCGCGGTTTCACCCAGGGTCAATGAGGACCCATACGGACCTCTGTTGCGCCTGAAGCAAATGGGCTCAGTGTTGGATTACATTGACGAGTTTGAGCGCATATCTGCCCAATGCGGATTTGGACGGGAAGTGCTTAAGGGATATTCCTCAATGGGCTCCGTGGCAATTTACAGGCTGAACTCAAGAGCTTGGACTTGGGCTCTTTAGCTGAAATAAAAGAGGGCCATCTTATTGGAAGAGCGCAATAGGGAATGGAGAAGTGGAGGTATTGGGCCTTCAGAAAGAACCTTGGGTCAGCTAGAAACCACTTCATCCCCAAGGTAGTACCCCCTGTACACAAACTTGGGGGGGGTGAGACCTGACAATTGGGGGTACACGTGGCTCCCGGGACAGGCTGGAGGGGGACGGATATTGTCTCAGGAGGAGCTCCAGGAGCGGAGTCGTAAGGGGCTCTATTTTAAGTGCGGTGAGCGGTGGGACAAGGAGCACACTTGTAAACTGAAGCACTATAAGCTGGTTCTTCTAGAAGACTCTGAAAAAGAAGAAACCAGCGACGAAGACGACAAGCGTCGCGAGAAGACGAACCCAGTTTGGCCATAAAGTCGTTGCACTTGGCGTTCAATAGCCTCCAAGGTTTACGACCCACGACAAGTCTTTCAAGGTACGTGGGTTGTGGGGGACGTGGAGGTGATCATCTTGATTGACATGGGCGAGGCCAATTTTATTGATGCCCCATTAGCAGAACGTCTCCAACTTCCGCGAAGGGGTTTCGTCACGGTGGAAACGGGACGGAGAGTGAGGCGCGGAAGTGGGTTTTGTGAAGAGCTACAAGTGGAAATTCAAGGAAGTCACATCGCGCAACCATTCTTCGTGATCGGGTTGGGTGCGTAGACCTGGTTCTGGGCTACGGATGGATAGCAAGTTTGGGTGATATCAGGGCGAATTTTCAGAAACAATACATCCATTGGAGGGAAGATGGAACTTGGAAGAGCATCAAAGGGGACCCTCAAGTACGGAAGGTCTCATGGAAAACAGCCTTGAAGGCGTTGAAGGCGATGGGAGAAGGGTACGTCATCACCACTTATGCAGAGGAGGACAAGGAGGGAAATTCCCCAACATCAGAATCTGAGCAATTACCAGGTAAACTTCAACACTTATTGCCTAGGTATGATGATATCTGTAAACTTCCAAAGGGTTACCCCCCAAAGACCCCAAGACCACTCTATCACACTGAAGGAAGGGCTAATATACCCAATATTAGGCCTATCGATATCCTTATTTCCAGAAGAATGAAATTGAGAAGATTGTGGGAGAGATGCTGTCATCGGGCATTATCAGACCCCACAGTCCCTATTCTAGTCCAGTCATTCTGGTAAGAAAGAAGGATGGGGAATGGCGTTTTGTGTGGATTATTTGGCCTGAACAAGGTCACAATACCAGATAAGTTCCCAATTCCAATCATAGATGAGCTTTAGATGAGCTGGGAGGAGCTCAATTTTTTGAAGCTAGATTTAACATCGGGTACCATCAAATTCAATGAAAGGTTCAGATGTGGAGAAACGGCTTTTGAACGCACGAGGGACATTATGAATTCTTGGTGATGCTGTTTGGGCTCACCAATGCCCTTCAACATTCCAATCCCTCATGAACACTGTCCTGAAACCTTTTCTAAGACGTTTCATCTTGGTTTTTTTTGACGATATCTCTTCTACAGCCAATAGGAGGACCACTGGGAACATTTGGAGAAGGTGATGGGCGAGGAGGAGTCTCTTTATCAATAAAAAGAAATGCTCATTCTGTCAAAGGGAGATTGAGTACTTGGGCCACCTGATATTAGGAGAAGGGGTGAAGGCTTACCGAGGAAAATTGAATCAATGTTAGCTTGGCCAGTTCCAAGTGGACTTAAAGGGGCTACGGGGATTTATAGGCATAACTGGCTATTATTGCGATTCGTGAGGGGATATGGAAAAATTGCTTGGCCTTTAACACAGTTACTTAGAAAGATTAAATTTTTGGGGGAAGAAGCACAATTGGCTTTTGAAAAATGAAGAGAATGATGACTACAATTCCAGTCCTGGCGGTTCCTAACTTTGAGAAGGATTTTGTGATAGAGGCAGATGCCTCTGGTAAAGGCATAGGAGCTCTCTTGATGCAAGAAGGGAAACCAGTTGCTTACATGAGCCAAAATTATTAGGGCCCAACAAAAATCTGTTTATGAGAGGGAACTCATGGCCATAGTTATGGCTGTCCAGAAATGGAGACACTACTTGGGTAGGAGATTTATTATCCATTCAGACCAGAAAGTCTGAAACATTTGGTAGACCAACAAATGATGGGGGAGGTCAGAAATGGATTACAAAGCTGTTAGGCTTTGATTTTGAAATAAGATATAAGGCAGGTAAGGAGAATGGGGCTGCGGATGCTCTCTCGAAGGATCAGTTTGGGGGCCATTTCGACAGTGACATTTCAGAATTGGGAAGGGCTGGAGGAAGAGGTACAAGCTGATAGCAAATTGAAGATGATATTGCAGAGCCTAATCCAAGGTTCTGAGGTTCAGCAAGGTTTGGAATTAAAAAATGGAAGGCTATACTATCAGGGGAGGCTAGTTATTCCTAAGAATTCAGCAAGAATTCCTCTCTTATTGCAGGAATTTCATGATTTAGTATTAGGGGGGCATTCAGGATTTTTCAGGACCTACAAACGCTTGGCTGGCTGGTGGGAAGGAATGCGGAAGGAATGTGGAAGGAATGTGCAGGCTTGTGAGGTTTGCTGCCGAAACAAATATCAAACATTGTCACCAAGGACTGCTACAACCCCTGCCAATTCCTTCACGAGTATAGGAAGATATATCAATGGATTTCATTGAAGGCTTACCAAAATCACAAGGCACTGACACTATTCTAGTGGTAGTGGATAGACTCACCAAATATGTGCATTTTTTGGGGCTCAGTCATCCTTTTCAGCCAAGGAAGTGGCTAGTATATTCATTAAGGAAGTTGTGAGGCTGCATGGGTTCCCACAATCTGTAATTCCTCGCAGGGATAAAGTATTTATGAGTGTTTTTTGGGCGGAGCTGTTCAAACAAGCGGGTACCAAGCTGAAATATAGTTCAGCTCTCATCCCCAAACGGATGGCAGAAAGTGGTAACGGATGCCTAGAGACGTATTTGAGGTGTTTCTCAAATGCGAAACCCGAACAGTGGTGCAGATGGTTGTGTTGGGCAGAGCTGTGGTTTAATACTACATTCCATTCTTCAACAAACACTTCACCTTTCAAGGCTCTTTATGGCAGAGACCCCCTCCCTTATTAGGGGAGATTTCCCCTTCATCTGTGGAGGAAGTTAACCAGATGACAGCTGAAAGAAACGCCATGTTGGAGGAACTAAAATGGTTCCTCAAGGAGCTCAAGAGCGCATGAAGGGCCAAGCTGACAAACATAGAAGGGAGGTGGAGTATGAGGTGGGAGAACGTGTATATCTCAAAATACAGCCGTATAGGCTAAAGTCCCTGGCTAAAAGAATTAACCAAAAGCTGAGCCTTCGGTTCTATGGGCCCTTTGAAATAGTGGAGAGGATAGGAAAGGTAGCATACAAGTTCCTGTTGCCCCTTCCGCACTAGTACATCCAGTGTTTCATGTGTCCTTACTGAAGAAGTGCTTGACACTTGAGACTAAATGCCAGCCCTTGCCCCCAACACTTTCAAAGACTGGGAATTGAAGCTAAAACCAGCTGCAATCCTGGCTACTCGGGTAAATGCTCAGGGGACAGCGAGGTCCTGATTAAATGGCAGGATATGCCTGATTTTGAGAGCACCTGGGAGTTGGCAGCAGATAGCAAACTCAGTTTTCCTCAATTTCACCTTGAGGACAAGGTGGTTTTTCAACGGGGGGTGTTGATAGAGCTGAATTTACTAAAGGATTGAAGGTGTATCAGAGGAGGAAACATAGGGGTAGTTTGGGAAATGGGATGCTAGTGACTAAGCTAAAAAGGGAATATTAGTGTATCAGGTGTATAACGGTTTTGGGAGTGAGGAGTGGTGGTAAGACACGTGGGTTGTTATGGGAGAGAAGTATATTTCTCTTGGGAGGCAGAGGAGTGAGGGGGAATTCAGTTAGGAATTGGATTAAGAGCTGTGAGCTGCTTAGTGCTCAAGGCCTCTCTCATTGTGGTTGTTCTATTCCATCTTTTCCATCTTCTCAGTTAATACAGTATTCTTATATTCCTGCATTCTATATTCTGGTTTTTGCTTCTATTAGAATACTGGTTCAATACCACATTCAACTCTTCACTAAGACTTCCCCATTCCAGGTCCTCTATGGTAGACCACCACCGGTCCTATTCAGGGGAGAGTCCTATCCCTCTAAGGTCCTCGAAGTTCAAACGTTAGTGGCTTCAAGAGATGAGGTGCTTGCTGATTTTAAATCTAATTTGTAAGTAGCTCAGTAGAGAATGAAGTATTTTGCTAATAGACATAGGAGACAAGTGGAGTTTGCAGTGGGGGACGGGGTGATTTGGAAGTTCTAGCCATATTGGATGAAGTCACTAGGTAAGAAGATTAATGAGAAGCTGAGCCAGAGATTTTATGGCCCATATCAAGTGCTGGGGAAAGATCGGAATAGTAGCACCCTGTTTTCCATGCTAGCCACTTGAAGAAAGCGCTCCCATCACAGGTACAACATCTGCACTTGCATCAGGTTTGTTTGACGAAGGAATTCTGCAGGTTGTCCCAGAGCAATTGCTGCAAACCCGCCACTCACCACAGGGTGCAACTGAGGTACTGGTGAAATGGAAGCATCTCCCTGCCCATGACAATTCATGGGAATCACTGGAAAAGCTGCAGGATCAATCCCCAGAGGCTCACCTTGAGGACAAGGTGATTTTGCAGCGGGGTTAGTGTTAGGGATGCAATGTATGGGCAGGTGTATAAGAGAAGGAATAGAGGAAATAAACAATAGCTGTTAGTTAGTTGAGGAAATTGGCAGCTGGAAAGGTGGTTAGTTTAGGAGGGAAAAGCAGTTAGGACAGATAAAGAAGAATAAAAGGAGGAAAGAAGGAGGACAAGGGTTTCCATTAATTTTTGTACATTGTTGTGAGAGCTAGAGGACTCATCATTCCTCTGTATTCTGTATCAATCTAGGGTTCTTGGTGATTGCCAAGTTATCCCCAATTCAATAACACATTCAATCATTTTTAACTAAGAAGATACAAAGATTTGTTAGCAAAACATCAAAAGTTTGTAACTTGTTTGGATAATACCGCAAGTGACCCGCCAATAAACCTTTTTCCCCATGATGCACCACTGTAATCTGTAAGCACCTTTCTAAAATTCTTAATCATGCATAACTAAGGCTAGAACAAAAATTACAAAATAATTAAGCTAAGCAATGGAAAATGTTAACAAATCATGTGTTTTATCGTATATTATTGTGCACAAATTTATTTATTCTATGCTAGGATCCAATTGCAAGGTAAGGGACTTGGAGTCCCACATCGGAAGTATGGGATTCCGATTGTTGGTTTATAAGGCCTTGGGCTCTCCAACTACAATGGCTAGCTTTTGTGGTGTGTTTCAGCCATGGTTATTATCAATTGGTATCAGAGCCTTCCACCATATCCCTCAACTGTAATCGAGCGGCACAGGTGGTGACGTAAACAATGTAGTGTTCACTTGGGACTGGTCACGGGGCTAGTGCACGGCCTACCCGTGTGGGCGCCAAGGCTGTGGAGCGTGGTTTAGGATTCAATTGCAAGGTACGGGACTTGGAGTCCCACATCAGAAGTCTGGGATTCCGATTGGGGGTTTATAAGGCCTTGGGCTCTTCAATCACAATAGCTAGCTTTTGTGGCGTGGTTCTTCCAAGGTTCTTACCATCTATTGTCAATTGTCTATATATTGTATATTCCTTGCACAGATTATTCATCAGTAAAAGTTACATTCAGCCATTTTCATATTCCCTTTTAGGTGAAAATACATTTACATGGCGCAAAAGTATGTGATATTAGATTAAGCCAAAGATGGCCTTTTGATTCTTTTAATCTGGGACAGGAATGTGGAAGTGGCAGAGCCATGCAAAAGTTAGTGTAGGAAGATGACCACACTCAACTTCTTCTATCCTCACTAGCTAATATGAAACTGTACAATTTTCCAACTTATACTGAAGTTTGCCCCAGGTAGCCACCAGAAAATATACCCACTGAAGGCATCTATGTCCAATTTTGTTGAAAGTAACAGCAAAATGGTGTTAATTGTGTATTACATCAGATCGTACCAAACAAAGATACTGAACAGAGTCATTATTCATTTCTGGTCTTTACTAAACAAAATTCAGGAATGAGCATTCCACTCCATTCCATTTCATTTCATTCCCACTCCTATTCCCATTCCCGTTCCATCATAACCCATTTCATTCAACCACCTGAACATGGAATAAACCGCCACTATGAAGTATTTCTTTGGGTAAGTTAGTGGTATAAAACCAGTACTTGTCACGAACCATCTGCTCCAAAGGCATGTATTTGGTAAAGGCTCTTGAATATTTTTATATCAAACACACTCTCATGCAAGAGCCCTTTGGTCCTGAAATGTGGATGATGCCCAATAGGGGCCACCAAATATTGAACTATAGATTACACGGTCATTGAGTATGATACCATGTCAAGAACCAATTCTCCGAAAAGCATAAGATGTTTTATATCTAAAATTGTGGCATCAAATTAATGGCAAAATTGAGTCCAAGCCATCTTCTCATCTTTATATGCATAAGACCATAACAAATGCAATATTAAAAAGAAAAAAAAATGAAAAACCTCATGTGCTGGAGCTGAAAAGAGGGAGAAAAGGACCTGAATTCTTCCATCAGCATTCCATGCTGTTTCACCATGACGCACCACAACAATCTCCGCATACTCAGGATGGGGAAAGCTGTAACCCACACCGTCTCACGATTAGCTTGAGAAGTGCATTCAATTAGAAAAAGTTGATACAGGTGAATTATTTCACTTCCCATGTTCCATTTTCAAATACACAGACATGAGAGATGCATCATAAAATAAATAATAATATAAATGGAGAAACACTTGAAAAGTTCGGAAGAGATAAAGAGAAGGAACCTGGAGTCGGATTCGGTGAAAGAAGACTCAGCCATTTTGAGCGAGTGAGTTGAGTGGCGAGTCAGAGCGAAGGTTAAGGTGCGTGTTTTGGTCGCAGCAGCAGCGAAGGATTTGAAGCGCAGAGAAGAAGGAAGAGGCTGCTGTGGTGGAGGACGAGTGGAGCGAGAATAACTATGTCTATGTGATATGCAAATGTTCTTCTTGTTGGCACACAATCGGTTCATTACCTCGCATATTCGCCTAGTGCTAGCGTTTCTGATTCGCTAATAGCGTTAGATGGGCGATGTCAACGGTTCAATTGGTCAGTGGTTTAATAATTTGACCATTTGGGAATAAATGAAGAAATTTGTGCAGGTTTGGAACTTACCACGAATTGGTATGGAATTGAAGGCTATTGGAATTAAAAATTTAATTTCAATTTTCATATTTAAAGTAATAAATAAAATTGGAAAATCTAATTTTATGAAATTTAAAAATAACTAAAATGAATTCATCGAAATCCAAATATCCTATAAATTGTCAATTGTAGAACTTATTAAACATCTTTACTTAGTAAAGTTTATAAACTATTTTGTCTTTCTCATTTATTTTTTTAACAATCATATTATAACTTTTGAGTAAACCCAAATAAAAAATGTAAGATTATTGTAAAACAATCACAATGCAAAAAAAATTAAGATTGTAACGTAGAATTTAAAAATAAAAAATAAAAAAAACCAATTAATTAGAATTAAAATTCTATATTACAAGTTCAATTCTAACGTCCAAATGAAATCTTATTTTACAAATAATGTGTTCAATGTAAATAGATATTTCTAGTAAATATAGATAAAATTGATTATAACTTTTCACTTATTTTATTTATATTAAAAATATTTTTGTAAAAAATATTCATGGGTTTGCTTTTGTATCGTTCATACCATTGTACTAAATGATTTAGGGTTGTTTACTTTCTGTCCATATAATGCATATAGCTTTAGTTGCTGGTTGGACATGTTCAATGGCTCTAAATGAATTAGCAGTATTCATCCCTCCCCCTCTTAACCCAATATGGAGACAGGGTATGTTCATTTTACCCTTCATGACTCTTTTAGGAATAACCAATTCATGGGACGGTTAGAGTATCACAGGGGTGACTACGATGAATATGAGTATTTGGAGTTATGAAGGTGCAAGAGCACATATTGTGTTTTTGGGCTTATGCTTTTCTGACTATCTGGCATTGGGTCTATTGGGATCTAGAAATCTTTTGTGATGAATGTATAGGAAATATGTCTTTGGATTTGCTAAAAATCTTTGGAATTCATTTATTTATTTCAAGAGTGACTTGTTATGGTTTGGCGCATTTCATCTAATCGAATTGTATGGTCCTAGAATATGCATGTTGATCCTTGTGGTCTAACCGAAAGGGTGCAATCCATAAATCCCACATGCGATGTAGAAGGTTTTGATCATTTTTAAAGTTCTTTATTAGAAGTCAAAACTAACTATTTTAGATTATGATATCTTTAACAAGATAATAATTTTAAGTACTAAATATTATATAGACAAATTACCCATTTTGGTTTCTAAAAAAATGGGAAACAAATTAATTCACAGGATTTAAAAGCTTAAATTAGTCTCACAATTACAAAAATAAATAAATAAATGACCAATATGGTCCCTCCATACAAATCTATACAATTATTTAAAATTGTATGAATCTTAATGAGAGACCAATTTTCCCTTGCTTAAATTGTAGGCTAATAGGAACTTTTAAATCTTTAGGGACCAATTTGTCTCCCAAAATATTTGTCAAGAAGCAAATTGGGGATTTATGTTATTCTATAATAGGCTTAAATACATGTTTAGTCCCCATTGCTAAAATACAGTCAATTAACTACGAAATTTTCCTAGATTTTATTCATAGGTAATACCTAGAGTTTGCTACAAATTTCACATTTTGAGCAAATCTATTGTTATTTTATTCACGCATATTTCTTTTAGATTTTATTCATAAGAAATACTTCAGGCCTTAAAAATATATGTCAGTTTGGTTTTAGGGTTTAGGGTTTGATGTTGAGTTAATGTTTGTGAATACTAAATATTAAGTATCTGATATATTCACCAAACAATTAGCTGAGGATCACTTTGGTTATTTGAAAAGCTTTTGAACCTTAAAAGTTTTTAAAACTTGCATCATATGCATACATGACACTTTCTAGAGTCCGCGATAAAGACTCTAAACTGATGCCTAAGAAGAAAATCATCAAGACAAGTTCAGAATGTCATTTGCAAGATAAGAAAGTGGATCAAAGGTTCAAAATATGGGTCAAAATGCTACATGGGTTCAAAATAAGGAAAATCTTTAGATAAGGGCTTAGAAAATGGAATGAAGAATTGTTAATGGAGGATAATTGCCACCTTTTGGAGTTTCTCTCTCCACATCGTGTTAGTTTCCAGATCTTTTGTCACATCACATTAATAACTTCCTATACCTCACACGTTTTGTAAAAACCTTTCATTTTTACCTTCAAACCGTTTCATATTCTGCAAACCCTTGCTCCTGCAACATCTCATTATCTCAAACCCTCAATCTCATTCCTTCATCCTTTTCTAAACCTAACTTCAATGGCAGAAGGGAAATAACTTGACCACAACATAGCCAAAGGGTACATTCCTCATGTACAATGAACCCCTAATGTAAGAGCATTATGCAACCAACTTCTCCCTAAGGAAAGTTGAACCAAGGAAGAAACTAAGTAAAAACTGAATGAAGTCCCTATTCTAAAATAGGTTTTTTCGTTTCAAGAATGGGCAAATTTTCTTGGAAATCTCTGAGAGGGTTTTCCTAGGAATGGTAAGTCTTACACTCCCATTTGGAAGGTAGTTCAAAATTCATTCTCAAGACCTCCATCAGAGAACAGTTTCATTGAAGCTGACCTCAGGATTGTTCCAACGTAGTCAGGACACTTGTTGCTGGAATCACTTGCCTAACTCACAATGATTGGTTCAAATCCCTTGGTGTTAGGTTAAGATGTTTCCAGGTATCTCACAAACTCCCCTAAACATAAGCCTAGTGAGATTACCATTGCCATGTGTAGTTCTAAGGCCAGAAAGTCTTACTTGTGATTAGCGACCACTCCCCAAGACAAGGAAGCCCTAATCCGCTGATTGGGATAAACCGCATATGGTTGTTGTAACATCTCATGTTGTTTTATGGATTGTCACTTCCACAAATCAACACAGTCTTTTCAGTGCGTTTTATTCTCACTCACACGCTTCCTGGAACTTCCCAGAAGATCACCCATCCTCCGAGCCAGTGCGCTTAACCTTGTAGTTCTTTATTGATGGGCTATGAAGAAGATGCATCTTGTTGGTATAGGTAGTACCAATCAATTCATATAATTCATTCTAATGGATAGTCTCATAGCTATACA
>JAMLFY010000001.1:25798598-25937230 GCA_030441495.1 Dalbergia oliveri | reverse complement strand
TCTTTGTTATTTGTTTACACCTTGTCATTTAGTCGTTTGTTCCGTTTAAAAAAAGGGGGAAAGGATGAAGAAAAAAATAGAAAGCGGATCAGGGAATGCTGGACCAACAGTGATCTTGGACAAAAGGAAGCTGATTTGTTCGAGTCAAGGGACAATTACACAATCAGAATCAAATGTTTCTGAATCAAATTGTAATCCCAATCAAATCCCTAATCTGCCTAATTCAGAATCACTTAGTCATTATGGCCATGGATCCATGAAGATGTATAAATCACCAGGCCATTCATTAGAAAGAAAGCGAGGTGAATTTCGGAGTTACACAGAAACAAAAATCATCAAACACACACAAACAAGAGATCAAGCAACATCAGAAGAAAGAAGAAGGCAGAGACAGCAATAACAAGAACAGGTCTTTTTCCTTTTAGTTCTAACATCAGTATCATTCAAACATGAAAAAAAAGGGATAGAGTAGAAGCATGTAATCCTAACCCACCCACTTAGTATCATCCATCACTAGCACTCAAACCACCACCATTGCCACCCTTTGAGCCACCACCGCCAAACACAAGGGGCCATGACCCCAGCGACGGTTGATGCCGCTACTGTCGCCGCTCCAGCCTCACGCCTCCGCTGTCTCCTCTGCCTAGAGTTGTCGCCCCTGCGCCACAGCCACCGAGAAGCCAGTAGTAATAAAGCTCTAGCGCGGGGTCTATGCAATGCCATCACCACCACAGTCCGGTGTCGTCGCTCCTTCATAACAGTAGCAGCCACGGGCCCACCGGTGCGCGATCGCTATTTGCCCAGGAGCGAAACCCCACCCTACGCGCAGCAGTAGCCGCGGAGCTTGCCAGAACCTTCGCTGGGACAACCTTCCCCGTTGTCGCCCTTGTGCGCCGTCGCAATGGCCTTTCTCATAAACTCCTTCCCACCGCCGAGTGCCATTGCAACTCCCTCACTGTCTTTTTTGGTTGTGGTTCATTTTCTTTTTTCATATTGTACAGGTTTTATGTGTTTTAGTTTTAGGCATGATTATAAAGGAAGACCGTGAAACTCGATCAAGGTGTTAGATTATAGGTCATTTGTTCAATTGATGGATCATGGTAAAGGATTAAACTGAATTTATACAAAAGAAATATAAAAATATATAAAAGTTTGAATAAAATTCAATAAAATGACAACTAATTAATAATTTGACATCTTTAAGAGGTCTAAATATAAAAATATAAATAAATAATAAATTTCTAATATTGTTCACACTTCATAATCGCAGAATCATAATTGACAAGTTCAAAACATAATTACATAAGTAACTAAAGGTTTTATATCACAAACTCACAAATCATAACAATACAAATAAAGTTCCTGCATTTTTCTATAAGTTGAATTAGAATTTTTTAAGATTTTAAAAAATGACATCATTAGTAAAAAAAGTAAAAAAAAAATGACCCAAAAAAAATTAACGGGCCTCGTTCAAATTTTCATAGAGGGATACGGTTTTGATAGAGAAACTGGCTAAGTTGAGCAGGAGATTCACACTAACACCCTAAAAATTATTTAAAAATTTATTTGAGTTTTGTTATTCATAATTTCAAAAATCTGGTAATATAGCAATGATGAGGTTGGCCCAACGACACTGTCAAAAAAAAAAGGAAATTTTAAGGGTTCAGGTGAATGGTAACCTGGCGGCCCAGCGGGGCCAGCCAGAACAAGTTGAAACCCTAGATTCGGACCAGGAAATGCTTGGAATTGAGAAAAGAGAGGGTTGAGGTTAGAAATAGTTAGAAAAGAGAATTTTATACCTGAAATTAATTTTAAAGTAATATGAATTTATCGGGGTATGGTGTTCTTGTTTGGGGAAATTTCGATGTGTGATTTTTAATCCAGAAAGATATTTCCATCATCACCAATGGATGATATCCACCTATTTAGGACATGTGGAAGGCCAAATTAAATCTTAACATCAATTTGTTTTTCACATAATATCTTCATGCAATTGTTATAAGATCAATACATGTCCAAAGCTTGTTCAAGAAGCCAAATCCTTCTTCTTTATGCGTGAATTTTGGCCAGCAAGGGGAGGAAAGAACCAGCCACCATTTTCATCTTCAAGAGCTTGAACTGGAGTTCTAAGCTCAAAACCCTAGCCTAGAGTTGTGGAAACCTCAAAGTTCCTTTATAAAACTTGTTCTACACCTTGATCTCTACAAATCTAACCGAACAAAATCTCTATTCCTTCATCAAACCTTATCTTGTTACCTCACACCTCTCTGATATAAGAAGGGTTTGAAGTTAGTTTGGGAGCTTTGAGTGGAAGGGATCAAGCTTGGATCATCTTGGAGCTAAGGAGCCACTAGGTTACTAAAAGTAGGGTTTTGTTGCCTTCTCTTTGTCAAATTTTTTCTATCTATTTTGGGTTGACCAAGTCCAAAATTTCTGGTTGTATTGGTTGATATTATGTTAATATTGATGTGTGAATTTTGGTGGTGTGTTTGGATGGTATTAGAATGGTTTTTATCAAAATAAGTTTGGACTAGGTTGGAATTTCTATTTTCATTAGGCGCAGTAGTTCACGAATTTTCTGGTATAGTTGTGGGTAGTTTCATGAGCTATAAAAAGTTATATGTTAGAGTTAACATCTTAAACTAACTACATGAATTTTCTTGGGTGTTGAATTTAAGGTTTACTATCTCAAAAAATCAGAACCGAAATGAGACTGAATGTTCTTGATTGTTGAAGCTGAAGCACTAAAGTTGTTCTGATTTTATTACCATAGCAAATAATTGAACTAGCCCTTGCAATTTTACACGAAGTTAATAACGTGTTGAAGTATATCGTAAATTGTATTGTGTATTGATTCAATCATTTGCTAGAGTTAAAAATTATGAGAACTTACATTCTAAGCTGTGAATAGGTGGTCCCTGACCACTGAATTTGTACAATTTATTGAAGGAGTTAAGAGCTCTGTTTGTGTTGAAATTTTTATGGAGCCTTGTGGACATATCTCAAGGAATTTTCACGGCTTTTAAATTGATTATTTGATTTGTGAACTAAATCGTTCTCCATAAGCCTAAATTCTGCCAAATGCTGTCTTTGTCCTGGAAATGAATTAAACTCTTAATTTAGGAGTCAAATAAACTTTAGTTCAAGTATGATGTATATAACTGCATGTTAGTGACATTAACGATTGGTTTTATGAGGAGTGAATGGGAATCACTTGTGATTCCTGTATATATGTTTGAAACATTATGAAATTAAAAACTATGCTAATGTATGAAGGAAGGTGAGTTTGAGTTTGATGTATGTATCAAGTGAAGAATAAGCCCCAGTTCAGAAAAGGGCATGCGAAGGTCCCTTTTAGTTTGTAAAGGACAAAGGTCCCTGAATGTGTGAAGGGCAAAACCCTGAATATGTGAAGGGCACGGAATCCTCTTTAGTCCAAAAAAGGCACGAAAAGGTCCCCTTCGATGTACCAAGGGCACACAAAGTTGAAAAATGAATTATTATGATATTGAGTAGTATGACATATGCATGCTGAGTGAGTAAGTATTAAAATAAACCCACTTCGGAAAAATGACTTTTGAACTTAAAAATAAACCTTTGATGTATGTTGCATGCTCACAATTTTATTAATAAACCGAAGTGGCTGGGATGATAACGATGACATGAGTTTTATTATATGTTTTGGGGATCCCTCCTGAGAATTTTAGAATTCTCACCCCTATGTGTTACTGTTCTATCTATTCTCGGTTACTCCCGAAGAATAGTGAAGCCCTCAAAAGAGATTGAATTGGAATTTCTGTAGCTTAGTAGTGAAGAACATATCATATTAAAGCTCATAGAAGACTCCTTTTGTACTTGACTTATACTAAATAAATATTTTGTTTCCTTGCTATATGTTTTGATAGAACCACGAGTTAGTTCTACATAATTCAAGGATTCTTGCTATAAATAATTAAGAAAGGTCCGTAAATTTAGAAGTGACAAATCTCGAGTACGACGCCATGACTTCAGGATGAGGTTGTACTTTGGAGGATGTTACACGCATGGGTCAAATGCGGGACTGATCCAAACAACAACTCGGACAAGTTTTATGACCGGTTTACCAATTTTCCTGGTTGAACCGACCGGTCCAAAGCCGGTTTTTATAACATTGGTTTTAGGGATTCGTTATTTAGTTCCCTTTTGTTTTGTTTTAAGGATTATATCTGTTTTTTGTTTTGTTTTAGTTTTTAGTTCTTTTTTTTTCGGGTTGTGGGTTTGAGGTTTGGTTTTTGATTTGTGTTTAGGGTGTGGACTGCTCTGGGCTAAGTTTGCTTCTTTCTTTTGGAGGGGGCTGGTTCCTTTTTTATAGGTCTTGGTCTTTTTTTTTTCTTCTTTCTTTTATAGCTTTATGTCTTGTATAAAAATATTCTTTTATTTTGTTTAGATTTTGGTTTTTTTTAAAACAAAAAATATATTTTTCTCCGCAACAATTTACTAGTTCAGAACCCTTAAGAAAACTTAAGTACAAAATGTTTTGAGTGATAACATAACCAATTTTGAGAAATATTTGAATAAGGACTAATTGTTTCCTTGAGTTTCTTAAAGCAATTAATAGGTCTTTTGCATTGGCATAACATAGTTCTTAAAATGAAAATATTTTCACATGACATGTTCAAATATGTTTAATCTCATTTGAAAAGATTAGGACTTAATCAAAGTAAAAAATATATCATGGGATGAACGAACATATGCTCAATGGATTGAAGAAAACTCTCAAGTACAAGAAACCAAGGCTTAGAATCTTCAAAAAGTAGCACATAACTTCTGAAAGTATATTTCAAGTGAAGATTTCAATCCAAATATTAAGCAAGTGTATATCACAGCCTTCAATCATCATGATCATAATCATATCATCATCAACAAGCTCTAATTGAAGACTAGAAGATCGAAGAAATATCAAAAACTGTATCGCACTTCAAAAAGCATATTTCACAGTGAAACGCTGCATTTTCAGGAAAATGAGGGAATTTTGAAATTGAAATTTAAAGTCAAACCTAGTCAAGGACTGACTTGATATCTCTTCTACCAACTTGGTCAATTGCCCTAGCTTCTGGAAGGAAAAGTTTAGAAATCTCGTTTAGAAAGTAAAAAGTAGCTTCTTTGAAGGTGGCCTCAAAAACTTCTATTTCACAAGCTTCTGCAACTACTCTAACAACGCCGAGCTATCCTCTAGACTACTTTTACAACATCGGAGCTACTCCTCTCAGTTTTTCCAAGACACAAAAAGAAGATTAACATGTGTCACTAGAAAATAGATCAAGGACAACGTCACAAAGGCAAGATCAAGTATAAATAGATATAATGTACTTACAATCGAAGGACTTTTTACTTAAAGAACCTGAAATGCTGAAGAATTTCCCTTCAACCTTTGTAAAGTTTATTACCTGCTTGTAATCATTTTCTTCTTTGTAAAAATTTTCTTTCTACATTCCTAGTAGATTATACATTCTTCCTAGGAAGAATCAATAGAAACAAGTCATTCAAGTTTTCTATGTCTGTACCGTTTATCTTACGAAAACTTGAGTGTTGGTTAGTTTGAGTGTTCAACCTAAACATAAACCTTTGTAACCTCGATCCAGTAGTGATTGTTGTGAGTTAGCTTGAAGAAGTTAAGCAAAGACTACTTATAATGTGACAGGTAGAGTGAGCTATTGGTCACGGTGTTAGTTAGAGGCTGGTCAAAGATTACTTGGTTGTGATGGTAGAGTGAGCTCCTGGTCATGGTAAGAGCTTAGGAAGGCTACTATAAAGGTCTGACTTTCGGGTTGAGAAAGATTTTAGTGGAACTCAATGATGGTTGAGACTGGATTTAGGAGGTTGGTCGAACAGTATAAAAACTCTTGTATAGTATCTTTTTCTCTCTTAACTCTTTTTTATTTTTTTGCCTTGTGCTTATCCTGTATTTTCTAGAAAACTTTTTAATCATGCTTTTACACATGTATTATAGTTCAAAAGTTACTTTATGACATTTTCTAACATTGTTTCACTGCACTTCAAGTTTAATACTTGATAGTATTTGTCTAAGTTTTCAGAAAAGAAAAATGAAAGAAAAAGCGAAGCATGATTCAACCTCCTTCTTCGTCCACTTTTCTACCTCAATTGGCATTAGAGATTAGGCCTCTAAGGAATTGAGCATTCTAATGACTATAGAGGACAAAAATCCCTGGGGAAAATGGCACAAGACATCCACATAGTAGTAGGACATTCCATAAACAGACCACCATTCTTTGATGGTGGAGACTATGCTTATTCAGAGACAGAATGAAGTTGTTCATCAAATACACAAGTCTTGACTTGTGGGAAATACAGGAAGGAGATTACGTTTTAATGGAAGAAGTTCCTGAATTGATGATGCACCTTCAACCTCCAGAGAAGTCCCTAGGAGTAGGGGGACAAAGCAACATAATGCCAAAGTTCGTTGAACTCTAAAGCTAAGTATCTACTCACGTGTGTACTAAGCAAAGCTGAATACAATAAAATCATTGCTTGTGACACGGAAAGGAGATCTGGATAGATTGCACATGCCACATGAAGGCACTCGATTAAATCAAAGAAATAGAGATCAAAATCCTGGTCCATTAATACGAGATGTTTTAAGATGACAGAGCAAGAAAGGATTGATGACATGACGACAATGTTCATCCACATTGTCAATTAGCTGAAAGGATTGGGCAAAAGTTATTCTAACTCTGAAATGGATAGAAAAATTTTAAGAGGCTTCCCTTAAAAACTGCCTAAGGTTATAGCCATTACAGAAGCCAAAAACCTTCAAACTCTTGGCTTTGACGCACTCATTAGGTCACTAAAATCCCATGAGGTTGTGCTCTCCGAAGTTCATGGTGAATTCATAAAGAAGAGCAAGTCCATGGTCAAGAAGTCATCTCATCATAAACAAAATAAGGGTAAAGCAATAAAGTTGTTGAGATCTCTAATGACAAGGAAGAATTGATAAAGATTTTGAAGAAGAGGATAGAGATGAGATTTTCATGCTCATGAGGAAAATGTCTAAAGCATGGAGAATAGACAGAAGAGAGAGAAGACATCAACCTCAAAAAGGATAGAAAAGGTAAGGGAAATCTAGAAAGCATCACCTGCTACAACTATATGAGAAGGGACACTTCAAAACTAAATGTCCAAAGCTCAAGGGTCCATTGAAGAACTTCAAGAAGAAAGGGATGTTGGCTACTTGGAGTGACTAGAAGAGGATTAGAAAGCCAAGATGAGCTAGAAGATGTTGCAAATCTATACTTCAGAGGGAGAACTCGAGGTAAAAGCATTTGAACTTGAATTCTCTTATGATGAATTACTAGCATTATATGATGAGTTGCTCAGAATTCTCAAACTCTCTCTTCTCATTATTAACCTGAAAAAGAATCATCAAAGGGTTATTCTTGAACTTGAAAAGGCCAAACAGATATTAGATGATCTAAGGCTTAGAGAAGGAAGAAATAAAGGAGAAAATAAAGTTTTAAATATTAAGCTCAATGCCTTAGAAGATAAAGTCTCTAAAAAAATGAGAAAACTCAGAAAGTTATTTCTGAACTTGAAAGAACTTCAAAGCTTCTCAAATCTAACATAAAAGATGGTAAATGATTCAAAGAATCTTGAACTAATGCTTAGAGGTCAAAGGCCATATTTTCAAAAAATAAGGTTGGAATATGAGTGAAATGGATGAGAAAAGAAAAACAATCTCGTCTAAGAAAGTAAAGAACAAAGCTTCTTGTACTTTCTCTCATAAGAAGGGACACCCACCTAACAAGTGTTTCATGAGGAAGAAATCTATCAAAAAGGTTGGAAAACGTTCCCCTCAAAGACTAACCCAAAATGACCTAAGAATGTCTAGGTACCTAAAATAAAAACTATTTTATTACAAGTTGTGTCTAAGTGTACGTTGATTCAGGACAACAAATGGTACATGGACGTGGCTGTTCTAAACACATGTCTGAATCCAAGAGATGGTTCAGAAATTTGAAGCCAAAGAACTTCTGTCAGTAAAATTTGTTGATGGAGGTAAGGCCAAGGTCTCAACATGGGAAATGTTGGTAAGGATGATTCCCACCAAATTTTTGATGTTCTACTTGTTGATGGTCTAGCTCAATCTGTTAAGCATTAGTAATTCTGTGACCAAAGCTTTAATATTTTATTTAATGCTAATGGTTGCAAAATTGTAAATCCCACTTCAGGACAAGTCATTTTATTTAGCAAGAGACATGACAACACTTATGTGTTGTTCTTTGATGACCTTTTAGATCAAGATATAAAATGTCTTGCATCCTTCATGGATGATAAGTGGCTGTGGCATAAGAAACTTGGACATGCTCATATGAAGCTTATTTTTGAGCTATCTCAGAAAGAGCTTGTTAAAGGCTTGCCAAAGATCAAATTTGACAAGGATTCAACATGTGATTTCTGTAAGAAAGGCAAGCAAACCAAAGCTTCCACAACAAAAATGTGGTTTCAACCACTAGGCCACTTGAGCTTTTACACATGGATATCTTTGGACCAACCAAGATTGCTAGTCTTCCTTGGAAAAGATATTACCTTGTCATTGTGGATGATTTCTCTAGATTTACATGGGTTATCTTCCTAGCTTCTAAGGATAAGGTAGTTGAAAGATTCAAGGTTTTTGCAAAACTGGTTTCTGAAAAGATTCTCAAATCACCTCTATAAGATTCAGATCATGGAGTAGAATTTAAAAATCATGTTTTCGAAGAGTTTTGTGGAAACCATGGCATCTCTCATGAGTTTCTGCACCTAGAACTCCCTAACAAAATGGGGTTACACAAAGAAAAATAGAAGCTTACAAGAGATGGCTAGAACCATGCTTTTAGAAAGTGGTTTGTCAAAAGGATTTTGGGCTAAGGCTTAAACACCTCATGCTATATTCAAAATAGAATCTTTCTAATGCAATCCTCAAGAAAAATCCTTATGAGCTATGGAAGGGTAAAAACCTAACATATCTTATTTTCATATATTGGCTCATCTGCTTTATTCTTAACACCAAGGACAAACTCGCAAAGTTTGATCCTAAATCTAAATGATGAAATTTTTTAGGATACTCTTCGTCTCTAAAGCTTATAGGGTGTTTAACAAAAGAACATTATGCGTTGAAGAGACTATCCACATCAAATTCAAGGAGCTCTAGAAGGACTTTGTTGATGATCTTGAAGAGCTGGAAGAGAACCTTGAGAAACTGAACCTCAAGGAATCCTCAAAAAGCAAGCAGATGAAAGCACAATCAGAAAATAAGCTCCAGAACAAAGACTCTAGGAAAGCTTCTCAGAACTTCAAAGCCCTCAGAAAGTGACATTTCTAAACATGAAGAAGAACAATCTGAAGATGAAAGAAAAGCTGAAAAACATCAAGGTTACATAAACTACAAGGGACTTTTTGATCTAAAAGCAGTTCTCAAAAAAGTTTTAGGAGACATTTCCAAGGTGTAACAAGATTCTTCAAGAAATATGTCAAACTATTTTTTCCACCATAAGCCTGACTATATTGAAGATGCTTTGAATAATCAAAGTTGGGTGGAAGCTATGAAAGAGGGGCTGGACTAGTTTGAGAGAAGCAAAGTCTAGACGCTCGTGGAAAAACAAAAGGGAATACCATCATCGGAACAAATGGGTGTTCAAAAACAAGCTGGATGAAAGGTCATCGTAAAAAACAAAGCAAGGTTGGTTGTACAAGGTTATAATCAACAAGAGGGAATTGATTATGATGAAACCTTTGCACAAGTAGCTAGGCTCGAAGCCATAAGAATGCTACTTGCTTTTGCTACTTTCAAGGGATTCACTCTACCAAATGGATGTCAAGTCTACGTTCCTAAATGGATTCCTCTCTAGAAAGTATATGTGAAGTAGCCCCTAGTTTTCAAAGTGAAAACCTTTCCAACCATGTATTCAAGTTAACAAAGGCACTTTACGGTATGAAACAAGCCCCCAGCTTGGTATGAAAGGCTAAGTACCTTTTTACTAAAGAATGGGTTCAAGAAAGGTAAAGTTGACACAACCCTTTTACTCTTGAGCAGATAATCACTATCTGATAGTTTAAATATATGTTGATAACATCATATTTGGTGCCACTAATCATTCTCTTTGTGAAAAGTTTTCAAAATTAATGTAGAGTGAATTTGAGATGAGCATGATGGGTGAACTCAAGTGTTTCCTCGATCTTTAAATAAAACAACAAAGAAGAAACCTTGATCCATCAAGAAAAGTATATAAAAAAGCTTTTGAAAAAGTTTAACATAGATCAAGCCAAACCTATGAGTACCCGCATGTATCCAGCTCAAGTCATCGACGCTAATGAGAATGGTGAAAGGTATTAGAAAGCAATTATAGAGGAATGATTAGTTCACTTCTATTTTCCAGCCAGTAGGCCAGACATTTAGTTAAGTGTGGGAATTTGTGCTAGATTCCAATCTAACCCAAAATAATCACACTTAAATGTTATTAAATGTATTTTAAGATATTTATCCGGTACTATTAATCTTGGCTTATTATACGAGAAAGGTACATCATGTGAGATTGTAGAGTACTATAATAATGGCTTTGCTTAAGGTATAGTAGAGAAAAAGCACAAGTGGATGCTGTTATTTCTTTGGAAAGAGCTTCATCACTTGGTTGTGCAAAAAGCAGAAACCATCGCTCTCTCTATAGCTGAAGCTGATATGTAGATGATGCAAGACATTCACCCAGATGCTATGGATAAGGAACAAGCTAAAAGATTATCACCTAGGTATTCTAAAATCCCTATCTTCTGTGATAATACTAGTGCTATTAATCTTACTAAGAATCCTATCCAACACTCTAGATCCAAGAACATTGACTTTAAACATCACTTTTTAGAGATCATGTTCAAAAAGGAGATGTTGAGTTAATGTTTGTAAATACTAAAGACCAATGCAGATATATTTACAAAACTATTAGCTAAAGCTTTTAAATCTACATAAGCATTCATGCATAAACATCTCTAGAATCTCCCTTTCATGGCTCTAAATTGAAACCTAAACGAAGACAATCAGTTTGCAAGACCTGAAGATTCAGTTTGCAAGACTAGAATCATTTGTGAGCTTAGAAAGAAGATCAGATGTTAAGAAAATGGGTGATATGATCTCAAGATGACTAATGTGAGAAAGAAGCGTTATCTTGATGGGTTAGAAAGTGGTTCCAAGCTTTAGAAACCACTTATTCTAGAAGAATGCAAAATGTGGGATAATTTCCACTCTTTTTGAGTTTCTCTCTTTCAAGTCGCCTCACCTTCGTCTTTACATCCCATCGATTAATAATCCCCCATCCTCACATGTCACACTTTACTCTCTCGTCTTCAACCTTAAACACCTAAAGGAACCTCAACCATTTCATATTCTCGCTCATAAAACCTTTTTTCTCTAACCTTCACCATTATTTGTTTAATCCTTTCATACACAACCTTATTATGGCCGAAGGAAGAGAACTTGACTACTCCATTGATAAGAGGGCACCCTTCAACATGTATGATGTTCTAAAGCCAAGATCTCCAAACTTTTCCATAAGAAAAATGTCCCCTGGGAAGACATTAAGGAAAGAGCATTGTGAAGATGTATCCATTCTTAACAAGGTCTTCTCTTTTTAAGGATGGGAAAAATACTGGAAATCAATGACAAAATTTTCCAGGGTTAGTAACAACTTTTCTCGCAACTAAAGGGCACCCAAACTCATCATTGAAGATGTTGATTCGAGACTTTGCCATAGAGGCCAACCCTTCTAAATTATCAAGGGTTGTCAAGGCACCTTATGAAGGATTTCTGCTCTTCCTTACCTAACTAGGCTCGCTTATTAAGGATATATGAAGGAGATGTGTGAAGGTACTTAACTGACTCCATTATTCACAAACCTAGTGAAATTAATACTTCTATGCTTAGTGCAAGAGCAAAGGTGTACTCTATGGTACAACTATCTTGCCTCGACTAAAAAGCACAGATGTGGTCAGGCATGGATTGCATGCTCTTATACTGCCTTATGTCCAAGAAAAGATGAATTTGCTAAGGATAATCATGGATTGTATGCTTAGCATAATCACCAACGAGAAAAGGAGAGCAATTTGAGATCCTGTCTGGTATGTTGTTGACTAGATTATTCCAGCACATGCACTTTCCTCTTGTGGAGGAATGGTTTGAATACATGAAGGTGCAGTATACTCACCTACCTCCTTTAGTCCTCAGAAAGAACTACAACCTCAAGGTTTGGGGCAATGAGCGGAGTCATAGAAAAAGGGAAAGCAAGCCAGAAAAGCTCAGAAAAGCTGAATCTTGAGAAGAGAATTGCAAAAGGCAAAAAAAAGTTAATCCTCCTAGAGAGTGAACTTGAGAACTTAGAGGAAGAAAAATCTATTAAAGTTTCTCTAAATAGAGAAAGAATAACAAAGATGAAAGAAGAAAGGATGCAAAAACAAGAACCAAGATACCACCATCTCCGTTAGAAACTAACGATGACTCTTAGATTCAAATGTTGAGATGCAAAAAGAGTTAGAAAATATGCTTGGTAAACTAGTAGGAACCATTATAAGAAGATATTGAGCACAAGCTTAAAAGCATACCTAAGCATGACACAAGGATCTCTCTACTTTAAAAGAGATTACAAGGTATCAACATGCTAGTTATAACGTTATCTTTACCGACTCGTCTGAAAAAGATGAAGAACAACAAGAACAAGAACAAGAAAAAGGATCATTAGCTGAACAAGAGGAAAGTCTATATGAGAATGAAAAGGCCAAACTAAAAGAGCTCTTAGAAAAGCCAATCATTAAAGAACCGCTACGATGCCAATTATTGAAAAGCCGGCTTGAAGCGAAGAACTAGAAATAGCTATTATTCTTATTGTACCTCAACCTCACCTTTCCATAAGAATAACTCTATGGAAGAGGAGAGGATAAAACCTTAGAAACAAGTGCTTCGCAAGTGAAGGAAACTGTGCTTCTGCTTCAGTTCCTATTTCTGGTTCTGCTCTTGCTTCTACTCTTGTGTGCACTTGTTCCATTACTCCTGAAGTTCCATCCACTTTATCACTTGTTGCTCCAATTATGATATAGGTCCTGAATGACCAAAGTTAGGGGACACGTACCCTAACATTCTTAAGCCTACACCTAAGGCTACCTTGTCTACACAAGCAACAATCCACCTACCACACCAGCCTTCATTCTGAGCTTTTAACAAGTTATCCTGAGGTCAAACTTCTGTATAATCAAAGGGATATATGACCTCAAGGTTGGATTGGGTTGAAGCCTCCACTAGGGAGCTTGGCACATAACTCCAAAGAGATGAAGAGCTATTACTTAGATTTTTCAAGATGCTCATCAAGAAGGAATGGAGCATTGCTATTGGAGATTCTCTAAGAACTAAGGCGGTGGGGCTAATGATGGTGTCACCTGGGTTCCAGCACACCATCTTTTGCGATAACAAAATGGAGGAAGAAAAGAAAGTTTCAAAAATCTTGTGCTAAGGAATTCAAGCAAGCTAGAGGAAGCTTAGAGATGATTTTTTTTATTAGCATTTGCATTTTTTTGTCAATTGAACCATTTTTTATTATTGCTCTAATATCTCAATATTTATCTTTTAATACATATGTGATATCTATCCATCTCAATTTTTTTTTAAATTTTCTTTTAAGCTTTCAAACTCTGAAACATATCTATGCTATGATATATCTTCCTGAAGTAGCAAATCATATATCTTGCTTATGGTGTATACTTCATAAGTCTTAAGCACTTGTTTTGATATGCTCTGATATTAAGCATGCTTTGATTTTTAGCTATATCGATCATACACTCATTTTTCTTAATTGTATGATTAGCTTGATACATATATGTTAATGCTTTGATATATACATAGCTCTAATATATATGTATTAGTGCTATAATATGTTTTCTTTAATACACGATCTTGAAGTTCTTATGATAAAAACATATATACTCTGATACAAAAATATGAAGTCTTATATATCCCATAAGCTTGACACAACAATGATCAATTTGTTTCTAAGCTTTAGAAACTTCTTTTGTGTGCAAAGTCTATATTTAGCATGTTTTTATGCATGAAAAATTACATCGTGTTTCAAAAATCTATTTGGATACATATGTGCTAAGTGTGAATTCAAGATTAAGAGAAAATATCACAAGTATCACTCACTTTAGTCAAAAATATGTATTTTCAGAAAGGTCAACTAACAAAAAATGAATTTGTGTTTATTTAGAAAGCTTATATTCTCATATCTTTTTCAAAACGCTCTTATACCTCTCAGAAAGCGTTCTGATCTACTTCTGAAACCTTAATTGAAGTAAAATAGCTCTAATTTCAGTCACTTAAGACAATGAAGTTTTTTGATCCTATCTATATCATGCCTTAAGAAAAGACTCTCTGAAAATCATATAATATGTATTTTGAAAGAAATTTGGTTTATCAAGTTCTATATCCTGTCATATATTTCTTTCAAAATTTCTTCAAAAGATTTTCTAAGAATTGGTTTGTCATTATAAAAAAAGGGAGATTGTTAGCTCCAGAACCCTTTAGAAAGCTTAAATGCCAAATGTTTTGAGTGATAACATAACCAATTTTAAGAAAATATTTTGCAAAAGGACTAATCGTTTCCTTGAGGTTCTTGAAGCAATTAATAAGTCTTTTACGTTGGCATAACATGGTTCTTAAAACGAAAATATTTTCACATGACATGTACAAACATGTTTAATCTTATTTGAAAAGATTAGGACTTAATGAAAGTGAAAAATATATCGTGGGATGAATGAACTTATGCTCAACGAATTAAAGTAAACTCTCAAGTACAAGAAACTAAGGCTTAGATCTTCAAAAAGTAACACGCAACTTCAAAAAGTATATTTCAAGTGAAGATTTCAATCAAACTCTAAAGCAAGTGCATACTACAGCCTTCAATCATCATGATCAAAATCATATCATCATCAACAAGCTCTGATTGAAGAATAGAAGATCAAAGAAATATCAAGAAACTATTATCGCACTTCAAAAAGCACGTTTACAGTGAAATAGTGCACTTTATAGGAAAATGAGAGAATTTTAAAATTCAAATTTAAAGTCAAACCTAGTCAAGGACCGACGTGATTTTGCCAACTTGGTCAACTGCCCAAGCTTCTAAAGGAAAAAGTTCAAAAACATCATTCAGAAAGTAAAAGGTAGTTTCTGAAGATGGCCTTAGAAACTTTTATTTCACAAAGGCTTCTACAATTACTCTAACAATGCCGAGCTACTCCTCTAGATTGCTTTTCCAAGACACAAAAAGAGGATCAACACATGTTACTAGGAAAATAGATCAAGAGCAATGGTTATAAAGGCAAGATCAAGTATAATAGAGATGCTGTGCTTACAATCGAAGGGCTTTTTGCTTAAAAGAGTGCTAAAACGCTGAAGAAATTTCCATTCATTCTTTGTAAAGTTTATTACTGCTTGTAATCAATTTCTTCTTTGTAAAAATCTTCTTTCTACATTCTCAGTAGATTATATGTTCTTTCTAGGAAGAATCGATAGAAAGATGCCATTCAACTTTTCCAGGTCTGTTATTATTCATCTTACGAAAGCTTAAGTGTTGGTGAGTTTGAGTGTTCAACCCAAACACAAACCTTTGTAATCCTAATTCAGTAGTGATCATTGTGAGTTAGCTTGAAGAGGCTAAGCAAAGACTACCTGTAACAAGACAATAGAGTGAGCTACTAGTCATGGAGTTAGCTTGGAGAGGCTGGTCAAAGACTACTCGATTGTGACGGTAGAGTGAGCTCCTGGTCACTAGTAAGAGCTTGGAAAGGCTACTATAAAGACTATTCAACTTCTCGGGTTAAGAAAGGTTTTAGTGGAACTCAATGGTGGTTGAGAACTAGATGTAGGCAGGTTGGCCGAACTAGAATAAAAACTCCTGTGCATTATCTTTTTCTCCCTTAACTCTCTTTTATTTTTCAACCTTGTGCTGTTATATTGTGGCTTTTGGAAAAAATTTTAATCATGTTTTTACATCGGTGTTATAGTTCAGAAAGTTACTTTCTAACATTTTCTAATGTTGTTTCCACTACACTTAAGGTTTAATACTTGATAGCATTTGTCCAAGTTTTCAAAAGAAAAAGGAAAGAAAAGGCGAAGCACGATTAACCCCCTTTTCTCATGCAATTTTCTACCTACACGCCAATGGTCATGATTGAGAGGTAGATGTCTCCTTCGTGTATTATTGAATTGTAAGGATTTATTGTGTAGCCTAGTGCTAAATTGAATCCTATGCACAAGTGGATTTCCTTTTTTAAATAATCGATTGATAAAAATTCTTTTCACAATTAAAATTGATCAACACATTCTTTAATTTTTTTTTTAATTCAAATCCATCAACGCACAATTATTTTCTACAAACACGATGTGGTTTTGAGTTCCCCATTGAACCAGAGGATACGTCAGTATAGCCAATAACTATAAGTCAGAATTTTTTTTCATGAAATTTGTTCTTTTTTTTTTGGTTTCAATTTTGGTTTTATTTCTTTGTAAATATATAATTGCTATAATTTTTGGGGAAAAATGAATATCTTAAAGTTATAAATAAATTTGTATAATGAGCTCTAGGGTAACCGATCTTATACGGATGTATTAAGAGTGTAATAGGATTAAATTTCCACTTCTTCCCTAATCATAATTCAGACTCAAACCCTAAATCTCTTTTAAAAATGTCCAATTTGTAAATTAAGGTTTTCCAATTTTCCCATAATTAAAATTGTTGGTGACTCCCATTTTTTAAATTGGTTGTCATTTTCATTGCGACGCCTAGGAATGTTGTGACATTGGCGACTCCACTAGGGACATTAGAGGTCAAGCCTATTAGAGTAACTATGCAAATATTTATGACCTATAATATTTATTTTTCCCCTTATGCTTTTTTTTTCTCTTCTTATAAATAAGTGCCTTCTCCTTATTTATTTGTACATGATTGTCTACTTTATTTGTAATTATCTATTACTCAAATCTTAGGGTAGATGACTTTTTGTATATATATGCCATTTTGGTTTTGTCTTCCAGGATGTGTATAGTACGTAGGGCTTGAAAGGTTGGTATGTTCTTCACACACAGTGCACAATCACCACCTCATAGATCTTTTGGGCTCTATACCTAAGCTTGTGCAACCCAGAAATAGGAGGGGTAACATTGTCATTGAGGGGCTTCATGCTCACTTGGCATATGACGGACACCACCCAGATTATTAATAGTGTCATAAAATCGTCATATTGAGATGATTCATCTCTACTTGTGATCCTTTCATGAACTGGGTCTCTATCTTATCAATAGGGGCAATTTGGGGACCATAGCCTTTAGAAGTCTAGACCTATCCTGAAAACCATGCATCAATAGAACAAGCTTAGTAGCCACCAAATTAAGGTCTTGACCTTAGGAATATCCACCCTAGGACTAACCTTCTTAGGACACAGAAGCATCCATCCACCTTTTCTTTCATTGCAAAAAAAAAAAAAAAAAAGAAGAAGGAAAAAAAATCCTGCATGGCTCATTCATTGCATACAAAAATCATTTTACACGACCCATTCATTGCATGCACAAAAAAAATCATCTTTTCATTGCATTGCATGACTTATTCATTTGCATCCATTTAAAAAATAAAACTTCACCTGTGTACATGCATTTTTTCTCATGCAAACATGACATACATTGATCATGCTTCCCTCATGCATACATGGTGTTAAAAAAATAAGTTTGATGAAATCGTATTTTTCCCTAATTGCAGAATCTTCGTTGCTTTTCAAGGGAAAGCTTCATCTACACCTAAAAGCTGTCAAGAAACCATGGCAGGTGAAAAGGATTTTGGAAAGGAGATCAACGATTTAGAGGCTGGAATGCATAAACAAGTAGAGGTGGTCAAAGAAGCTATCGATGTCATTCTCAAATCAGGGAAAGTGGAGCCAACAACTCCAATAGTGAAAAGCCAGAATATGACTTAGATGGGAACGTCAAGAATCTAATCTTACACAATAATCCAGAAAAGGAGGTGGAGCGACTAAAGCTCAAACGAGAACTGCAAGAAAGCATGCAAGGGAGTTCGAATGTTGCGTAGGCCTACCCATTTATGGAGGGTGTTATCTATCTCCTCAAATTAGAAATTATTTTATGCTAAGTTGTACAAAAAATGTAGTAAAAGGCACAACTTAGGTCATCTCTCAAGGAGGCTTTAACACTTAGTTTAGGAAATTGGGGTCTAGAGAATTAAGATTTAAAGCAATTGAAATAAAAAGATAATAACAATGATAAAAGGGGCACAAGTGCAAGGTATTTTTAGGATTGGAAATTAGTTATTATTGATCAAATATTAAACCTAATAGTGGCTATTAGTAATAAATTACTAGCAATCCTACTAGATCAATCGACCTTTAAATTTTGACAAATGCAAATGACTAATAAATGAGATCTCAATTTATTTAGAAATCATATTAATTTAATGAACCAATTGCTATAGCCTAACCAATCAGAAAGTTAATTCTAAAATTCTCCCTCAAACATAAGCCAATAGATCTATCAATTTATACCCAAAGGGTTTCCTTTAATGATGATCTCCAATTTAGTTATTCCAATAAAGATTATAATAATTACCACAATAATTGATAGAGAAGAATAGAAAAGAAGACGTAGAGAGAAGATGGAGAAAGAGATGTGGAGAGAATAATAACAACATAAACTTTGCAGCTAAAAACTAAGGTGAGAATTCGTTACAATCCTTTAAATGTTGCTCTAATTTAGCCCAAAGTAGGGCCCAAAAAGAAATAAGTTATCTGCAATCTCCTCTGTCTCACGAGCACTGCAATGCTAAAATGAGCACCGCAATGCTCTCCAGAGAGTGTCACTTGAGCCTCCAATTTTAGTTCTTTTGGAGCATTGGAGCGCTCACCTAGGATAAGCGCCACGCTTTTTCTTCCTTTTTGCTCCAAGCTCCTTCCAGAGAGTTCCAGCCTTGTTCTTGACACTTTGCACTTGATCCAAAGCTCATGTGTACAAAACCATACTCAAAGATACAAGTTAAACGCAATAAGGTGTACTTCAATAATTATCCTAAAATTAGTGCAATAGTCAATGATTTTATCAAAATCACACAATGGGGGATAAGGCAAAATCCTGATTAATTGCATCAATAACACAATAAAACTCATGTAAAAAGCTAAGTTATGGTAGCAAGAATAGTGCATAAATGCCCCTTATCACCGTACAACCCAATGAGTGTCAGTGATCTATGTTTGGCTCCTAGTGTGGTTATACCCAAAGACTTCAAGATGCTTGAGTTCATCAAGTTCTATGGCAGCATTAATCCTATCATGCACCTTCAAGTGTATTACACAAAGATGGGAATGTGGTCCAAGGATGAGAACATCCTAATCAGCTTTTTCCTTAGAGCTTGGTAGAGCTGCATAGGGATGGTACATGTAGATGGATAGAACACAGATTAGGTATTAGGAAGACCTGCTTAGGCCTACACTAACCAATATAAGTTCAATTCGAATGCTACACCCACTAGGGCTCTATTGAAAGGGATGAGGAAGGAAGAGAATGAGTCATTCAAAGAATATGTCCAGAGGTAAAGAGCTATGGATGGAAGGGTTGTTTTAGCATGCTACAAGCAAAAGATGTGTAACACCCTAATATTTAACCTAACAAGCCTAGGACGTATTAATATTAATTATTAGTTATTATTTCTTTTTAAACTCGTGGGTAAAACTACTTAGTGGAAAATACGGATAATTTTTTTTTCTTTTGAAATACGTAAAAGAAAATGCGAGCCGCCGCATACTATTATGAGCGAAACGTAACGCAGCAAAGGGTTAAAACGTACAACTGAAAACAATAAGGTACACATCCATTCACAAAATCAATTGCCATAATATTAAATATCATAGTTTGATACATCACGGAAAATGAAAACATAAAGTCATACCCTCATAAGAATGGGCAGAGCTGCAGTGCATATAACAAGGAAATACATAAACAGAAACATAACAATAGGTACAGGGGAGCCCCAAAAGATCAAACCCCAACTACCGTTACTCCTCCCTCGAAAACTACCGATGACGCTGATCCTCATCCCTCGAAGGTATGTACCCAATGAACTCTGCGAGCTCCTTGGGTGTGTGCAAGTGGAAGGGGACGGACATGACCTCCTCGACATGGGTACATCTCGGAATCGAGCTAGCCTCCGCTACGTCACTCTATCCTCGCCCTCTCTCAATGTCCATGGGAACTGTAGGGAGATCCCTCCGAAAGATATGGGTAGGGGAATCCTCCAACGGGTCGGTCTTTGAACGCATCGGGCGAGGAACATACTCGGGGTAGTCATGCACCACTGAAGCTGAAGGGCGGGCACGAGGAGTCAGCCATCGCGAGGGCAAGTCATCTCAAAGATCAGGTCGTCGCCATAAGGAGAGGTAGAAGTGAAGCGAAAGTTAGAACTGGATGCGCGACAGGCGTTCCATGTACGTAAAAATACGAACACAACGACCATCAAAATGATATGACTTGCTGTCGGGTCGTAGTGCACCTCCCAAATAGGCGTATCAACGAAGATCACGAACGACGCCATCAGAATTGAAGACGTAACGGGAAAAGAAGAAAGAGGGGTGAGAATCTTGCTAAAGAATCTTAGTAGGAATCCTCCTATCCTAATGTCATCGTTAACGTTCCCAGGAACCTTGGGTTTATTATAAAATGGTTAAACATGAAAAGGTTCATTATGAGGTTTTATAAAAGCATTTATCCAAGGTCCGTGTCTTTTATGATGAATCTTAATGCGTGTATGCAACATAGTAAAACATGAATGCATGACAATACTTTATGCAAACAACCATTAAAACATGTCATTAATATTTCATTATCATATAAGTGGCATGTAACTTCTCATGATCAACCTTTCTCTTTCATAAGCAAGATACTTCACATCTTTTCTCGTTTCTCAAACTTGTGACATCATGGTTTCAAAATAGTAACCCCACCCCTAAAACTAGGCTATGAGCTCATACCTCAACTAGTCGTCACTAGTTCTTACTTATCCTCTTGATAAGCATAATATAATCACAATAATTCCCGAACTCCTAGAGTACGGGTAGGGGGCCTAAGGATCACCCATCATGGGACTTTTTCCTTCTCCAAAATGCATCAACTTAAGACTAGTGACTTTGTCCGCTTTGGCAGGCTGATGTCGATCCCTCACGGTTTTACTTTCTCCTCACCATAGCAAGAAGTACGTCTCGGTCTTAAATGCATCATTTGGTTAAGACTAGTGACTTTGTCCACTTTGGTATGGCTTAGTGTCCATATCCCTCACGGATTTACTTTCTCCTTAGCAGAAGAAATGCGTCTCGGCATGTCATAATAAATCTCATCAACCTCATAACAAACATTTTCATATACGGTGGTAGAACATCGAAGTGCCAGGCCGTGCCCTTCAAATTCCGAGAAATAACTCAGGGCATTTTGGTCATTTGTACTCTAACAGAAAATCAAGACGTTACAAGTTGTGCTCTTACTTCATTCGCATGCTAGAAAGCTGTTTCTTTAAGAACATGCTTGGGACCTATGTGCAAGAGTTTGTTGACTTGCTGGAAATTGGGGAAAGGATCGAAACTAATATCCAAGAAGGAAAAGTGGAACTAGTAATGGAGGAAACAAGCGAGTCTTAATCTAAAAAGAGATCTTACTTCAAGAAGAAAGAAGAAGTCGTCAACTACATTGCCCTTCAATCTTATCAATCTAGTTTCCGACTAAACTACTACCTATCCTACCAATACACACAATACATGTCTTCCGTCCTATCCGCCCCAAACACCATACACAACCCAACCACACCAAATCAACTATGTTTCCTATCGTTAACCTTACACACCAACCACACCTAGACCTCACCAAGCATCATTCCAGTCTCCTGGACAATCAACCTTCACGACCCTCTCTCATGCAACACCAATAACACCAGTTGTAACACCCTAAAATTTAATTAAAAATTAATTTGAGCTTTATTAATCGTAATTTCAAAAATCTAATAGTTTAGCAATGATGAGGGCGGCCCAGTGGACTTGTCAAAAAAAAAAAACGGGCCGGTGAATAGTAACTTTGCGGGCCCACAGCCGTCTGAAGCTTAAACCTAAATTCGGGCCTAGAGGTGCCCGAAATTAGAAAAACATGGGAATAAGGTTATAACTAGGTGGGAATGATAATTTTATACTTAAAATTAATTTTCGGGTAATATCGGTTAATCGGGTAAGGTGTTTACCCTGTTCGGTAAATTTCGTGTGCGTTTGTAACACCGAAAGATAGTTTAATATTTATAAAAGGATAATGTTTATCCTTTCCCAAGTTTAAGGCTAAGATTTAATCTTAGAAAGCAAGATTAAATACTAGCCATCTATTTTTCTTTATTAGATTAGGAAATATCTAATTCTAATATATAATATCCAAGCATTCATTATAAAGATAAATACAAACAAAAACTTCTCTAAGAAGCTAGATGCATTCTTGGCCATGCATCAAGGAGCAACAATAAACTCCATTTTTCATTTCTCAAGAGCTCTAATTTGCTTTCCAATCCCAAAAACCTTAGCCTATAGTTGATAAAACCTCAAACTCTCTTCACAAAACTTGTTCTACACCTAATTCTCTCCAATCTAACGAACAAAATTTCCATTCCTTGTAACACCCTCTTATTTACCATATTTACTCGTGTATGGATATAATAATTAGTAGAGTATTACTGGCGTTTCGGGTCTATACTAGTCAAAAGTACAGTGATAGAGAGCCGTAATACATATGCTATCACAACAAGATTTACATATAGGGGCATCACGTCATAGTCACGTATATACATCATAAGAACAAAAACCAACAAAACGACCCCGAATTAGTACAGAACTCTGTTAACGAGGCTAATCCCCCTACCTAATACCTAACCTTCAAATACTTAGCTGGCAAAATAACATATACATATATACAACAGAGCAAAAGGAAACCAAAAGTACATCAGTTCTAGGTAGGTAAAGTCCTAACACTATGCTACTACTCTATACAAGTCAACTGCGATGTCTCGTCTCCTCCTACAGAAAACCATTGGCCATAGGTGCAATGGCCTCATCTCCTGGAGCATCTGGGCCTTCAGAGGGATCGAATTTGAAGAGGAGGATGAAGACACGGGTGCATCTCCGCGGTGAGCAGGTGGGAAGAGGAACCTCGAACACGTCTGAATGTGCCATGTGGAGAGGCACACCATCATAAGGGAAAGTGGGGTCAAGTCGGCGGCGAAAACGGAAGTACTAAAGGATTGGCCGAAGAACATATATATACGGAACGTAGAGTACCGAGCGTACAAAGAGTCCAAGGCCGGGTCGTATTGCCACACCCATTGTGGCGAGTCAAAGAAGAACACCAGGGACGTCATCTGTCGAATCTAAACAATATAATACACACAGCTGAGGGGTGAGAATATTGTAAAATTCTAGGAGGGTAGTTCCCCCAGATGCTAAACATAGTACAAGTAATGAATCTATACATGTAAAACATTCATATATTAATCATAGGTATCAATACTAAAACCTGAGATCGTGGGAAATTAAAATAGCACCACAGTGATAAATCATGTACAACCATAAGCTCAGTTCCACATATCTTTCTCAATTTATAAACATAGGGAAGGCTTAGTTTCACATAGGGCCACTTGAGTATGTAACAATTTCATAGAGGACAATAGACGCTAGGACATGAGCTCATTCCTATTCGTGATCATTGGACTTCATTTTTTTCCATTTCCGGATCACACACAGTTCTATACTAGCCGATACGTCTACCGACTTATAAACTTTCTAGGGAAGTCCTTCTTTTGCCTTCCTCTCTATCCCCTCTAAGCCTTGTTTTTTTTTGTATGCTCAAGTATGCAACGGAGCATATATACCAACTATTTCTCACTCTTTCACATATTGCATTACATACTTCTCTTTCTTGTCTCAATAGCATGCTTAATTTACAATTAAATATTCACTCCCATTAGAGGTTCATGAATCAGAAAGTGAAGCAATTAGTGTGCATTCACATGCCATAGAATTGGGATAGCTATCATATCATCATGATTTTCATTCATTTTCACTTTCCAGCACCTGGCAGAATTGATGTTCTAGGTACAACATTTAATTGCTATAACCAACAGCCATCACAACAGCCACAAAAATTCGACATGACACTTCAAGGTGTCTAGAATAACCTGTAAAATTCTCAGGGCAACAGAGTTTTGTAGCTACTTCAGTAAAATATACAAATCCAGTGGTCAGGTGCCACCAATTCACAGAACAGATTTGGGTTCTCATAATTTTTAACCCTAGAAATTGATTGATTTAAAACCCAAGAAAATTCACAATGACACTTAAATATGTTACTAACTTCTCATTAAAATTTCATGGGCTAGGTCAACCAATTGCTATGATAATAAATTCGGATAAGTTTATTGCTTCAATTTCAACAAGGGACAGCATCAGTTACATTTCGGGTCTTGATTTGTTTTGAGGCAGGAAACTTCAATATAAATACCCAAGAAAATTTATGGGACTAGCCCAAGATGTTAGCTTGAATATACATTTTTTCCAGCTTATGAAAACCCTACAACATGTTCAGAAAATTCATGATTCCAGGCTGCCTACAAGCAACTCGAATCTAGCATACCAGTCTAACTTATTTTGATACCAAACCATTTACTAACACCATCCAACCCCATCACCAAAATTCATACATCAATTTCAACATAATATCAATCAAAATCATAAAAAATTTCAGACATACATCATGCCAAAACAAACAGAAAAATCAGCAAGAACAGAACAACAAAAGAACCCTACTTGTGAAGGCTAGTGTCTCTTTGTCTTTGGCTTGCTTCAAGATGAGAGTTCCTCACTTCAAAACTCCTCAAACACCCCCAAACCCTCCTATAATCAGTGATGGATGAGATGCAAAGGATGAGGTTTTGAAATTCTAATCGGTTATAATTATAGAGATGGAAGTGTAGATCAACTTTAGTGAAGAAAGGTTTAGGTTTTGATGATTTTAAGCTAGGGTTTATGTGAATTGGAAGTAAGATGAAGCTCTTGGCTATGGAGGAAAGAACAACTGCTATCTTGGCTTGCAAGGGCCGAAATTTTGGTGTCTTGTTGGAGAAGAATTGTGACTAGGCTTGCTTAATAAAGGAAATGAAGATATTTAGCCAAGAAATCATGGTTTTGGTGACAAGGCAATGATGGGTGGCTAAGATTAAATCTTGGATTCCAAGATTAAATTTTAGCCTTCCACATGTCTCCACATGTCTTAAATAAGTGGATATTATCCATTTGTGGTAATGGAAGTATCATTCGGTGCTAAAATCACACACTGAAATCTCACCGAACGGGTAACGTCGTCCACATCACCGATATTATCAGAAAATTAATTCTAGGTATAAATTTGTCATTCCCACATATTTCTACCCTTATTCTCATATTTTCTTAACTTCGGGCACCTCCGGTCCCAAATCCCAGTTTCGGCCCGACGGGCCTCGGGCTCACAAAGTACTATTCACCTTTTTTTTTTTGGTACTCACTCCTGGAGTCATTCTCATCACAACTACCCCTGTCAAAATTTCAATATTTTCATTAACCGTCCCTTAATCAATTTCTAAAGAAGGAAAACTAGGATGTTACATTCCTCATCAAAACCTTGTCTTGTACCTCACACATCACTGATATCAGAGGGGTTTGAAGTTGGATTGGGAGCTTTGGAGGAAGGGAATCAAGTTTGATTAATCTTGAAGCCAAGGAGCTAATAGGTTACTACAAGTAGGGTTTTTGGTGCCTTTCTTTGTCAAATTTTTCTGATCTGTTTAGCGTGACCTAGGTCTGAAATTTCTAGTTGTTTTGGTTGATATTATGTTGATATTGATGTGTGAATTTTTGCTGGTGTGTTTGGATGGTGTTAAAAGAGGGTTTTTATCAGAATAAGTTTGGACTAGGTTTCTAGAATTTCTGTTGTCTGGAGGCAGCAGTGGTTCACGAATTTTCTGGTATATTTGTG
Organism: Dalbergia oliveri; assembly: GCA_030441495.1. NCBI lineage: Eukaryota > Viridiplantae > Streptophyta > Magnoliopsida > Fabales > Fabaceae > Dalbergia > Dalbergia oliveri. The sequence continues at coordinate 25,911,090 of JAMLFY010000001.1, read as the reverse complement.
GGTGTTTTCATGAACTATAAAAATTATATGTTGAAGAGAACACCTCAAAATAACTACATGAATTTTCTTGGGTGTTAGTTTTAAGGTTTGATGCCTCAGAAAAATTAGAAACCGAAATGAGGCAGACACGTCCTGATTGTTAAGCTGAGCAGTAAATTTGAATTTATTATCATAGAAAATGATTGAATTAGCCTTTGACATTTTTACACGAGGTTACTAACATATTGAAGTATCACTATAAATTTTATTATAATTTGATTCAATCATTTGTTAGGGTTAAAAAATTGTAAGGGCCCTAGTCAAGTTGAATGAGTAGCTTCCAACTACTAAATTTGTATAATTTAATTACAAGGCTAGGGAGCCCGTTTGCTATGAAATTTTTACAGGGTCTCCTAGACACATTGAAGTGTCTTAGAGAATTTTCATAACCTCTAAATTCATTGTTTGATGAGCAAAACAAATTGTACTAAAATGGGGTGAAAGCCCATTGTGCTGGAAATGAAGCAATGCTTTGAATTGAGAATGTAATGGCATTTTGGCTTCTAGTATGATATGAGTATTTGATATTAAGTGTTTGGCCATGTGACTTGTGACATATAAAAGTATGCTAGAGGCATGATTGAGATTATATTGTGAATGGATGCCTGTATGCATTATGCGTGCATTTGAGAATAGAGAATATATATAAATTTCAAGCGTGTGTTCTGACATATGGACCAAACAGAAACAAGACTTAGGTTGAATGAGGGAAGGAAATTGAAAGAGAAGCCCCCAATTTATAGTCGATAGACGTATTGGCTAGGAATAGATCTGTGTGTGATTCGGAAATGGAAAAAATGAAGTTCGATGATCACGTATAGGAATGAGCTTAGTCCAAGCGTCTATTTCCCTTGTATGGTGTGATCCACCATAAATACCCATTGGGTATAAACGGATCTATTGTGGAGTTGTTCACTGAAAATACCCATTGGGTATAACTAAGTCTTTCCTATATCAATGAAAAGAGAAAAATGCACTAATTGGCTTTCTATGACCATGATGGAAACCAGGTCACTTTGAGATAACTTTACTATTTGACACATGCATCATCCATATCATATGAAATCCTTTAAGTAGATTTACTTACTATGTGTTTGAGCTTCTAGATATATGTACACATACTGATTGATTGTTAAAAGCTACCTACTTCGGAAGGATGATTTTGGAACTTTAAAATGAACCTTTAGAATATATTGCATGATCATAGTTTTCTGAATAAACCGAAGTGGTTGGGGCGATGACGATGACATTATGATTGTGATTGGGGAGTTTCCCTACTGATAATTTTAAAATTCTCACCCCTATGGTTTGTGCTTCCGTGTCGCCTCCAGGTTAAGCCAGAGGACGATGATCCTCTACGCAAAGGAATGTGGGACCACAATAGTATAGTAGTTCCTGTTTTATTCTGTTGTACTTAGTGGGAGGGAAAATGTATGTAAATGTATTTGAGGACAAACATGTACTAAAGCTCATAGAGGAGCTTCCTTTTGTATTTTAGCTGTATATCAACGAATATGGTATTTACTTGTAATATGTTTTAATAGAATACACTTAGTTATTCGCATGTGAATGGAGCTTGCTATAAATAATTAAGAAAGGTCCACTAATTAACAAGTAACAACTCTCGAGTATGATAACATGGCTTAAGAATGTGGTTGTACTTGGGAGGACAACAAACCCCTAATGGAAAATCGACCCTTATTCGATTTCCACATGAGTAATGCAAAATTGTTGAAGTATTTGTATAGAGACAACCTACTAGCTCCACATCCTGGGAAGACCTTCGTTCACCATATCCTTGGTAGTACAACCCAAATCAAGCTTGTGACTATTATTCCAACTCCCCTAACACTCAGCTGAAGGTGTTATGGGTTTAGGAATGTCATGTCATATTTGATTGACAATGGCTCCATTAAGCTATAAGAAGAGCTCTACCACCTGTTCCCTAATCATGGCAAAGGACAAGTGAATGCCATTTGTTGCAAAGACTATGAAAGTGGAGAAAGTGCTGAGGAAGTGCCTCAATGGATCTACCCAAACTGCGAGGAATTGAACAATTAGAAGTCTGAGCCCTTGACTATTTATTGCATTTTGAGTAGTGGATGTTTTAGTATCCTTCGTCTGTATTTCAACTTTTCATTGAATAATAAAATGATTATGGATAGTTTTTTTTTTTCATTATACCTTTTGAAATATCTCTTCTTTAAGTTTATCCCTTTTATTTATTTCGGGTCTTATCTCAATTCCAGGGATTTCCTCTCCTTTAGGATCTCTATCCCACAATTGATTGTGATAACCCATTAACTGATTCTAGTATTATACAGATTTGAATGAAAGTGAGCAAGATGAAGATCTTGAGTTGTGTTAACAATTTGCCAAAATAAATTAATGGAAAAAAACTGCATAGAATTTGTCAAAAATGCCAAATAAGCTGATTGAATCCATTCTCCTCTTATGCCATTGTACACTCTTACATCACCTTGGCCATTTGCAATGTGAGGCATGGATGTCATAGGACCAATTAATCCTAAAGCCTCTAACGGGCATTGTTTTATTCTGGTAGCCATCGATTACTTCACCAAATGGGTGGAGGCTATAACACCCTAATATTTAACCCAACATGCCTAGGATACATTTAAGTTAATTATTAAAATTTACTCTTTTGTTACAATCCTTTTATTTAGCTCTTGAAAATACTTTAGTAAAATTAAGGTAAATTTTTTTGGAACTTTAAAAACAAAACGTGAGCCACGTGGACTAAATAAAACACATCTTCCGTCTTATACAATAAGGAAAATGAAACACTCACGACATACATAAAATTCAAAAGCAATAACATCATGAGCATATATATATATATATATATATATATATATATATATATAGGGATTCATAAGTAATGACCATTCCATATCACACGACAAAAAAATATGCTAAAAAGTATCATGCCCACCAACGAGATTGGGCTAAGTATAGTAATCCGATGGGGAAAAAGTCAACAAAATATAAGTAGCCGATATAGATAGCCTACTAAAACCTCCCTCTCACTACTCCTATCAAGATGTGCCTAGAGTAGATAACCCATGATATAATAACAAAAGAAGGCTATCCTTTCAATGAAATATGCACAAGCGCTCTATATGATTCTGCTACGGCTCCTAAGTGTGTCGATCCAAGGGAGGAGAAGGTATCCGAGCACACAGACAAAATCAGTAGGTATGGCAAGACGACCAACACTTACACGTGAGCTCTATGATCCTGACGAGAAGCTTCCTTATGAATAGAATGGGCTCCTTTCAAAGGCTGCGACACTATAGCCTCCCCATCACTACCACTGCCCATCTCCATGGGGGCCGTAGGTGCAGTCCCTGAGGAATGTTGGGAAGGTGACTCTTCAGATAGGTCAAACTATTGGGCATAGGGACGATGTGGCCGAGGTATATACTCCGAAAAATATCTTAAAGCAAAGGCGGTGAGCGAGGAGGAGGAATCTCCTCTACGCAAGGGTGAGCACGCTCGAAAACAAAATTGTACGTATAGGGAGTGGCTATTGAAAACCAGGAAGCTAGTAATCGGGTATGCAAAGGATGATATAAGAACATGAGCAAAGAGCATAACGACCCGCAATGTGATATTACTGATTGCCCAAGTCGTAGTACATCTCTTAGGTGGGTGCATCAATGTAAATCACGAAGGTGGCCATTGACCTCTAAAGGCGAGATAGAAAAGAAAGAAAGAGGAATGAGAAACTTGTACAAAATCTCAGTGGGCTTTTGCCTGGATGTAAATGTCATCATTTTTCCTCAGGAATTTCGGTTTCATTATGAAAATAGTGGACATAATAAGGCTCATTTATTAAGTTTAAAAGTCATTAGCCGAGGTCTGTATCTTTTAGCATGATTCTTAATGTTATGAATTCATCATACCTCTTCATGAATGTATGTCAATGCCATATGCAACACAATACAAGAATCATAATAAATCAATATGGCATAGGGAATATAACCTTCATAACATAATCTTTCCTCTTTACTATCTTAGGTGACTTAACTTATTTGTTCTCTCTAAGGGGCCACCCAAATACTCTCTCCTATTAAGAGTTCTAGGTTATGAGCTCATACCTAACTAGTTATCACTAGTCTACACTTATGTTCTCAATAAGCTAATTCTCGACTTCCAGATGCGGGTTAGGGGCATAAGATTACCTTTCATAACCATTAATTCCTGAGTCTAAAGGATCACCTTATTGGATCACCTCTCCTAACCATTAATTCTTGGAGTCTAGAGGGTCATCTCCATATGTCTTATGTCACTTTAAATCTTAGCATGTTATTTAGAGATGCAAACAAGAGCATATAATCATAGCCGTCATCATAATTTATCATTTAACATTTCATGCTCTTAACTTCGTAATTTTTCTAAGTTCACAAATTTGGCGGAAATCCTAGCATAACAGCTGGAAATGGAGCTTCCTAATTTTGTTTCATGCCATAGAACACATTAATCATTCATCTCAATCATTTATATCATAACATGCCACAAGTCATCATATAATTGATCACATAAGCATGCATCACATTCTTTGCATATATCCATAAACATGTTATCATCAATGTCTCATTGAAAAGTAAACATACTCCTACCCAGTATGCTAGATATAAGGACCGGACTCAGCTAATGCATATGCTATGTTCAATAGGATATATACAACATAATAGTAGTCATTACTCGCATAGTTCAAGAATCAAACATACATGGTCATTAATACATAATCTTACACAATTATTTCAAGTCATATAATTTCCAACTAGATCATATGAACATAGCCTTCATAATATATTAAACGCATCAATATCACTAAGTTGTTGATAATTACACTTTAGCCCCAAGAAGGATAAATCCTGCAATTTCTAAATGTTTGTGGGTCAAAGTGTAAATTTCTCAATTAATACATTTTCTCAAAACCAATGATTCCCACAATTAAATTATACTTTCAAGAGACCCATAAAACTTAGAAATCATTTAAATTCATCATAAAAACCATTTTGGGCCATTGGCCAAATTTTATTAAATTTTAGGGGTCAAAGTGCAAAGTTTCACATTTTTTACACTTAGCAAACTCCAATGCTTCTAAAACTTTTTCCACACATCATAAATGATATTTTGAATATATAGACACATTCAAAATCATTACTAACTCTAATTAAATTCATTTGGCCAAACTTCCATAATGATAAGTTCAAAGCACAATTTTCCACATTTTGTAAAACGGTCCAATCTAACACTTGTAATTATCCTTTAAGCACCCAAGACACCAAAAATAATTTTTATAACAATTATCACTAATTTTTAAGCATGTGAACGTACCAAACAGTCCTGTAGTGCTGAACAATGTTGGGAAATTCATTTTCTAAAGCTTTGGAAATTACATTTTTTACTCTTTCTAGTTACTAGTTTTTCCTAAGATTCTAAAAGTAATTTTCGCAACAATTATTAATAATTTTTATGTGAACAATGCCAATCATTGGTGAATGTGCTGAAATTAATGAACAATACCAGAAATTAAAATTTTAAAAGCTTTAGAAAATTACATTTTTTATCATTTCCAATTACTAGTTTTTCATAAAAGTCTTTCTAAGACATCTAAGACATATGAAACAATTTTTAACATATTTTTGACCTCATGAGCAGTACCCAACAGTGGTGAACAATAATGAACAATGTTAAATAGTGCCAAAAATTAAAAGTACAAAAAGGCCTATAAATTACATTTTTAACCTATTCTAGGTACTAGTTTTTCTTAAAAACTATTATAAGATATTTAAAACACATGAAATCATTTTGTCCCTCTTAGAAAATAATTATTACCATTTAAATCAGTTGCAAAACTTAAAGTTCATAAATAAGGTTTTTATTTATTTAAAATCACATTTTTGTCTCGTTTAAATTCCTATCTCTTTCAAAATTCATTTGTACACTCAAGACACAAGATTCAAGCTTTAAAATAAAGTAGAACCAACTTCAAATCCAATACTTTGATGTGGCCAATATATATATATATAGGTGGGTCTTCAACTTTAGAGACTTAGGTGATGACTAGAATCATAAACATGCCATGCAACTCATTTTAAGTCTTTAACATTTAAGGTGACAACTTGAAAATATAAACATGATATGCAAGACTTGAAATATAAACATGAGAATGTAAGTCCATTTAAGTCTTCAAGATTATAAGTTGATATCATAAAATGTAAGACTTGAAATATACACATGAAAATTCAAGTTCATTTTTAAGTCTTTAATGTAACACACTAAAAATTATTTAAAAATTAATTTAAGTTTTATTAGTTATAATTTAAAAAATATGCAGGTTTAGCAATGATGAGGACAATCCAACGAATGTGTTAAAAAATTTTTTTTTGGGTTGGGCATGAATAGTGACTTGTAGGCCCAGTTGGCTATCAAAACAACTCAAACCTCAAATTCAAGACTAGGAAATACCCGGGCTGAGAAAGAGAGGGTTAAGATTAGAAATAGTAAGAAATGAGGATTTTATACCTAGAATTAATTTTCGAGCAATGTTTGATTACCCAGGTATGGGATTTTACCCGTTCTTTAAAATTTCAGTGTGCGATTTTTAACACGAAAGATAGTCAAATCTTTGCAATGGGATAAAGTTATCCTTATTAGCTAAGTGTAAGGCTAAGATTTAATTTTGATTTACAAGATTAAATCCTAGCCATTCCTTTCTTTTTATTATTAGAAAGAAGTATACTTTGACTACATCATTAATACATCTAATTTATGATATATTAAAAAGCCACCAAACTTGTCCTTGAGGCTTGTCATTCTCGATGTTTCCAGCACACAAACCTCCATTTTTCTTCCTCTCAAATAGCCATGAAGGTTTCAACCTCCAAAGGCTGAGCCTAAAATTGCTAAAATCATAAACTCCCTTCATAAAACTTGTTCTACTCATCAATACCTACAAAACTAACCTATTAGAATTTGAATCCATCACCCTTTTTGTAACATCCTCCCAAGTACAACCTCACCCTTAGTTATGACATTGTACTTGAGAGTTGTTACTTATTAATTAGCAGACCTTTCTTAAATATCTATAGAAAGCTCAATTTACGTGTGTAATAACTAAGCGAAATTCTATTGAAATATATATAACAAAGAAATACAACCTTTATTGAATACATAGCTAAGTATAAGAGGGAGCTCCTTTATGAGCTTTAGTACATATCTCTTCTCTAATATAGTTACATACATATTCATTACACTAAATACAGCATAATAAAAACATTCACTATTACACTATTGTCATTCCGAGTCCTTTTACGTAGTAGCATCATAGTCCTCTGGCTTAACTTGGAGGCGACACGGAAACACAAACACAGGGGTGAGAATTACATAATTCTCAGTAGGCATCCCCAAACATATATGAAAAATCTATGTCATCGTCATCGCCCTAGCCACTTTGGTTTATCAAGAAAATGTGATCATGCAATATAAACTAAAGATTCATTTTAAGGTTCTAAAATCATCCTCTGAAGTAGGTAGCTTTTAATAATCAACCACTTAGAGCACATATATCATAATGTTTCAACAAATAATAAATCATCCCAAGGCAGCCAATCTAAAGTAAGATGAGTATGCATATAATACATGCGGTGAACTTATCTCCATGTGACATGGTTCCACTTATGGCCATAGAAATTAAGTCAGTGCATTTTCTCTTTTCATTGACATAAGAAAAACTTGGTTATACCCAACAGGTATTTGTCGTGGACAATTCCACAATAAATAATTTATACCAAATGGTATCTATAGTGGTTTACACCACATAAGGAAATAGTCTGCTTATAGGATTAGTTCAGTCCTATACGTGATCATCAAACTTCATTTTTTTCCATTTTTGAATCACACACAAATCTATTCCTAGCCGATATGTCTATCGACTCAAAATATCTAGGGAGGTTCCTCTTCTCTCTTCCTTCCTCATTCAATCTAATTCTTGTTTCTGTTTGGTCCATATGTCAGAACATGCACAACTTAAGTTTGTATACATTCTCTTTCTCAAATGCATGCATAAGCCACATGTAGGTATTTCATTCACAATGCAATTTCAATTATGTCTCATAAAGCACTCTTTATTTCCTCTAGCATGCATTTATGTGTCACAAGTCATATGGCCAAATAACTAACATCAAATACTTTGTTCTTAAAAGCATGCTTACATTACAAGTAGGTATTCAATCATATTAGAGGCCTATTCATGTCTCATGGATAAGTAATTGAAATAATTAGCATGCATTCATATGCCATACACTTGGACTAGATATCACTTTACCACAATTTTTTAGCCATTCTCACATTCCAGCACTTTGGTAGATTTACTGCCTAGGCATAACATTTAATTACCATATCAAACGGCCATTTCAAGAGCCACAAAATTCTATATAACACCTCAATATGTCTAGGAGACCCTGTAAAAATTTCAAGACAAACAGAGCTAACTCCTTTAGTAAATTGTACAAATTTAGTGGTCGGGACCACCAATCCACAGCTCAAACCAAAGTTCTCATAATTTTTAACCCTAGCAAATGATTGAATCAAAACAATAAAGTTTACAGTCATACTTCAATATGTTATTAACTTTGTGTAAAACTTTCAAGGGCTAGTTCAATCAATTGCTATGGTAATAAAATTGAACAACTTTTTTGCTTCAGTTTCAACAATCAAGACATCAGTCTCATTTCAGTTTCTGATTTTTTTGAGGTAGTAAACTTTAAAATCAACACTCAAGAAAATTCATGTGACTAGTGCAAGATGTTACCTTGAACATATAATTTTTTTCAGCTCATGAAAATGATTACAACATGTCCAGAAAATCATGATCATACACTTCCAAAAAACCAAAAAATCCAGCAAGTATCACTCAACATCTTTTTGATAAAAGTGATATTTATCATCATCCACATCTACTACCAAAATTAACACATCAATATCAACATAATATCAATCACTAAAACCAGAAATTTTGGACTTAGTTCAACCCAAAATAGATTAGAAAAATTTGACAAAGAAAGGCAACAAAAACCCTACTTTTGGTAACTTGGTGGATCTTTGGCTTCAAGATGATCCAAGCTTGAATCCTTCCACTCCAAAGGCCCCAAACCAAATTCAAATCCTTCTTAAATCAGTGAGGTGTGAGGTAACAAGGCAAGGTTTGATGAGGAATAGAGATTTTGTTCGGTTAGATTTGTAGAAATCAAGGTGTAGAACAAGTTTAATGAAAGAACTTTGAGGTTTCAACAACCCTAGGGTAGTGTTTTTGGGCTTAGAACACAAGATCAAGCTCTTGAAGATGAAAATGGTGGCTGGTTCTTTCTCCCCCTTGCTAGCCGAAATTGATGCTTAAAGAAGAAGGATTTGGCTTCTTGAATAAGCTTTGGACATGTGTTGATCTTATAACAATTGCATGAAGATATTATATAATAAAGCAAAATGGATGGCTAAGATTTAATCTTGGATGGCCTTCCACATGTCCTAAATAGGTGGATATCATCCATTGGTGGTGATGGAAATATCTTTCTGTTAAAAATCACACACCAAAATCTCACCGAACGGGTAAACGCCGTACCGATTAGACCGATATTACCCGAAAATTAAATTCAGGTATAAAATCCTTATTCCTAACTATTTCTAACCTTAACCCTCTCTTTTCTCAATCTCGGTTATCTCTGGTCTCAAATCTAGCATTTTGGCCTGGAGGCCGTAAGGCCGCAAGGTTATTATTCACCCTGACCCGAATTTTTTTTTAATATGTCCATTGGGCCGCCCTCATCATTGCTGAACTGTTATATTTTTAAAATTATTACTAACAAAGCTCAAATTAATTTTTAAATAATTTTCGAAGTGTTACACTTTTCCACCTTGAGAGATCATCCTTCCGTTTAAGGGAGGGATTAGGTGTTGTTTGGAAGGTTTGAAGTGAGAAAAATCATTCTTGGAGCATCCTTTGGAGCTAAGATCTCTAAAGCTCCAAAGAGTATGGATTTTGAACCTCTTTTGCTTCAAATTCATTTTTCTATTTTAACCACTGATTTAATTTGATATTTTTGGTTGTATTGGTTGATACTATGTGGATATTGATGTATTAATTTTGGTGAAGTGTTTGGATAATGATAAAAAATCCATTTTGGCAAAACAAGTTTTAAATCATGTTGTTGGAACTCTTGATTTGTACTGATAGGTTATGGTTCATGATTTTTCTGAAGTATTTATAGATGGATTAACAAGCTGAAAATTTTATATGAAAAAGCTAACAGGTAAAGTGTTTTCAATATTTTTCTTGGGTCATAACAATGATTTTTATTATTTTTTAAAAATCAGAAACCGAGGTAGTTAGGGTTTCTGCCTATAAGCCAAGTCTGAAACTATAAATTTTGTTAATTTTGTTACCATAGCAAATGATTGATTTTTTTCTTTGAAATTTTTACAGGGTGTTGAGGACATATTGAAGTCCAACTTTAAATTTGTGTGTGATTTTATATGATCGTTTGATAGTATAGAAAAATTGAGACTTCTGCTGTTCAGAAATTGAGAAATTCTGACCTCTGAATTTGTCTAATTTTGTTAACATAGTTAGAGAATGATTCTTGTTTTGAAATTTTTACAGGTACTTTTGGACACATTTAAGTGTCTTGGATAATTTTTGTAGGTTGTTTGATGTGAAAATTAAATAGTACTACAAAGGTGTAAAATCTGCTCATGTGCTGTGTTTGTGCTAATGCATTAGATTGGTGACATAATGACATTTGGTTCAAGTATATTGAATATGAATTCATGCTAGTTGTAACACCTGAAAAATTATTTAAAAATTAAATTGAGTTTTATTAGTTATAATTTCAAAGATTTGACCATTTTAGTAATGATGAGGACCATCCAACGGATATGTAAAAAAAAAATGAATAGTAATCTTACATGCCCCACGGCCATGGAGGTAAAAACCCTAGAATTAGGACTGGAGATGCCCAAAATTGAGAAAACATAGGGTTAATATTAGAAATAGTTAGAAATAGAGATTTTATACCTGAAATTAAATTTCGGGTAATATTTGTTTTCCCAGTTATGGTATTTTGCCCGTTCGGTAAAATATCAATGTGCAGTTCTTGCAATGAAACTTAGTGTAAGTTGGACACCTTACATGACAAGTGTATGGCTTAGAAGAAGCCACACCATTTCTCTTTATAAAGGGCCAATAAGAGTGTTACAAAATTTATCCTTTTTCTTTAAAGAAATAATTTTTATGGTAACTAAGTATAACACATGTTTTCTCATAAATGATATAAGATTGCAAATTTGTTTTTGCTTCCTCTTACATTCTCCGCCATGCTTCCTTTCAGCTTCCTCTTCATTCTTTCTTTCCCAAATCATCATAAACCTACAAAAACCTTAAGCCACAACATCTAGCAGCAATAGATTTAGCACAAACACAAGACTAGCACTTGAAATCTTTGAATCAACTCCTTATAACAAACCCTTACCCCATCATATTATCAAGACAGCTGCTGTTCCTACTTGTGTTTCAAGTGGATTTGAGAGTTTTAGATCAAGAATTGGGTAGAGAACTCTTGAAGGAAGCTAAGAACAAGAGCAAGAGCTTTCAAGAGCCAAGTAGGGCTTTATCCATCCACTTTTCTTTCAAAATTATTCTAGTAATTTATTATTTGATTGAGCTTGAAATTTTTAGTTTTATTGGTTGATAACATATGAATATTGATATAGTAATTTTGGTGGAGTATTTGGATGATGTTAGAAATCATTTTTATCAAAAGGAATTTTTGACTATGCTGCTGGATTTTTGGATTTCTCCTGAGGGGATTGTTCACAAATTTTTTGGTGTAATTGTGAGTATTTTTATGATCTAGAAAAATTATATTTTGAAGCTAAAATCTTAATCTAGTCCTACTAATTTTCTTGAGATGTGTTTTGGGCTTTTACTGCTGAAAAAAATCAAAACCGAAGTGAACTATGTGTTGCTTGAAATGTTGGAATAGAAGCTTCGAATTTGTCTAATTTTATTACCATAGTAAATGATTGAATTATTACTTGAAATTTTTACAGAACGTTGAGGATATATTGAAGTTCAACCGTGAATTTTTGTATGATGTGATATATTCATTTGATAGGATAATAAAATTGGGAACTATGGCTATTTTCTTGAAATAGGGGGTTTCTTGACCTCCAAATTTGTCTAATTTTGTTAACATAGTTAGAGAATGATTCTTGCTTTGAAGACCTTTTAGACACATTGAAGTGTCATGAAGAATTTTCATAGCCTCTGAATTGATTGTTTGATGTGCAAATAAAATTGTGCTATAATGGGGTGAAATCTGCCAATGTGGGAATTGTGATAATGCCTTGAATGAATGATATAATGACTTAGATTCAAGTTAAATGTGTATAAAATGCATGCTATGGAATTTAAAGATTGTTTTATGAGGAATGAATGAATGAATGGTATATATAGGTTTGAAGCATTATGAAATCAGAGATTTATGTTAATCCATATAGAAATATGATGCATGTATATGTGAGCTTGAAGATTGTATGTGTTGAGTAAAGAATGAAATCCCCTTTAGTATATTAAGAAGAGATCCCCTATAGTATGTTAAGGGCATGGAGAGATCCCTATAGTATGTTAAGGGCACAAAATCCCCTTTATTAGGTCAAGGGCATGGAAAGATAGGAATAATGTATATGAGATCCTTTCAATATACCAAGGGCACGTAATTGGAAATGGAATACTATGAGGTTGAGTAGTATGATGTATATTTTAAATGATTGAATAATAAAAGAGACTCACTTTGGAGAATTGGTTTTTGAACTTTAAAATGAACCTTTGATATATGTTGCATGCTCACATTTTCTTAATAAACAGAAGTGGCTGGAACAATGACGATGACATAAATTTTATTATGTGTTTTGGGATACCTACCTAGAATTTTAGAATTCTCACCCTTATGTGTTTTTATTCTTCGTGTCTCCAGGTTGATCAGATGAATAGTAAGGCACTAGGAAGGATTAAATTGAACTTGTAGTTTAGCAGTTGATGTTTTTATTTTACTATACTTAGTTGCAGTTATATGTAGGTAAATGTAATAGAGAACATATATGTATTAAAGCTCATGGAAGAGCTTCCTTTTGTACTTAACTATGCATTCAATACATGATGTGTTTCTTTGTTATATATATATTTCAATAGAATTACATTTAGTTTTTACACAAATTAATCGAGCTTGCTATAGATAGTAAAGAAAGGTCCTTAAATTTATAAGTAACAACTCCTAAGTGTAATGTCATGACTTAAGGATGATGTTGTACTTGGGAGGATGTTACACTAGTGACTTAAAGATTGGTTTACAGAATGAATAAGAATTACATTGTAAATGAATGCCTACATGTGGCTTATGCATGCATTTGAGAAAGAAAAGTACATGATGCAGTTATATGAGAAAGAGAATGTATAGATTTCAATTGTGCATGTTCTGACATATGGACAAAGCAGCAACAAGACTTATGTTGAATGAGGGGAATGAAAAAAAGAACTTCCTTAGAGATATTATGAGTTAGAGACATATTGGCTAGGAATAGATCTGTGTGCGATAGGAAAAGGAAAAAAATGAAGTCTGATGATTACGAATAGGAATGAGCTTGATGCGAGTGTCGTGCAACAAATTAAAAAGTGTTTTAGTTACTAAATTACACCAAAAATGTAGTTAGGGTGCAATCCAGGTTGTCTCACATGGAAGTGTTCTAATTGATTTAGGAAAAATGGGGTTTGAGAAATTGTAGCAACTAAATTAAATCAATAAATTATAATAAGAAAATTTTATGAAAAAATTACCTACAAGGAGTCCTTCAGATCAAGAATTGTTCAATTATTGGTTTAAAAGATAAATTCATGGCGTGGTTACTTTTATTAGTTATGCTATCACACAGCAATGATACAATTCTACTTAGCGGTCATACAATCGCACTCCCACTAAGGGTTTGACTAACATATGAACTAGTAATTCACGATCGTGATTCTATAAACCTGTCCAGTTTGATTACCAATTCCAATCTAATTCCTAATGGAGTTAATTTCAATCCCTTACTAATTGGATGTAATTAAATCAATTGACCCAATACCCAATGGTATCTAGATTATGCACGACGAATGCATAACTAAATAACTCTTAAAAACACAATTACAATAATCTTCACAATTGATATCAAAAGAGAAAGTAAACGAGGAAGAAAAACCAACCATGAATTGCAATTAAATTGGGAACCTCAAGAACAAACTTAATCCTCAGTTATCCTTGTACATAGTAAAGAGATTACTCCTCCATAGGGGAGTATCACAATCATTGTTGAAAAAAAAGCTATAAATTACAATCCCAAATAGGCGCCAAAACAAAGATTGGGAACTCCCAAAACCTAGAGAGAAAGAGTTGAGATAGAGAATGTTCTAGAGAGAGAGTGAGTAGGTTGAGTCCTGGCATCCAAGTCTTGTTTCCATGAAAACCTAAAAAATCCAACTGAAATCGGCCCCCTTGAAAAAATCGTGCCTTGCTACGCTAGTTATTTTCATATGACCGCCTGGGTAGTCTTGTGTTGCGCCCCAGAAAATGTGTTGCTGTTCACCACCTCGGCCTCCAGGAACTCCAAAAATTTGACTCCCTTGTTCACCACCAAAGACCACCTGAGTGGTCTCCAGTGTGCTGAGTTCCTTATTTTTGCTCCAATGCACTAACCTAGAAGCCCTATTACAAAGAAAAACTCCAAAAAGAGATTAAGAGCACAGAACTTCTAAGTATGAAAATTCACTAAAAATTATGTTGATAGCTACAAAATTATTCAATAATGCATATTAAGGACAAAGTGAAAATTCACTAATTTAACATTAATTGAGTACAATTCAAATGCAAAATGTCAGAAGTTAGGAAATGAGTGCATAAATGCAACTCATTAGAGCTCAGTCTTGATAAATAATCTCTCATTGTTGCTATAACACCCTGAAAATCATTTAAAAATTAATTTGAGCTTTTTTAGTCGTAATTTAAAAATTCGCAGTTTAGCAATGATGAGGGTGGCCCAACGACCTAAATAAAAAAAAATTTGGGACAAGTGAATAGTAATCTTATGGGCCCTGTTGGTAGGCACTGAAACCCTAGATTGGACTGGGAAATGCCCAGGATTAAGAAAAGAGAGGGTTAAGGTTAGAAATAGTAAGGAATGGGAAGTTATACCTAGAATTAATTTTTCGGGTAATATTTGACTACCGGGTATGGTGTTTTACCTTCATTATAGTTTTGATGTGCGATTTTTAATACCGTACAAGTTACTTGGTGGCCAAGTAACCTTTACCAACCATTTTATGCCAAGTGGATGGCAAGGATTAAAACTTAGAAAGCAAGTTTTAATCTTGACCTTTCATTTATTATATTTTACTCGGAAGCCGATATCTCATCCGTTCGGTAAAATTTTGGTGTGCGGTTTAACAACTGAAAGATAGTTTAATCATTATACATGGATAATGTATATCCATTCAAGCCAAGTGTAAGGCTAAGATTTAATCTTGTAAACCAAGATTAAATCCTAGCCATCCATTTGTTTTCCTTTTCTTTAAAGAATTACACATTTATATTATATGATATCTATACTTGAACACAAGATAAACACAACACAACCAACCTTATCACCCCACCATCATCATTTTCGTTCAAGAGGCCTTGAAAAGCAGCCTTCCATTGTTATTCCTCTCAAACCTCCATTAACAAGCTTCAAGCTTGCAAAACCCTAGCTCAAAGTCACTAAAATAACAAGATCCTTTCATTAAACTTGTTCTATACCTTAATGCCTACAAATCTAACGATTAAAATCTGAAATCTCCATCAATTCTCACCTTGACACCTTGCTTCCTCACTGATTTAGGAAGGATTTGAGGTTGATTTGAGAGCTTTGAAGTGGAAGGGATCAATCTTGGGGCAACTTGGAGCCAAGGATCCATTAGACACCAAAAGTAGGGTTTTCTTTGGCCTTTTCTTCCCAAATTTATTCCATTTTTTTATTGATATTGGTCCAAAATTTTTCACTATATTGGTTGATAATATGTCGATATTGATGTATGAAATTTTGTGGAGTGTTTGGATGATGTTAAAAATCATTTTTGTCAAAAGAGATTTTGAAGCATGTTATTGGAATTTCGATTTTGCTATGGAGGAACTAAACACGAATTTTCTGGTATATTTGTGGGTATTTTCATAAGCTAGAAAAAATATATGTTGAAGCTAACATCCTAGGTAGTTGTATAAATTTTTTTGAGCCTTGTTTCAGACTGCTACTACCTGAAAAAAATCATGAACCGAAGTGAACTATGTGCTACCTAGATTATTGGAACTGAAGCTATAAACTTTGCTAATTTTATTACTACATCAAATGATTGAAAAATCATTGAAATTTTTACAGGGTATTTAGGACATATTGAAGTCCAACTATGAATTTTTGTATGATGTGATATGTTCATTTGATAGGGTAATAAAATTGGGAACTATAGCTATTGGTTGTAAATAAGGGGTTTCTTGACCTTCGAATTTGTCTAAATTATTTAACATAGTTAGAGAACTCTTTTTCCTTTGAAATTTTTATGGGACCTTGTGGACACATTGAAGTGTCCTTGAAAATTTTTATAGTCTCTAAATTGATTGTTTGTTGTGCAAATAAATTGTGCTATGAATATGTGAAATATGTCATTGTGCTAAAAATGAATTGATGCTTGAAATTGATGAAATAATGGCATCTTGTACTAGTATGGCATGAACACAAGAATTTGAATATGAATAATTGAACATGTGAACTTATTGATGAGGTTAGGCACACATAGGTATGAATGCTTATTATAATTGCTCATATGCGAAAGAAAAGCATAAGATTATGTTTCTTGGACTTGAGAAATAAATCCGTTGTTAGGAAAGTAAACTGACTACCAAGAAAAACATAAGGTTTGTAATTCTTGGGCTAAAGAAAGTAAATTCGGTTGTCGGGGAAAGTAAACTTGACTACCCTTGAATTAAGTCGGGGAAAGTAAACCTACTAGGAATAGGTCTGTATGAGAATTAGAGAAAGTAAATCCAATGATTATTTATATGAATGAGCTCAAGTCTTGAAAATGCAGCCTATTACCCTAAAGTATTCTTTTATCTTATGTGCTAAGTGAAGAATTTTAGTATCAATATTAAGGCCAATATGTTAAGTTGTGATTTAGCAGTATAGGATTTATATGCTGTTGAGTAGTATGATATGTGATTGAATAATAAAAGCTACCCACTTTGGAAGGATGATTTTAGGACTTTAAAATGGATATTTAATATATATTGTATGATCACATTTTTGATAAACTGAAATGGCTGGGACGATGACGATGACATTATAATTATGTATTTTGGGATACCCTACTAAGGATTTCAGAATTTTGACCCCTGCTTGTTGTGTTTCCGTGTTGTTCTAGGTTGATTCAGAGGATAGTGAAGCAGCTACAAGAAAGACTAAATTCTAATTTCTATAGTTTAGTTGTGGGAACTTGTATCTATTGTACATAGTTGTATATATGTCTGTAAATGTAGTAAAGAACATATGTGAACTAAAGCTCATAGAAGAGCTTCCTTTTGCACTTGACTTGTATTAAATAAATATATTATTATTTGCTATATATTTTGATAGAACCATGAGTTAGTTATTACATGGTTCGATCAATCTTGCTATAGATAACTAAGAAAAGCCCGCTAATTTATAAGTAACAACTCGTAAGCATAATGTCATGACTTAAGGATGATGTTGCACTTGGAGGATGTTACAGTTGCACGTTGGGTTGCGATATGTAACACCCAGATGTGATCCACTATAAATACCATGTGGTATAAACTAAGTCTTTCCTATGTTAATGAAAAGAAAAATGCACCAAGTTGAGTTCTATGGCCATAAGTGAAACCAGACCACTTGAAATAATTTTACCTCATTTAGCATATGCATAATCATATTTTATTTAATTACTTGATTAGAATTACTAACTATGTGTTTGAACTTTATGATCTATGTGCACTAAGTGATTGATTACTAAAAGCTACCCATTTTGGAAAGATTGATTTTGAACTTTTAAAATGAACCATTGTTATGTAATGCATGATCATCCTGTTTATAAATAAACTGAAATGGTTGGAATGATAACGATGACATTTATTCTTGTGTATTTGGGAAATACCCATTGAATTTTAGAATTTTCACCCCTATGTATTTGTGTTTCTATGTTGTCTCTAGGTTGATGCAAAGACTTAAGGCTGCTATAGGAAGGATTAAATAAATTTGCAATAGTTTAGTAGTGAGACTTGTATCTATTATATTTAGTTATATGTATATATGTCTGTAAATATAGTAGAGAACATATGTGTATTAAAGCTCATAAAAGAGCTTCATTGTGTATCGACTTTGTATTAAATGAATGTTTTATTTCTTTGTTACGTATTTTAATAGAACCACAATTTAGTTACTACCCGATTCAAAATCAATTTTGCTATAGATATTTAAGAAAGGTCTACTAATCTATAAATAACAACTCCAGAGTCCGATGTCATAGCTCAAGACTGATGTTGTACTTGGGAGGATGTTATATTTAACATTTAAGGTGACAACTTGGAAATATAAACATGATATGCAAGGCATTGAAACATAAATATGAAAATGCAAGACTTTAAACATAAACATGAATACAAGTCTATTTTTACATCTTATTAGAGCTCACAAACTCAAGACTTTAAAAAGTGAAACTTGCAACCCTATCAATCTTAACAAAATGGAAATGAGCTTTAAAGTCCTTCATTCCCATGGTTCAAAGAACCTCATTTCTTGAACTCATCATCAAGCTCAACAACAACAAAGAAACCAAATGAGCTCTCTTTTTTTTTTGAAACAAAAGATCAAGCCTAAAGCTTTAGAGGTCAACCTCATGATGGTCTTACAATCATCATCAAGAACACTCATCATCAAGCTATGGTCTTGATCACAACAACAATAAGAGAAAAGAGTAGAAATGGAAGGAAAACTCAAAAATAAAATCCATACCAAGAAAGTTTCTTATTTGCAAGTGAGAAAGCTTGATTCTTTGTGAAGAAATGAGAAAAAAACTCTTCTCTTAGAGCTAAAGGTGGTTTCGGTTAAGGGAAATAAAATAGGAGGAGGATTTTTCTTGTATTCTTGTATATTGAAATGGAAAGGATAAGTGTTTAGGAGTTAATCTATGGTGGTGGTGTGTTGGTTTGAGTTTGGAAGCTTGGTTATGGAGCAACAATGGTGTCTCTTGAGGGTGAAGGAGAAGAGGAAGAACAAAGCTTGAGTTAAGAGAGAATAAGAGTATTTTTTGACAAGTCTTGATGAGTAAGACTTCACCAAAATAGTGGATAGTAAGAATGAGAGTTTTTAAGTGTATGAGTGTTAAAAAAAATCAAAATGAGAGGGAGAAAGGGTATGTGCCCGATGGCCACTCAAGGGAATTTGGGGGGGAGTAGTTTCATTTGGGTGTGGGAATTAGGGTTTTTGGGTAATTTTAATTAGGGATTTGGTTAGGAATTGATAATTTGGTGTTAGAAGTTGTAATTTGGTGGTTAAGGCTTTCAAGACAAGATTAAAGAGTTGTCTTGCAAGGTTAAATGAGCTAAGTTTGATTAATTTGAAATTCAAACACCAACATGTATCCAAATTGTAACACCCTGATTTATTCTTAAATTAATTAGAGCTTTATTAATGAGAATCTCAACATTCTCCAGACGTAGTAATGATGAGGACGACTTAATGGACGTGTACAAAAAAATTGATGAAAAGTAACTTTGTAGGCCCCGCGGCTTGTGGGGCAGTTTAAACCCTCGATTCGGGACCTAAGAGATGTCGAAACTAAGAAAATATAGAAATAATGTTAGAAATAGTTAGAAATGAAAATTTTATACCTAGAATTAAATTTCGAGTAGTATCTCTGATTTCCTAGGTACAATGTTTTACCCGGTTGGTAAAATTTCGTATGTGATCTCTAACACGAAAGCTAGTTTAATCTCTACAAAATGAAGAAGCTTATCCATTTACATTAAATGAATGACTAAGATTCAATCTTGAATTACAAGATTGAATCCTAGCCATCCATTTTACCTTCTTTCTTTAAGAATTATCCATTTATATTATATAATACTCAAACTTTACTATAAGATAAATATCACACAAATCTTCTTCACCAAGCTAAGAACATTTCGGCCAGCAACAAAAGCGCGTCTCCATTTCTCAAGAGCTCCAACTTGATTTCCAACCTCAAAAACCTTAGCCTAAAGTTGTTAAAAATTTCAACTCCCTTTACTAAACCTCAACTACACATCATAACGTACAAATCTAATGTAATGCCCCAATTTTCCCTAAGTGCAAAAATGATCAAAATGCCCTGAGGTCATTTCTACTAAGAAATTCAGGACGGTCGGCCTGGCTATCCTCAAGGGTTAGTCTAATGCCTGAAGGGGATTATATATGTAATGGATGTGTTAGAGATGAAAATGTCATTTTCCTGTTTTTCCGTATGTGAAATTATTGGTTTACCCCTAAGATAATTCAACGTGGATTAAGTGACGGACAAACCTGGCCATTACCTGGGGGTTTGAATATGATAACAAAGAGTGTTTCATGATGTTAGAAAAGTCCAGGTGGTCTTGGGGAGTCTTTGTGTGAATTTACGATTTTACCCATGTTTGGTGCCAACGGGCATAATTAAACGATTATGGAAATATGAGCAATATTAGACTCTAATTAAAGATAAATTAATTTTATCTATTAATTTAAAGTCTAAATAATTAATTAAGATGATTAGAGACTTAAGATAAATTAAGAAAACTCAAATTCCCTTAAAATCAAAGACATTATGTCATTTGAAACCAAATAGTATTTTCTCTCTCCAATCCCTTAAATTAAGGAACATTTCAGAGTTTGAAATTCAAACTAATTAGGTTTAATTCAAACTAAGTGAGCAAGACAACTCTTAATCATGCCTTGCAGGCCTTAAACACATGATTATAAATCAAAACACCTAATTACCAATCCTTAACTCACTCCTTAGTCAAATCTACCTCTAATTACACATCCTAACACAAATGAAAAGTAAAATTCCCCCCACAAAGCCAAGAAGGCCGGGCTCCTCCCCCATTTTTCCCTTCATATTTCAATTCCTATAAATACCAGAACACCAAAAAGAGCCATCACTTTACCATTTGTTTTTTTCTTTTGTCACAAGTCTTGCTTCCAAAAATCCTCTCTTCTCTCTCAATCCAAAAGCTCTCATCTTCCCTATTTTCCACCACCATTCTCAAACCTTTCTCAACTTACAAACACACCTAAACATCTCATTCCAAGATCTAAGCTTCCTCTTTTCAACCAAAGAAAATAACTTGGTAGGGATTTTGTTTTGAGTTTCTCTTCTATTTCTTATTCTTCCTTTTTGGATTTTGTTGATGAACAAAGTGTTTGGGATGTTGTTGTTGTTGTTCTTCTTCTTCTATTTTCAGTTGGATCTTCCTTTTCCTTTCTTGTCATTTTGTTGAATAATAGGAAACCATGGCTTGATGATGAGAGATCATGATGTTGGTTGTGGAACCATCATTTTCTTGACCTCTAGAGCCCAAGGTTTTTGGTTTGTTTTTCGTTTTGAAAGAATGAGGAATGTAGAATGCTTGTTGTTTCTTGAAATATTTTCCTTTATTTGATGTTCAAAGCCATAGCTTGATGATGAGGGTTTTCCTAATGTTTGGTTGTGAAACCTTCATGTGTTGGACCTCTAATTTCACAAGAATATGGAAGATGGTTTATTGTTAGATGTCTTGTTAGTTTTCTTTTGAGCTTGATAGTGAGTCTAGACAAATAAGGTTCTTAGAACCATGGTGTCAAAAGATTCTAAAGCTCACTTCCATTTTGTTAAGACTGATTGGGGTTAAGATTTTGATTCTTTAAAGTCTTGAAATGAGCTCTAGTAAGATAATAGAAATGGATTTGCATCATGTTTATATTTCAAGTTCTTGCATCTCATGTTTATGTTTCAATGCCTTGCATATCATGTCTATTTTCAACTCATCACCTTAAAAGGAATAAATAAATGAACTTGCATTTCCATTTTAAATTCTAGCCTTGCATTTCATGTTTATTTTTAAGACATCACCTAAACTTTGAAGATTTAAAAATGAACTTGCATTCTCATATTTACTTTTCAAGTCTTACATATCATATTTAAGTTTCAAGCCATCACCTAATAATGACAAAGATCTAAAATGAGGTTTGCATAGCATGTTTATTATTTTGTCATCACTAAAATCCCTAGAGCTCAAAGATTTGCCCTTGTATCTTAAAATGGAAGTTTTGATCATGGCTATTGGATGTATTTTAGTCATGGTACAATGTTGGATTTGATTGGTGCAAATGTGAAAATGTTTTCAAAGGAATGTTAGAAAGGTGTTTTAAAATGATCTTGAGGTGAAAGAGTAACTTCAAATATGTCAAAGTTCTGATTTCTCAAATTCTGGGATTTTGGTAATCAATCACCAGCCTATGTAATCGATTATGAGGATGTTCTTCATACCCAGAACCAATTTTTGGCTTTTGTAATCGATTACCTGTTTATGTAATCGATTACTAGGATGTTCTTCATGCCTAGAATAAAATCCTTTTTGGTAATCAATTACCATGCCCATGTAATCGATTACCAAGATGCCCTTTTTCTCGGAACAAGTTTTTGTTCTCTAATTGATTATAGGTTTTTGATTCTAGTAATCGATTACCAGCACTTGTAATCGATTACAGAACCCTAAATGTGAATATAAATGTGTTCTAAGCAAGGTGAAATGGATTAGTGACCGTATATGCTTATGTATTGATGATGATTTCCCTAGTATGCTATTTATATGTATATATATTGTTAAGCATTGCATATGCATTAGCTAAGTCTGATCCTTGACTTTTGGCATCCTGGGTAGGAGCATGTTTCCTGTTATTTGATGATAAATAATAATATGCCTATTAAATATGTGCAAAGATGTGAATGCATATGTGAATAAATGATATGAGGTATTATGGCATGATATGGTTATGATTGATTGGTTGAGATGCATGATATATGAAAGTTATGAACATGATATGTGTGAAAGTTATGATTACATGCTCACATTGCATCTCTAAATTAACATGCCAATATTAAGGTGACATAAGACACATGGACATGATCCTCTAGACTCCAGAATTAAAGGTTATGAGAGGTGATCCAAAAAGGACCCTTTAGACTCCAGGAATTAATGGTTATGAAAGGTGTTCTTATGCCCCTTAACCCGCACTCTAGGAGTAAGGAATTTAGCTTATCAAGAGGATAAGTATAGACTAGTGACGACTAGTTTACGTATGAGCTCGTAACCTAGAACTCTCAAAAGAGAGAGTATTAGGGTGGCCCCCAAGGAAAAGAGAATAAAAAGTTTAAGTCACCTAAAAGAATGAGTAATGTTGAAATAAATTGCATTCGTACGCTATGTTCATTCAATATGATTATGTGATATCTCGCTTATGGCATTGACATGCATCCACGAATTTGTATGCTGCATTCATGCATTAAGACTCATGTTAAAATTAAACGGGCCTCGGCTAATGGTATTTGAAACTAATAAATAAACCCTAAGAAGACGTCCACTAATTTGATAATGAAACCCAAGGTTCCTGAGGATATAGATGATGTCACACATTAGAAGGCGACAACCTCCTGAGATTCTTGTATAAGTTTCCCATCCCTTCTTCTTTCTTTCCATCTCATCTTCAGAGGTCGATGGCCATGTTCGTGATCTTCATTGATGCTCTCACCTGGAAGATGCACATCGGCGTTGCTCATTAGACATACCATTTCGTGGGTCGTTGTGTTGTCCGCCTTTTGTGTCCATGGGGCATCCCTTTGTACACTCGTTTCCAGCTTTAGATTCTCCTGCTACTGTTCTCTGATGACCTCGTATTCGCGTGCTTGCCCGCACCTCCTCCGTCCTGATTCATGGTCGAACCCTCTGAGGATTCGCCTACTCAGGTTTACTTTGAGGGTTCTCCCCCATTTTCCTTGAGGATGGAGGTTGGTACGATGGGGAGGCCACCGTCATGCAGCCCATGAGAAGAGAGTCGCTTGTGGAGGAGCCACCTGACCTCGCGAGGCACTCATGCTCACCCTGCTCTCATTTGCCGTGCCGGGCTTGGCCAAGTGGATTGGGTACCTCCCTCCCTTTCAGTAGTGGAGGTGGTAGAGCCGGTTCAGATCTCTTGGAGCGTCCATGCATGTACAGTAAATAGGATAACGTTCTTTTGCTTTTTGATTATTAGTGGTTATCTACCCTAGCGCACCCGGAGGAGTAGTGGGAAGGGATATTTTGTTTAGCTTGTTTTTCATTCATGGATATTATGGATTACTGTATTTGAGACCAACCAATGTTGGTGGGTGTGATATGACTCTTGTATGTATTTCCTGGGTATGCAAAGTGTAACACCCTAATAATTAACCGAATACACCTAGGTTGTATCTGATTAATTAGTAGACTTTACTCTTTGCTTCAGTTCTTTCATCATACTTTGAAAATACTTACTGAAATTATGAGCCATTTTTTTTAAACATAATTGAAAACGTGAGCCGCGCATAATGTGAACGATAATCGAATAAAGCGGAAAATGAATAGACATATCATGAAGAAACACATCATATTGGCTCCATCATATGACATCCATAATTACATATCACATAGATATTTTGCCTACCAACAAAATAAGACTAGGTGTAGGCAATCTAACAAAACATAAATAATATATGGATGGAAGGACATCCATTAATGGCACCTAGTAATAACACTCAGGGATAGGGATAGATATCTGAAATATACGAGTGAAACTAAGGATCAAGTTCAGCTACCGGTGAAAGCCTCAATGTGATTCACAACGCTTCCTTCTATTTCTGAAGACGAGATGGAAAGAAAAATAGAGGGAGTGAGAAACTTATAAAAAGAATCTCAGGGTACTCACCTCATGATGCATTGTGTCATCATCATCGTCCCCAGGAATCTCGTGGTTATTATGAAATAATGAGCATGCTAAGATTGATTTATTAAGTTTGAAAATATACTTTACCGAGGTTCATCGGTTTTAATCATGCGTCTTATAATGAATCATAAACTTAGCATGTCATGTATATAATGAACTTTTCCTTTCATATATAATAACATAGTTATGCATAAAATCACATCATATTCCTCATCATCATTTCATAATACTATGCATAGCAGAACATCATATTTCTCATCATCATCTCATAAATACTATGCATAGTAGAACATCATATTCACATAATGCATTTACTTAGTTTCTTAGGTGACTTAAAGTTACTTTCATCATCATTTTCCTGGGCCACCCTATACTCCACCCTTTTGGGAGTAATCTAGGTTATGAGCTCATACCTTACTAGTCGTCACTAGCATATACTTATCCCTTTTGATAAGTTAAAATCCAACTCTACCCTTTTGAGAGAACGGGCTAGGGGCAAGAATCACCTTTTCACCATCTATAGTCTGATGGGTCTAAAGGATCATTTTCAAGAATCACCTTTTCACCACCTATAGTCTGATGGGTCCAAAGGATCATTTCCTCATAAGTTTAAGTCACCATTAAGTCTTAACATGTTATATCATAATCATCAAGATGCATGAACATTCTCATTGTTTGCAATAGCAACTATAACATGCAAGCCATGAAATCATTCAATAATATCAAATTTTCAGTAGGCATTACTTCATCATATAAGCTGACATTCCAAAGCATCAAAAGATGTCATCTAAAATTCTCAAGTAAAGCTCCCTTAAATAATCGAACTCTAAAATTGGGTAACCTTAAACTAATTACTTATGCATCTAAGGGATTTATTACCATCAATTATAAGCCTTAAGAACATTATTAGACTATATGGGGTAGCATAGACGGTAAGTTGTTCTTAAGGTTTTACGGTATGCTAGAAGTTACGTTTTTAACCCTTTCTCGTTACCGGCTTTCCCTATGATGCTAAAATTAATTACTAAACCAATTATGAATCATTGTCCCTTATCTAAACATAATAAAATCTGGTTCTTAAGATCACTAAAGGATCTGGAAGAATGCATAAATTTCATTCTCTAAAGTTCTAGAAATCTTGCTTTTACGATTTTCTAGGAAGCTAGTTTTATCTCTAACATGCATAGAATAAACCATAATTATCACAACTTCAAACATATTAAATCATCATCATTTATTGGTACTAATCTCATATAGAAGCCGAATCATGAACCTCATATAATTGTATAAAATCACATTTTAAGTGAACATAAAATATTAGTTTCCCGTAGAATCCTTGCAAAGCTTTAAAACTCTTTTAGAAACTAATTCTTTTTGCTAAACTTGAAAGAATCTTCATAATTAAAATTCTCACTTAAGATAAAAGGAGCAAGTCTTGAGCTTAAGAGATTTATGTGATATCTTATAATCATAAATATGCTATGCAACCTCATTTTAATCTTGTCATTATAAGGTGATAACTTGGAATTATAAACATGATATGCAAATCCATTTCTTTATCTTTAAGATTTAAGGTGATGACTTGAAAATTAAACATGATGCAAGAGCTTGAAATATAAACATGATGCAAGAAACTGGAGCGTAGTCCGCAGGACCAGTGGAGGGAGAAGAGAATCTTAAGAAACCGGAGCGGTGGTAATCCGCATTGGACTGGTGAAGGGAGAAGAGAATTATTATTACATCTTTTAAGCTCCAATCTCAAGACTTCTTAAAGAATCAATTCTTTAACTCCAATAATCTTATTTCTTTGCTTGTGATACTTGGGCAAGTCTTTGAGCTCTAGGATCTTTAGGTGATGACATAAAAATAAACATGTCATGCGTTGATTCTTTTAGCCATTATAAAATAAAGTGAGAACATAAAATAAATATGAGATGCAACTTCTTTATTATCTTTAGAGATTAAGTGACAACATGAAATATAAACATGAAATGCAAACTTGGAAATTTAAACATGAGTATGCAAGTCCATTTATTCATTCTTGAAATTTTAGTGATGACATAGAAAGTAAACATGATTATGCAAGACATAAACTTAAACATGGATGCAAGTTCATTTGATTTCTTTACTAGAGCTCCTTCAAGACTTTATAGAAATACAAATTTAATATATATATCTTAACAAGACAAAGTGAGAAATACATCTTTCAAATTCTAAACTCAAGATCATAAAATCATCATAAAAACATCATTCTTTAAAGTTTTGCATCAAGTGGAACTTTCAAGCTTTAGAGGCCTAACTTGTGATGGATTCACAACCAACACTCAAGGTCCTCATCATCAAGCTATCATCATATTCCTTTTTAGGCCATTTGGCCGAAATCATTAAAGAAAAATAAGGATAGAAAATCAAAATTGTAAAGCTCTAAAACTAGTGAAACCTTCAAGTTTTAGAGGTCTAACTTGTGAAGGCTTTGCAACCAACACTCAAGAACCTCATCATCAAACCATGGTCTCATCATAATCTAGGCCATCAAGCCGAAATGTTTTTAAAAGAAACGGGGAAAACAAACCGAAATTGAAAGCTAGAAGAAAGTCCATGAAATCATCATTTTTGAGCTAGAAACATAACTTGTCATAGCATAAAATGAACTTAGAAACAACTCCCTACCTAATCTGATTTGAAGGAAAGGAAGAGAACTTGGTTTCTTTGAGTGAAATGGAAGAAAATCTCTTTGAAAACTGAAGAAGAATTCGGCCAAGGAGGAGGAAGAAAGAAAGCTTTTGGTGCTTCTAAGAACTAGAATTGTGTAAGTTATGATCAAAGGCTTCTAACACCTTTCAAGCATGCATATTATAGAGATTTTGAAGCTCATAAATGGACAAATGAAGGAGGAAGGCTGATGGATTTTCATGGGGAACAAAGGGAGGAAAATCATTCCTTGTTTAAGGCATGTTTTATGTGTAACGCCCAATTTTTATTGTAATCTTTGTCATTAGAAATTACCAAATTACCGTAGGTAAATATTATATAAAATTTGAGACCAAACAATTCTCAATAAAGGAATATAACGTTAGAAGAGAAGTTAGGAGCAATTCGTACAAGCATTGCAAACCCCAATTTCTGTATGTGTAAAATGACCAAAATGCCCTGAGGTTATTTTACTCAGAAAATGAGGATCGTGGGCCCCACCCGTCCTCAAGGGGATGTTTTGAGGATAATAAAGGATTGTTTGTGTTATGTGTGTTAATAGAGCAGAAGAATCTCAATTTTGAGTTCGACGCGAAATGACCAAAACGCCCCTGCGGCTTTTTCATTGCGTGCCGACTAAGTCCGAACCTCACTAAAATATTTTAAAAGGTGTTTTTAAGTTATGAATGACCCTTGGTTAAGTCGGATGGTCCGGGTTTTGGGTTAAATCCGTTTTGCCCCTGTTTTGTGCAGTTTTGCAAATTTTGAGATTTTCGATTTGTCTAACGAAACCTAAACAATATTAGGCTCAAATTAAAGCTTATTAAATTCTAATTACTAATCTAGAGTCAAAATTATTTATTTAGATTGATTAGAACCTAAAATTGCTTAAAACACCCAAATTGCTTAGTAATTCACTTAAGCCCTTAACCGTAAATTCTCTAAATTGCATGAATACCTTGCCTACACCTAAATAATACATGGAACACACAAAATCCTCTTCCACAAGGCTGTAATGGCCGAAATTATTGAGTAATAAGTCAGAAAATTATTACACAAAAATCCAAAGAATGAAAACAAAGAATCATGAAAACATGGAAACATGATTCCATGTTTTAAGCCACCAAACAAAATGATTTTTCTTCCTTATTTTTTTCCTCTAATTTTTGGTCAGATTTCCTTCCTTCCTTTGTCCATTTATGAGCTGCAAAATCTCTATAAATAGGCATGCTTGAAGATAGTTTAGATGCTTAGTTCATAACTTACACAAATTCTAGTCTTAGGAGCACCAAAAGCTTTCTTTCTTTCTTTCTCTTGGCCAATTCTCCCTTCAGCTTTTCAAGGATATTTTGCTTCATTTCACTCAAGGAAACCAAGTTCTCTTCCTTTCTTTCAAATCAAATTAGGTAGGGAGGTGTTTCTAAGTTCATTTTATGCTAAGACAAGTTATGTTTCTAGCTCAAAAATGATGTTTTCATGAGCTTTCTTTTAAGTTTTCATTTTCAGTTTCTTCTTCCTTTCTTTTTAAAGTATTTCGGCCATATGGCCTAGCTTATGATGAGACCATGGTTTGATGATGAGATTCTTGAGTGTTGGTTGCAAAGCTTTCACAAGTTAGATCTCTAAAACTTGAAGGTTTCACTAGTTTCCAAAGCTTCTAAAATTTCAGTTTTTCTTTCCTTATTTTCCTTTCATGGTTTCGGCCAAATGGCCTAGGAAGGAATGAAATGATGGCTTGATGATGAGGACCTTGAATATGGGTTGTAAATCCATCACAAGTTAGGCCTCTAAAGCTTGAACATTCCATTTAATGCAAAACTTTAAAGAATAATGTTTTTATCTTGAGGTTTGAATATGAAATATGTATTTTTTTACTTTGTCTTGCTAAGATACATATATTGGGTTGAAATCATAATTTTCTTAAAGTCTTGAAGGAGCTCTAGTAAAGAGATCAAGTGAACTTGCATCCATGTTTAAGTTTATGCCTTGCACAGCCATATTTATTTTATGTCATAACTAAATTCTCAAGAATAAATAAATGAACTTGCATATCTCATGTTTAAATTTCAAGCTTGCATTTCATGTTTAAATTTCAAGTTGTCACTTAATCTCTAAAGATAATAAAGAAGTTGCATCTCATGTTTATTTTATGCTCTCACTTTATTTTATAATGGCTAAAAGAATCAATGCATGGCATGTTTATTTTATGTCATCACCTAAAAATCCTAGAGCTCAAAGACTTGCCTATGAATCATAAGCGAAGAAATGAGATAATTGGAGTTAAAGAATTTATTCTTTAAGAAGTCTTGAGAATTGGAGCTTAAAAAAATGTAATTCTCTTCTCCCTCACCGGTCCTATGCGGACTACCGCGCTCGGTTGCTTAAGATTCTCTTCTTCTCTCCTGGTCCTATGCGAACCGCGCTAGTTTCTTGCATCATGTTTATATTACAAGTTCTTGCATCATGTTTAATTTTCAAGTCATCACCTTAAATCTTAAAGATAAAGAAATGGAATTGCATATCATGTTTATAATTCCAAGCTATCACCTTATAAAGATAAGATTAAAATAAGGTTGCATAGCATGGTAATAATTCTAAGATGTCACCTAAATCTCTAAAGCTCAAGACTTGCTCCTTTTATCTTAAGTGAAAGATTTAATTATGAACATTCTTTCAAGTTATAAATCGGTCCCATGGTTAAGTTAGGCCTAAAGTCCTATGACTTCTTTCAAGTTTAACAAAAAGAATTAGTTCTAAAAGAGTTTTAAAACTTTGTAAGAATTTTATGGGAAGCTAGTAATTTTATGTGTACTTAAAATGTGATTTGATGCTTATTAAGAATTTGGTGTCATTGATTGATTCCCTGGTTTGTATGTTATAGTTGCTGTTGCAAACAATGAAAACTTATGCATGAAATAAAGACATATTCTTCCTGGAAGAAAGTGTATTCCTGTAAGAGTGCAATTTGGAAAGATTCTGGCTAAGGAAAGATTTGGTATTTAAGCGTGTCCATTGTGACCCACCTCTTTCCTGGGAATCTCCAGATGCATGATTATAGTTGATATATATTATTCCAGAATAAGACTGTAAATAAGAAAATGTTAGAATTATTATGAATTGCGAGTTGTAACATGCAAAGACTTATTGGTGACTTAAAATTTATAAGAAAATGATCCTTGGACCCATCAAACTATAGGTGGTGAAAAGGTGATTCTAGCCCCCTAACCTGTTCTCTCAAAAGGGTAGAGTCAGGACTTTAACTTATCAAAAAGGATAAGTATATGCTAGTGACGACTAGTAAGGTATGAGCTCATAACCTAGATTACTCCCAAAAGGGTGGAGTATAGGGTGGCCCAAGGAAAATAATGAGGATGATAAGATTTTAAAGTCACCTAAGGTACTAAAGAAATAAATTATGTGCACCATGTCCATGTGTAGCTATTATGATATTCTTCTGTGCATAACATACATGAGTTGATGATGAGAAATATGATGTTCTTCTATGCATGTTATATTAATGATGATGATGAGGAATATGATGTAATGATAAAAGAAAAGTTCATTATAAATATGACATGTTAAGATTATGATGCATTATAAGACGCATAATTAAAATTGGCCGAATCTCGGTAAAAGTATTTTCTGAACTTAAAATTTAATCTTCGTATGTTCACTATTTTATAATAACCCGAGATTCCTGGAGACTTTGATGATGACACCGTAGAAGGAGATACCCTGAGAATTCTTTAGTAAGATTCTCACTCCCTTTCCTTTATTTCCGTCATTGTCTTCAGATTAGATGGCGACATTCGTCCTGTTCGTTGACACCCCTACTTGGGAATTCCACTATGATCCGGTGCATCATTCGTATCACTTTGAAGGAAGGTGCTCGGTTCGTGTTTTTATTTACGTAGGTCGTCCATTTGCACATCCTGTCCCTAGTTATCATTTTTCTCCTACTTCTCCCTATGGCGATGAAATGGTTTTCGAACATGCACGTCCACTTGATGAAAGAATGTTACGTTCTTATCCCGCCTCATCTCCTGTCCATGGTTTTCCAGAGTATAATCCACGAACGGATATTCTGAAACTGATCCTTCAGAGGACCCTCCTACTCATGCTTATTCTGAGAGCTCTCTCCTCTCTCCCACGTGTAAGAGAGGGTAGTGAGGAAACGGTTGTTCAGCGAGGTTAGCAAGAAGATCGTCCATGCGACCCAGCCTGGTGCATCTCGTGTGCCCCTTTCCGAGGAAGCTCGTCAGTGGATCGGGTTTCTTCCCGTTTCCAAGTGGCCCTAGAGAGTTTTTAAGTAGTCTTAAGAGTGTTATACATCCAGTTTAGAGTAGCCTTCCTCAGCTTTTAAGGTTATCTAGTTTAGGGGCATGAATTTCCTTATAAATAGTTTCCTATGGTGTGAATATGTAAGATATGATGTATGAACTTAACTCACCTTTTGAGTGAGGTTATTGTATATATGTTGTGATGTGCATTATGGATGTTATGTGATGGAGCCAATATGATATATTTAGATTCTTAAATGTCTTATTTTACTACCGCTTAATCGTTTATGTTATGCGCGGCTCACGATTTCAATTATGTTAAAAAAAAAATGGCTCGTAATTTCACTAAGTATTTTCAAAATATGATGAAAGAACCAAAGCAAAGAGTAAAGTCTAGTCATTAATCCAATTCAACCTAGGTGTATTTGGTTAATTACTAGGTGTTACATTTTGGTATAGATTTCGTTCTCACGAGCCTGAGGATTGGACTGGCTATGCTTCTAAAGCATAATACGTTAGTAATGTCATGTGTAGATGTTTATCATTAGGATGAGCTTGAGGATTAGAAATACATGACTCCTGTATGTTGAAAGTGCCATGGTAACTTGCTCACTTTGCATGGAATATTGGGCCTGATCACCTCAGTGTTGCCTGTTTTGTGTGTATAGGGACCAATGGCACGACGACAACTAGGAGCGCGCACAGAATAACCAAGATAATGAGACCGCTGAAGCACTTCGCGACGTAGCAAGGACCATGAGAATGATGATGGAACGGATGGATCAGGATCGTCAAGCTAATATAAATCAAGGACATGAAATTCCCGAACATGCTCGTTTTGGGGAATTTCGTAAGGCGAATCCACCTGTTTTCAAGGGGACCCTGAATCCTAATGTAGCAGATGAATGGATTCGAAATATTGAGAAGGTCTTTGCTGTAGTTCCATGTTCAGAGGAGCGAAGGTCACTTTTGCCACCCACATGCTTGAGGGTGATGCCGGCTTCTGGTGGGCTGGTGTTCGAAGACTCCTGGAGGCAACCGAAGTGGACATTGATTGGGAATTATTCAAGGTCCATTTTTACGAGAAGTACTTTCCGAGTCGGTTAGAAATGCTAAGGACATTGAATTCATGCAACTTGTCCAGGGGAATATGAATGTGGCTCAGTATCCTGCAGATTTGAGGAACTCATTAAGTTCTCAAGGATGTACCAAGGTAACCCTGATGAGTATTGGAAATGCATTAAATACGAGTCAGGGTTAAAGGCAGAACTTAATGTGGAGGTTGCGCACTTGGAAATTAGGGATTTCTCTACCTTAGTCAACAAATGCCGCATCATTGAAGAAGGGCAGGAAGCTGGGTACTTCAAAGTCTGAGAATATCATCAAAAAGCTGACACCTCAAGGTCAACAGTTCAAGAGGCAAAATCGACCTCCATTTCCACATCAATCAAGATCACAAGTGCCACAAAGGAACTTTCATCAAGGAAGACCGAACAACAACAACAACCGCTATAATAATCCAGCAACAATCGCAACAACAACAATAATAACAATAAAGGGAAAGCACCACAAAGAGGTCCAGCACCTCCACGACCCGTGCCATCCATGGAATGTCCCAAGTGCGGCAAGAATCATGGGAGCATGCCATGTCGAGCCGGAACAAACGTGTGCTACCGGTGTGGAAAACCAGGTCATTACTCAGGAAATGCACAGAAAGGAACCCGCCAACCCCCAATCCCAAGCCGGAATACCAAGGAAGGGTATTCACCGTTAATCCTGAAGAAACGACAAAGTCACGAAATCTCGTGGAAGGTAAGTGTAATATGTATGGTAGAAACTTAATTGTACTGTATGATTCTGGCGCTTCCCATTCTTTTATCTCCCACTCATGTGTTAAAACCCTTAACTTGCATATAACTGAGCTTCCTTTTGACCTTATTGTTTCTACCCTCCTGGAAAACCCGTTAGGACTTGTAAATGTTGTTTAGATTGCCATTTTGTTATTGAGAATAGATCATTTGTTTTAGATCTCATTTGCTTACCCATGCAAGGTTTAGATGTGATTCTTGGCATGGATTGGCTTGAAGCCAACCGTGTCCTGTTAAGCCTATGAGAAAACCATTACTTTTCTTCCTGTTCCCATTAGACCTAAGAAACCCATAAGTCTTTACATAACATCTAGAAATGGACTGTGGTAAGGGTGAGAGTAAAGGTTATATTTTCCTAGCCGCTAGTGATGTAGACTTTGAGCAAAGTATCGATGAGATACCGATAGTAAGAAATTATCCCGAAGTATTTCAGATGAGATACAGAGTTTCCCCCAAGAGATAGAGTTTTCCATAGAATTGCTTCGGTGCAGGTCCCATATCCATAGCCCCATCAGGATGTCCCCATTAGAGTTGACCGAGTTGAAAGCTCAATTGGAGGATTTATTGGAGAAAAAGTTTGTTAGACCTAGTGCGTCACCTTGGGGAGCCCCGGTGTTGTTTGTGAAGAAAAAGGATGGAAGTATGAGGATGTGTGTTGACTATAGGCAATTGAATAAAGTGACGGTGAAGAACAAATACCCTTTGCCTAGGATAGATGACTTGATGGACCAGCTTAAAGGTGCAGTAGTGTTTTCTAAGATTGATTTGAGGTCAGGTTACCACCAGATTAGGGTAAGAGATGAAGATATACCAAAAACGGCCTTTCGCACTCGATACGGCCATTTTGAGTTTGGTAATGTCCTTTGGATTAACCAATGCTCCAGCCATTTTTATGGATTACATGAATAGGATCTTTAGACCCTATTTAGATCAGTTTGTGGTTGTCTTCATAGATGATATTCTCATCTACTCTAAGACCCACGAGGAGCATGAACGCCACCTAACCATAGTACTAGAAATCTTGAAGGAAAAGAAACTATATGCCAAGCTTTCTAAGTGTGAATTCTGGTTAGATGAGGTGAAATTTTTAGGGCATGTAGTATCTAAGAAAGGAATTGTTGTAGATCCTAGTAAGGTGGAAACGGTTGTAACTGGGAAAGACCAACCACGGTAACTGAAGTAAGGAGCTTTTTGGGTTTAGCTGGTTATTACCGTCGGTTTATCAAGGGATTTTCCAGATTTCCCTACCCCTGACCAAGCTAACTAGGAAAAACACCCTTTTCATGGACCCAGGAGTGTGAGAAGAGCTTTCAAGAGCTGAAACACAAGCTAACCTCAACCCCTTTTAGTATTACCCGACCCCAATGTGCCTTTTGAAGTGTACTGTGATGCTTCGAGAAAGGTTTGGGTTGTGTCCTGATGCAAAATAGGCAAGTGGTGGCCTATGCATCAAGACAACTCAAGCCGCATGAGGCAAATTACCCACCCATGACCTTGAGTTAGCCGCTTCGTGTTTGCTCTAAAGATTTGGAGACACCATTTATACGGAGTGAGGTTTGAGGTGTTTTCCGATCACAAGAGTTTGAAATATCTCTTTGATCAAAAAGAGCTAAACATGAGGCAAAGAAGGTGGATGGAGTTTTTAAAAGATTATGATTTCGGGTTAAACTATCATCAGGTAAAGCTAATGTTGTAGCTGATGCCCTAAGTAGGAAATCCTTACAAGTGTCCCGTTTGATGGTGAAGGAGGTTGAGTTAATTGAGCAGTTTAGAGACCTAAATTTAGGGATGACCTTGACCACTAAGGGCATAAGAGCTTGTCACCTTAGTGTGACGAGTGAATTCAAGGAAAGAATTGCTCAAGCCCAAAGGAAAGATACAGAATTTCAAGAGACCTTAGAGGTAAGAGCTGATAAGTTGAAAGGTTTTACCCAAGGGAATGATAGTTTATGGAGGTTTGAAGGTCGTATATGTGTACCTGCTAGTGGTGACCTCCGAAAGGATATTTTGGAGGAAGCCCATAAGAGCCATTTTACCCTTCATCCTGGTGCCACCAAGATGTATCAAGATTTGAAGAAGATGTTCTGGTGGCCAGGATTGAAGAAGGATGTGTGCACATGGGTGAGTAAGTGCTTGGTGTGTCAAAAGGTGAAGATTGAACACCAAAAACCTTCTGGAATGTTGCAACCTCTGAATCCCTGAATGGAAGTGGGATAGTATCTCCATGGATTTTGTAACTGGACTACGAGGACCCAAGCGAATCATGATGCCATATGGGTAATAGTGGATCGGTTGACTAAGTCAGCCCACTTTTTACCTATTAAGGTGACTTATTCCTTGGATAGGTTAGCACGTTATATATTCAGGAGATAGTAAGATTACATGGAGTCCGTCAACAATAATCTCGGATCGAGATCCGCGATTCACGTCACGGTTTTGGGGAGCCTTTCAGAAGGCGTTTGGTTCAAAGCTGTCTGAGCACGGCTTATCACCCCAACGGACGGTCAATCTGAAAGAACTATCCAAACTTTGGAGGACATGTTGAGGGCATGTGTTTTAGATCAAAGAGGAGTTGGGATAAGTACCTCCATTGATTGAGTTTGCATATAACAACAGTTATCATGCAAGTATCGGTATGGCACCATACGAGGCCCTCTATGGACGGAAGTGTCAATCACCTCTATGTTGGTATGAGCCAGAGAGCAAAGTCTACTGGACCTGATATTGTGAGGGAAACAACGGAACAAATTAAGAAAATTAGGGATAAAATTCTTCCTGCTCAAAGTCGCAGAAAAACTATGCGGACAAGCGGCGAAAACCGCTAGATTTTCAAGAAGGGACCATGTGTTCCTAAGAATCACCCCCACCAGGCATAGGACGAGCAATGAAAGTAAAGAAATTGAGCCCAGATTTCTTGGCCCGTTTGAAATCCTTAACAAAATAGGATCCTAGCCTCCGTATAGCCTTACCCAGGAGTCTGTCCAACCTTCATGATGTTTTCCATGTCTCCCAGTTAAGGAAATATCATTCTGACCCAAGTCATGTACTAGAGCCAGAACATGTACAATTAAGAGATGACCTAACGTTTAACTTACCACCCACGAGAATCGTTGACCAAGGAGTTAAGCAGTTAAGAAATAAGGCGTACCTTTGATCAAAGTAGCATGGGGACGAGGTGAAACCGAAGAAGTTACATGGAAGCTGGAATCAGATATGCAAGCACAATACCCGAGCTATTCTCAGGTAACGAATTTCGAGGCGAAATTCTTTTTAAGGAGGGGAGTAATGTAACGCCCCAATTTTTACTGTAATCTTTACTGTCATTAGAAATTACCAAATTACCGTAGGTAAATATTATATAAAATTTGAGACCAAACAATCCTCAATAAAGGAATATAACGTTAGAAGAGAAGTTAGGAGCAATTCGTACAAGCATTGCAAACCCCGATTTCTGTATGTGTAAAATGACCAAAATGCCCTGAGGTTATTTTACTCAGAAAATGAGGATCGTGGGCCCCACCCATCCTCAAGGGGATGTTTTGAGGATAATAAAGGATTGTTTGTGTTATGTGTGTTAATAGAGGAGAAGAATCTCAATTTTGAGTTTCGACGCGAAATGACCAAAACGCCCTTGCTTTTTAACTCAATTTGCGTGCCGACTAGTCCGAACCTCACTAAAATATTTTAAAAGGTGTTTTTAAGTTATGATTAACCATTGGTTAAGTTCGAATGGTCCCGGGAATTTTGGGTTAAATTACCGTTTTGCCCCTGTTTTGTAAGTTTTGCAAATTTTGAGATTTTTGATTTGTCTAACGAAACCTAAACAATATTAGGCTCAAATTAAAGCTTATTAAATTCTAATTACTAATCTAGAGTCAAAATTATTTATTTAGATTGATTAGAACCTAAAATTGCTTAAAACACCCAAATTGCTTAGTAATTCACTTAAGCCCTTAACCGTAAATTCTCTAAATTGCATGAATACCTTGCCTACACCTAAATAATACATGGAACACACAAAATCCTCTTCCACAAGGCTGTAATGGCGAAAATTATTGAGTAATAAGTCAGAAAATTATTACACAAAAATCCAAAGAATGAAAACAAAGAATCATGAAAACATGGAAACATGATTCCATGTTTTAAGCCACCAAACAAAATGATTTTTCTTCCTTATTTTTTTCCTCTAATTTTTGGTCAGATTTCCTTCCTTCCTTTGTCCATTTATGAGCTGCAAAATCTCTATAAATAGGCATGCTTGAAGATAGTTTAGATGCTTAGTTCATAACTTACACAAATTCTAGTTTTAGGAGCACCAAAAGCTTTCTTTCTTTCTTTCTCTTGGCCAAATTCTCCCTTCAGCTTTTCAAGGATATTTTGCTTCATTTCACTCAAGGAAACCAAGTTCTCTTCCTTTCTTTCAAATCAAATTAGGTAGGGAGGTGTTTCTAAGTTCATTTTATGCTAAGACAAGTTATGTTTCTAGCTCAAAAATGATGTTTTCATGAGCTTTCTTTTAAGTTTTCATTTTCAGTTTCTTCTTCCTTTCTTTTTAAAGTATTTCGGCCATATGGCCTAGCTTATGATGAGACCATGGTTTGATGATGAGATTCTTGAGTGTTGGTTGCAAAGCTTTCACAAGTTAGATCTCTAAAACTTGAAGGTTTCACTAGTTTCCAAAGCTTCTAAAATTTCAGTTTTCTTTCCTTATTTTCCTTTCATGGTTTCGGCCAAATGGCCTAGGAAGGAATGAAATGATGGCTTGATGATGAGGACCTTGAATATGGGTTGTAAATCCATCACAAGTTAGGCCTCTAAAGCTTGAACATTCCATTTAATGCAAAACTTTAAAGAATAATGTTTTTATCTTGAGGTTTGAATATGAAATATGTATTTTTTTACTTTGTCTTGCTAAGATACATATATTGGGTTGAAATCATAATTTTCTTAAAGTCTTGAAGGAGCTCTAGTAAAGAGATCAAGTGAACTTGCATCCATGTTTAAGTTTATGCCTTGCAGCCATATTTATTTTATGTCATAACTAAATTCTCAAGAATAAATAAATGAACTTGCATATCTCATGTTTAAATTTCAAGCTTGCATTTCATGTTTAAATTTCAAGTTGTCACTTAATCTCTAAAGATAATAAAGAAGTTGCATCTCATGTTTATTTTATGCTCTCACTTTATTTTATAATGGCTAAAAGAATCAATGCATGGCATGTTTATTTTATGTCATCACCTAAAAATCCTAGAGCTCAAAGACTTGCCTATGAATCATAAGCGAAGAAATGAGATAATTGGAGTTAAAGAATTTATTCTTTAAGAAGTCTTGAGAATTGGAGCTTAAAAAAAATGTAATTCTCTTCTCCCTCATCCTATGCGGACTACCGGCTCCGGTTGCTTAAGATTCTCTTCTTCCTCTACCTTCCTATGCGGACCGCTCCAGTTTCTTGCATCATGTTTATATTACAAGTTCTTGCATCATGTTTAATTTTCAAGTCATCACCTTAAATCTTAAAGATAAAGAAATGGAATTGCATATCATGTTTATAATTCCAAGCTATCACCTTATAAAGATAAGATTAAAATAAGGTTGCATAGCATGGTAATAATTCTAAGATGTCACCTAAATCTCTAAAGCTCAAGACTTGCTCCTTTTATCTTAAGTGAAAGATTTAATTATGAACATTCTTTCAAGTTATAAAT
Organism: Dalbergia oliveri; assembly: GCA_030441495.1. NCBI lineage: Eukaryota > Viridiplantae > Streptophyta > Magnoliopsida > Fabales > Fabaceae > Dalbergia > Dalbergia oliveri. Next base: position 25,871,325 of record JAMLFY010000001.1, on the reverse strand, counting down.
CGGTCCCATGGTTAAGTTAGGCCTAAAGTCCTATGACTTCTTTCAAGTTTAACAAAAAGAATTAGTTCTAAAAGAGTTTTAAAACTTTGTAAGAATTTTATGGGAAGCTAGTAATTTTATGTGTACTTAAAATGTGATTTGATGCTTATTAAGAATTTGGTGTCATTGATTGATTCCCTGGTTTGTATGTTATAGTTGCTGTTGCAAACAATGAAAACTTATGCATGAAATAAAGACATATTCTGTTCCTGGAAGAAAGTGTATTCCTTAAGAGTGCAATTTGGAAAGATTCTGGCTAAGGAAAGATTTGGTATTTAAGCGTGTCCATTGTGACCCACCTCTCTTTCTGGGAATCTCCAGATGCATGATTATAGTTGATATATATTATTCCAAAATAAGACTGTAAATAGAAAATGTTAGAATTATTATGAATTGCGAGTTGTAACATGCAAAGACTTATTGGTGACTTAAAATTTATAAGAAAATGATCCTTTGGACCCATCAAACTATAGGTGGTGAAAAGGTGATTCTAGCCCCCTAACCTGTTCTCTCAAAAGGGTAGAGTCAGGACTTTAACTTATCAAAAAGGATAAGTATATGCTAGTGACGACTAGTAAGGTATGAGCTCATAACCTAGATTACTCCCAAAAGGGTGGAGTATAGGGTGGCCCAAGGAAAATAATGAGGATGATAAGATTTTAAAGTCACCTAAGGTACTAAAGAAATAAATTATGTGCACCATGTCCATGTGTAGCTATTATGATATTCTTCTGTGCATAACATACATGAGTTGATGATGAGAAATATGATGTTCTTCTATGCATGTTATATTAATGATGATGATGAGGAATATGATGTAATGATAAAAGAAAAGTTCATTATAAATATGACATGTTAAGATTATGATGCATTATAAGACGCATAATTAAAATTGGCCGAATCTCGGTAAAAGTATTTTCTGAACTTAAAATTTAATCTTCGTATGTTCACTATTTTATAATAACCCCGAGATTCCTGGAGACTTTGATGATGACACCGTAGAAGGAGATACCCTCCTGAGAATTCTTAGTAAGATTCTCACTCCCTTTCCTTTATTTCCGTCATTGTCTTCAGATTCAGATGGCGACATTCGTCCTGTTCGTTGACACCCCTACTTGGGAATTCCACTATGATCCGGTGCATCATTCGTATCACTTTGAAGGAAGGTGCTCGGTTCGTGTTTTTATTTACGTAGGTCGTCCATTTGCACATCCTGTCCCTAGTTATCATTTTTCTCCTACTTCTCCCTATGGCGATGAAATGGTTTTCGAACATGCATGTCCACTTGATGAAAGAATGTTACGTTCTTATCCCGCCTCATCTGCCTGTCCATGGTTTTCCAGTATAATCCACGAACGAGATATTCTGAAACGATCCTTCAGAGGACCCTCCTACTCATGCTTATTCTGAGAGCTCTACTCCTACTCTCCCACGTGTAAGAGAGGGTAGTGAGGAAACGGTTGTTCAGCCGAGGTTAGCAAAAAGATCGTCCATGCGACCCTAGCCTGGTGCATCTCGTGTGCCCTTCTAGGAAGCTCGTCAGTGGATCGGGTTTCTTCCCCGTTTCCAAGACAGTGGCCCTAGAGAGTTTTTAAGTAGTCTTAAGAGTGTTATACATCCCAGTTTTAGAGTAGCCTTCCTCAGCTTTTAAGGTCATCTAGTTTAGGGGCATGAATTTCCTTATAAATAGTTTCCTATGGTGTGAATATGTAAGATATGATGTATGAACTTAACTTACCTTTTGAGTGAGGTTATTGTATATATGTTGTGATGTGCATTATGGATGTTATGTGATGGAGCCAATATGATATATTTAGATTCTTAAATGTCTTATTTTACTACCGCTTAATCGTTTATGTTATGCGCGGCTCACGATTTCAATTATGTTAAAAAAAAATGGCTCCTAATTTCACTAAGTATTTTCAAAATATGATGAAAGAACCAAAGCAAAGAGTAAAGTCTAGTCATTAATCCAATTCAACCTAGGTGTATTTGGTTAATTACTAGGTGTTACATTATGCCATGTTTTAGGGAATTTTTGGCATTTTGTTTTAGTGTATCTTTGGAAAATTATTCTGATGCATAATGGCATCAATAATTTCGTCCATTACAGCCCAAGGAGGAGAAATTTGTGTGTTCCATGTATTATTTAGGTGTAGGCAAGGTATTCATGCAATTTAGAGAATTTACGGTTAAGGGCTTAGGTGAATTAGTAAGCAATTTGAGTGTTTTAAAGCAATTTTAGGTTCTAATCAATTTAAATAAATAATTTTGACTCTAGATTAATAATTAGAATTTAATAAGCTTTAATTTGAGCCTAATATTGCTTAGGTTTCGTTAGACGAATCAAAAATCTCAAAATTTGTAAAACTGCACAAAGACGGGGCAAAACGTCATTTTACTTAAAAATTGCCCAGACCACCCGAGCTTAACTAATGGTTAATCATGGGTTAAAAACACCTTTTAACACATTTTAGTAAGGTTCGGGCTAAGTCGGCACGCAAATCGGAGTTAAAATAGCCGGGGGCGTTTCGGTCATTTCGCGTCGGAGCTCAAAATTAGGATTCTTCTCCTCTATTAACACACATAACACAAACAATCCCTTATTAACATCAAAACATCCCCTTGAGGATGGGTGGGGCCCACAATCCTCATTTTCTAGTAAAATAACCTCAGGGGCATTTTGGTCATTTTACACGTACAGAAAATTGGGGTTTGCAATACTTGCACGAATTGTTCGTAACTTCTCTTCTAACGTTATATTCCTTTATTAAGGATTGTTTGGTCTCAAAATTTTATATAATATTTACCTACGGTAATTCGGTAATTCCTAGTGACAGTAAAAATTATAGTAAAAATTGGGGCGTTACACAAAGTAGAATGATGATCTCCTGATATTATATATATATATATATATATATATATATATATATATATGGTGACTTTCTTATGCCCATGTGTTATGATGTGGTGTTTTATGTATGTTTGTATGTTGTCTTTACCCTTTTCCTTTTACGGACGTTTCCAAGGTTGTACCTTATGCATGTGTGACTCATGTTTTGTTTTAAAGTTTGAAAAAAATTTACCGTATTTCCATTAAAGTATTTTCAAAAGTTAAAGTAAGAACTGAACCAAAGATTAATAACTAATAATTAACTAGAATAAGTCCTAGGCATATTGGGTTAAATATTAGGGTATTATATTTTGTATCGAGAAGTTTGGTTCTCACGAAGCCTAAGGATTGGACTTGTAACATCCTCCCAAGTACAACCCCATTTTTAAGCTATGATATCATACTCGAGAGTTGTTATTTGTTAATTAGTGAAACTCTCTTAATTATCTATAGCAAGCTCGATTACGTAAGATAACTAAGCATAATTCTATTAAAACATATTACAAGTAAACATCAAGTTTATTAAACATACAGCTAAAATACATAAGGAAGCTCCTCTATGAGCTTTAGTACATATCCGTCTTCTAATACATTTACATACATACTCATTTCACTAAGTGCAGGAGAATAAAACAATAACTACTACACTACAGCAATCCTACACTCCTTTGCATAGCAACATCATCATCCTCTGGCTTAACCTAGAGGCGACACGGAAACAAACACATAGGGGTGAGAATTTTAAAATTCTCAGTAGGGCAACTCCCAAATTTCACAATCATAATGTCATCGTCATCGCCCTAGCCACTTCGTTTATTAAGAAAATGTGAGCATGCGACATATATCAAAGATTCATTTTTAATGTTCAAAAATCATTCCTCCGAAGTGGGTTTCTTTTAGCATTTTGTCACTTCAAGCATATATCTCATCACATTCCAACAATTACTAAGTTACACAAGGTAGACAATTCAAAATAAGATAAGTAGCATATAATACACAATGAATTTATCTCAAGGTGACATGGTATCACTTATGGCCACAAAGATCAAATCAGTGCATTTTTCTCTTTTCATTGACATAGGAAAGACTTAGTTTACCCAACGGGTAGTTTAGTGGACAATTCCATAATAGATCCGTTTATACCCAACGGGTATTTATAGTGGATCACATCACACAAGGGAAATAGACTGCTTATCAAGGTCTGATTCCTATACGTGGTCATCGAACTTCATTTTTTTCCATTTTCGAATCCTACACAGATCTATTCCTAGCCGATACGTCTACCAACTCAAAATAAATTTTGGGAAGTTACTACTTTTGTTCTTCCCTCATTCAATCTAATTCTTTATTTTGTCCATATGTCAGAACATGCACAATTTAAATTTATACATCCTTATAATGGCATCATATACTTTTCTCTTTTCTCAAATGCATTCATAGGCCACATATAGGCAATCATTCACAATGAAATTCTCATTCTTTTCTCATACTTCAATCTTTAAAATCCATAGCATGCATTTACATGTCATAAGTCACATGGCCAAACACTTAATATCAAATACTCATATCATACTAGAAGCCAAAATGCCATTACATTCTCAATTCAAAGCATTGTTTCATTTCCAGCACAATGGGCTTTCACCCCATTGTAGCACAATTTGTTTTGCTCATCAAAAAATCAATTTAGAGGTTATAAAAGTTCTGTAAGACACTTCAATGTGTCTAGGAGACCCTGTAAAAATTTCATAGCAAACGGCTCCCTATCCTTGTAATTAAATTATACAAATTTAGTGGTTGGAAGCCACTCATTCACAGCTAAATAGGGCCCTTACAATTTTTAACCCTAACAAATGATTGAATAAACTCACAATAAAATTCACAGTGATACTTCAATATGTTAGTAACTTCGTGGCTAATTCAATCATTTGCTATGATAATAAATTCAGACAAGTTTACTCTTCAGCTCAACAATCAGGACAGCATCTGCCTCATTTTGGTTTCTGATTTTCTGACACATCAAACCTTAAAACTAACACCCAAGAAAATTCATGTAGTTATTTTAAGGTGTTATATTCAACATATAATTTTTATAGCTCATGAAAACACCCACAAATATACTAGAAAATTCGTGAACCACTGCTGCCTATAGGACAACGAAATTCAGAAACCTAGTCCAAATTTATTTTGATAAAAACCCTCTTTTAACACCATCCAAACACACCACCAAAAATCAAACATCAATATCAACATAATATCAACCAAAAAAACCACAAATTTCAGACCTAGATCATGCCAAAACAGATCGGAAAAATTTGACAAGAAAAGGCAACAGAAACCCTTCTTGTAGTAACCTATTAGCTCCTTGGCTTCAAGATTAACCAAACTTGATTCCTTCTCCTCCAAAGCTCCCAATCTAACTTCAAACCCCTCTTATATCAGTGAGGTGTGAGGGATAAAGGTAAGGATTGATGAGTGATTGAGATTTTGTTCGGTTAGATTTGTAGGGAATTGGGTGTAGAACAAGCTTAATGAAGAACTTTTGATGATCCAACAACTCTAGCTTGGAGTTTTTGGGCTTGGAACTCAAGAACAAGCTCTTGAGGACAACAATGGTAGCTGCTCTCTTCTTTCTCTTGCTGACCACGAAATTTGTGTGTCTTGGGAAGAAAAATGTGACTAGGCTTCTTATATTAAATGCTTAGAAGATATTTAGTAAAAAAAATCATTGTTTATGTAATAAAGCAACAATGGATGGCTAAGATTTAATCTTGGATTCCAAGATTAAATCTTGGCCTTCCACATGTCCTTAGTAGGTGGACATCATCCATTTGTGGTGATGGAAATACCTTTCATGTTAAAAACCGTACACTGAAATCTCATTCGAACGGGTAAACATCATACCGATTAAACTGATATTACCCGAAAATTAATTTTAAGTATAAAATTATCATTCACACCTATTTCTAACCTTATTCCCATGTTTTCCTAATTTCGACATCTCAGGGCGAAATCTAGGGTTTTAGCTGGCCCTGCTCTAGGGCCCGCAAGGTTACTATTCACCGGCCTGAAATTTTTTTTTTTTAGGTCCATTGGGCTGCCCTTATCATTGCTAAACTATTAGATTTTTGAAATTAAGATTAATAAAGCTCAAATTAATTTTTAATTAAATTTTAGGGTGTTACAACTTACGATGCTTCTCAAGCATGATGCGATAGTTATGTCATGTGTAGTGCTTTATTGGTAGAATAAGCTATAGGATAGCAATGCATGATCCCTGTATGTGCATATGTACCATGGTAACTAGTTCACGTTACATGAAGTATTGAGCCCGATCATCTCGGTGTTCCTGTTTTGTGTACTTAGGAATGAATGGTGCGATCACGAAGGAAAGGACCTTGAGCTCCAGTGAGCAAAGTAGGGAGACGATAGAGGCCCTCCAGGACATGGCAAGGGCCATGCAGATGATGTTTGAGCGAATGGACTCCAGGCAACGCAGGGTCGTAATGCTGAGAGGGACTCGAGCATGCCCAATTTGGGAGTTCTGTAAAGCGAACCCTCCACCGTTCGAGAGGGACTCTAAACCCAAACTATGCTGACGAATGGATCAAAAACATGGAGAAGAACTTTTCGGTGATCACCTTGGAGGAGAGAGAAGGTGACCTACGCCCCATATGTTGGAGGCGGATGCTGATTCTAGTGGACGGGTACCCGAAGATCGCTAAAGGCATCTGGCACACCAATTGACTGGGAGATGTTCAAGGCCAGTTTCTATGAGAAGTATTTCCTGGCATCTATATGGAATGCTAAAGATATAGAGTTCATGAGCAAGGATATAGAGTTCATGCAGCTGTTCAAGGGGGAATAGTATTCCATAATACACTGAAGTTTGAGGAACTGATCAAATTCTCCTAAATCTTCCAAGGGAACCCTGACGAGTTTTGAAAATACGTCAAATATGAGGCAGGGCTAAAGCCGGAGATCAACGTTGCTGTTGTGCACTTTGAGATTAAGGATTTCCCCACCCTAGTCAACAAGTGCAGCATCATCAAAGATGGGCAAAAGAGGTTGAGCACACCAAGGGAAAAATTTTTCACCAAGAATCTAGCGCTCAAGCCCCAAGTTTCAAGCCAGCCTAGGCCGTTCTCCGGGTTCAAGGTCCGGAAGAATTTCCACCATAGGGGATCAAGTAGTCCCAAGGGCAAGGCACCGCAAAGGGCCCTGGTTGAACCTGAGAGACCAGCACATGTGCCTTATGCCCCAAATGTAGGAAGTCACATAGGGACCAACCTTGCTTGCTTGGCCAGGAAGTCTGCTTCAAGTGTTAAAAGCCAGGACATTATGCTAGAGAGTGCATAGAAAAGAACCCAACGACCCTTATCCCCGACCACAACACCAAGTAAGGGTTTTCACTCAATGCGAAAGACTCGGCAAGGTCCAGAAGCCTCATAGAAGGTGAGTATGAAATGAATGGTAAAACCTTAACTGGACTGTTTGATTCCGGCATAACCCATTCATTTATATCACATGCTAGTGTAAAGTCTCTGCAACTATATGTGTTTGAACTTCCTTTTGATCTTACTATTTCTACCCCTGGCAAACCCGTTAGGATTTGTAGATGTTGTTTAAACTTATTTCACTATTGAAAGTAGACCATTCATTCTGATTTAGTTTGTCTACCTATGCATGGTATAGATATGATTCTCAGCATGGATTGCCTTTACGCCAACTATGTAATGTTAAATTGCTATTCCAAGTTTGTTATCTTTCTCCCTACCCCTGTTATGCCTAGTAAACTTTTAAGCCTTTATCTGAATGCCATAGAATTCAATTGTTATGGGGAAGAGAGTAAGGGATATGTTCTCCTAGCGCTAGCAAAGTAGACTTTGAGCAAGAAATCGACAAAGTGCCTATAGTGAGAGACTATCCTGAGGTATTTCCAGATGAGATACCCGAGTTCCTCCGTGAGAGATTAAGTTCTCCATAGAGTTGGTCCTAGGAACGGGGCCTATCTCCATGGCACCCTATAGGATGTCACCTATGGAGTTAACTGAGTTAAAGGCCCAATTGGAGGAGTTGTTGGAGAAAAATTTTGTGAGACCGAGTGCTTCACCATGGGGAGCCTAGATCTTGTTTGTGAAGAAGAAGGACGGAAGCATAAGGCTATGCATAGATTATAGGCAGGTGATCGAGTGACAATGAAGAATAAGTACCCCTGCCTAGGATTGATGACTTGATGGATCAATTACAGGGAATAGTGGGGTTTTCTAAGATTGATTTGAGGTCAAGATATTCCTAGATTAGGGTAAGGGAAGAAGACATACCCAAGACTACTTTTAGGATGTGGTATGGCCACTTTGAGTTTATGGTGATGTCGTTTGCTGACCAATGCTCCTGCCATGTTCATGGACTATTTGAATAGGATCTTTAGGCCCTATTTAGACCAGTTTGTGGTGGTTTTAATAGATGATATGCTCATCTATTCAAAGACCCACGAGGAGCATAAGCATCATTTGATGTTGGTCTTGGAGATCCTAAAGGAGAAAAAGCTGCATGCTAAGCTACCTAAGTGTGAATTTTGGCTGGAAGAGGTAAAGTTCATGGGTCATGTAGTGTAAAAAGGAGGTATTGTAGTAGATCATAGTAAGATACAGGCTATGATGAGCTGGGAAAGACCTACCATGGTAATTGAGATAAGGAGCTTTTTGGGATTGGCTAGTTGTTCCAGGAGGTTTATTAAGGGATTTTCCCAGATCTGTTTACCCTTGACCAAGCTCACTAGAAAGAATGCCCTTTTTATGTGGACTCCAGAATGTGAGAAGAGTTTTCAAGAGTTGAAAGTTAAGTTAACAATGACCCTAGTGTTAGTTTTGCCTAACCTCAATACACCATTTGAGGTGTATTGTGACGTATCGAGAAAAGGTTTAGCCTATGTGTTGATGCAAAATAAGTAAGTGATGGCCTATATATCTAGACAACTCAAGCCTCACGAGGCAAACTACCCCACCCATGACCTTAAGTTAAGCCGTGGTGTTCACCTTGAAGGTGTGGCGACACTATTTGTATGGAGTAAAATTCGAAGTGTTCTTTGATCACAAGAGTCTTAAGTACCTTTTTGATCAGAATGAGTTAAACATAAGGTAGAGGAGATGGATGAAGTTTTTGAAAGATTACGATTTTGGGCTAAATTATCATCCTGGCAAGGCTAATGTAGTGACTTACGCCTTGAGTCAAGAGTCATTGCACTTGTCTCATATGATGGTGAAGGAGGTGGAGCTGATTAAGAAGTTTAGGGACCTAAACTTGGGGATGACCTTGACCACTAAGAGCATAAAGGAATGCCATCTCAGTTAACGAGTGACTTCAAGGAGATAGTCACTCGAGCCCAACGGAGGACAGAGTTTATGGAAACTCTAGAGGCAGGTAAAGAAAGGGAAGTAAAGGGTTTCACCCTAGGGGTGGACAAGTTATGGAGGTTTGAGGGCCGGTTTGCATCCGACAAGTGGTGACCTCTGAAGGATATCCTGGAGAAGGCTCAGAAGAGCTATTTCACCATTCATCTTAGTACTATCAAGATGTATCAGGACCTAAAGAAGATATTTTAGTGGCCCGGGATAAAGAGGGATGTGGCCACCTGGGTGAGTAAGTGCTTAGTCTGTCAGAAGGTGAAGATTGAGCACTAAAAAGCTTCGGGATGTTGCAAGCCCTTCCATTCCCGAATGGAAATGGGAGAGTATCTCGATGGATTTCATGACGGGCCTACCTAAGACCCAAGATGGCTATGATGCCATATGGGTGATCATGGACCAACTAACAAAGTCGGCTCACTTTTTCCCTATTAAGGTAACTTATTCATTAGATAAGTTGGCCCAGCAGTACATCTAAGAGATTATGAGGTTGCACGAGTGTTGACGAAGATAAACTCAGATCGTGATCTGCGACTTACTCACTCTTTTGGGGAGCCTTTCAGAAGGCGTTTGGTTCAAAGTTGTTCTTGAGCACGGCATACCACCCTCAAATGGATGGGCAGTCGAGAGGACCATACCGACCCTGGAGGATATGTTAAGGGCATGTGTGTTGGACCAAAGAGGAGCTCGACAAGTACTTGGTATGGCACTGTATGAGGGCCTATACAGACGGAAGTGTCAATCACCCTTATGTTGGTATGAACCTGGAGAAAAGCATGTTGGGACGAAAGTCATGAAGGAAATGACCGAACAGATCCAGAGGATCAAGGATAGGATCCTCATAGCTCAAAGTTGATAGAAAAGCTATGCGGAGCAAGCGAAAGCCGTTGGAATTTTAGCAGGAGAGCATGTGTTCCTTAGGATCACCCCGCAACAGGCATAGGCCGAGCAATGAAAGTCAAAAAGTTGAGCCTCAGATTTCTTGGCCCTTTCGAAATCCTTAATAGAGTCGGGTAGGAGCATACCGTGTAGCCCTACCACCTAATTTGTCCAACCTTCACAATGTCTTTCATGTCTCTCAATTGAGAAAGTATCAATCCGACTCTAGTCATGTGCTAGAGCCAGAACAAGTCCAGTTAAGGGAAGATTTGACTCTTAACCTACCACCTATGAGGATCATGGACCAAGGAGTCAAGCGGTTGAGAAACAAAACCGTACCTCTAGTCAAAGTGGCATCGGGACAAGGGAGGACAAAGGAATTCACATGGGAGCTGCAATCAAAGATGAGGATATCCTGAGTTGTTTATAGGTAATGAATTTCGAAGGCGAAATTCTTTTTAAGTAGGGGAGTAATGTAATGCCCCTATTTTCCCTAAGTGTAAAAATGACTAAAATGCCCCTGAGGTCATTTATGCCCAGAAATTGAGACCGGCCCGGCTATCGAGGGTTAGTCTGATGACTGAAGGGGATTATATATGTAATGGATGTGTTAGAGATGAAATCTCATTTTCCTGGTTTTTCCCATACGTGAAATTATTGGTTTACCCTGAGGTAACTCAATGCGGGATTAAGTGACGGATAAACCCGCCATCACCAGAGGTTTGAATATGATAACAAAGAGTGTTTCATGATGTTAGGAAAGTCCGGTGGTCTCGGAGTCTTTGTGTGAATTTACGATTTTACCCTTATTTGGTGCCAAATGGGCATAATTAAATGATTATGGAAATATGGGCAATATTAAACTCTAATTAAAGATAAATTAATTTTATCTATTAATTTAAAGTCTAAATAATTAATTGAGATTATTAGAGGCTTAAGATGGATTAAGGAAACTCAAATTCCCTTCCTAAAATCAAAGACATTATGTCATTTCAAACTAAATAGTGTTTTCTCTCTCAATCCCTTAAATTGAGGAACATTTCGAAGTTTGAAATTTAAACTAATTGGGTTTAATTCAAACTAAGTGAGCAAGACAACTCTTAATCATGCCTCGCAAGCCTTAAACACATGATTACAAATCCAAACACCCAATTACCAATCCCTAACTCACTCCTTAGTCAAATCTACCTCTAATTACACATCCTAACACCAATGAAAAACAAAATCCCCCCCCACAAGGCCAAGAGGTCGTGGCTCCTCCCTCCATTGTTCCTTTCATATTTCAATTCTCATAAATATCAAAACACCAAAAAGGGCCATCACTTTACCATTTATTTTTTTTGTCACAAGTCTTGCTTCCAAAAATCCTCTCTTCTCTCTCAATCCAAAAGCTCTCATCTTCCCTTTTTCCACCACCATTCTCAAACATTTCTCAACTCACAAACACCCAAACATCTCATTCCAAGATCTAAGCTTTCTCTTTTCAAACAAAGAAAACAACTTGGTAGGGATTTTGTTCTGAGTTTCTCTTCTATTTATTATTCTTCCTTTTGGATTTTGTTGATGAATAAAGTGTTTGGAATGTTGTTATTGTTGTTGTTGTTCTTCTTCTTCTATTTTCGGTTGGATCTTCCTTTTTCCTTTCTTATCATTTTTTATTTTTGTTGTTGAATAATGGAAAATCATGGCTTGATGATGAGAGATCATGATGTTGGTTGTGGAACAATCATTTGCATGACCTCTAGAGCCCAAGGTTTTTGGTTATTTTTGGTTTTGAAAGAATGAGGAATGTAGAATGCTTGTTGTTTCTTGAAATATTTTCCTTTATTTGATGTTCAAAGCCATAGCTTGATGATGAGGGTTTTCCTAATGTTTGGTTGTGAAACCTTCATGTGTTGGACCTCTAAAGCTCAAGGCTTGATTTTTTTTTTTTGGTTTCACAAGAAAATGGAAGATGGTTTTTTATTGGTTGTCTTCTTAGTTTTCTTTTGAGCTTGATGGTGAGTCTAAACAAATGAGGTTCTTGGAACCATGGTGTCAAAAGATTCTAAAGCTCACTTCCATTTTTTAAGATTGATTAGGGTTGAGATTTTGATTCTTTAAAGTCTTGAAATGAGCTCTAGTAAGATAATAGAAATGGATTTGCATCATGTTTATATTTCAAGTTCTTGCATCTCATGTAATGCCTTGCATATCATGTCTATTTTCAAGTCATCACCTTAAAAGGACTAAATAAATGAACTTGCATTTCCATTTTTAAATTCTAGCCTTGTATTTCATGTTTATTTTTAAAGCCATCACCTAAACTTTGAAGATTTAAAAATGAACTTGCATCCTCATATTTACTTTTCAAGTCTTGCATATCATATTTAAGTTTCAAGCCATCACCTAATAATGACAAAGATCTAAAATGAGGTTTGCATAGCATGTTTATTATTTTGTCATCACTTAAATCCCTAGAGCTCAAAGACTTGCGTTGTATCTTAAAATGGAAGTTTTGATCATGGCTATTGGATGTATTTTAGTCATGGTATAATGTTGGATTTGATTGGTGCAAATGTGAAAATGATTTCAAAGGAATGTTAGAAAGGTGTTTTAAAATGATCTTGAGGTGAAAGAGTAACTTGGAATATGTCAAAGTTTTGATTTCTCGAATTCTGGGATTCTGGTAATCAATTACCAGCCTAAGTAATCGATTACCGAGGATGTTCTTCATACCTAGAACCATTTTTGGCCTTTGTAATCGATTACCAGTTTATGTAATCGATTACTATGATGTTCTTCGTGCCCAAAATAAAATCCTGGTTCTGGTAATCAATTACCATGCCCATATAATCGATTACTAGGATGCCCTTTTTACTCCAGAACAAGTTTTTTATTCTGGTAATCGATTACCACCACCTGTAATCGATTACTAGAACCCTAAATGTGAATATAAATGTGTTCTAAGCAAGGTGAAATGGATTAGTGACCTTATATCCTTATGTATTGATAATGATTTCCCTAGTATGCTATTTATATCTATATATATTGTTAAGCATTGTATATGCATTAGCTAAGTCCAATCCTTGACTTCCAGCATACTAGGTAAGAGCATGTTTACTATTATTTGATGATGAATAATAACATGCCTATTAAATATGTGCAAAGATGTGAATGCATATGTGAATAAATGATATGAGGATATTGTGGCATGACATGATTATGATTGATTGGTTGAGATGCATGATATATGAAAGTTATGAACATGATATGTGTGAAAGTTATGATTATATGCTCATATGGCATCTCTAAATTAACACGCCAATATTAAGGTGATATAAGACACATGAACATGATCGTCTAGACTTCCCGAATTAAAGGTTATGAGAGGTGATCCAAAAAGGACCCTTTAGACTTCAGGAATTAATGGTTATAAAAGGTGTTCCTATGCCTCCTAATTCGCACTCTGGGAGTTAGGAATTTAACTTATCAAGAGGATGAGTATAGACTAGTGACGACTAGTTTAGGTATGAGCTCATACCTAGAACTCTCAAAAGGGAGAATATTCGGGTGGCCCCCAAGGAAAATAGAATAAAAAGTTTAAGTCACCTAAAAGAATGAGTAATGTTGAAAAAAATTGCATTCGAAGCTATGTTCATTCAATATGATTCTTGATATCTCGCTTATGGCATTGACATGCGTCCATGAATTAGTATGCTAAATTCTTGCATTAAGCCTCATGTTAAAATTAAACGGGCCTCGGCTAATGGTATTTGAAACAAATAAATAAACCCTAAGCATATGTCCACTAATTTGATAATGAAACCCGAAGTTCTTGAGGATGTAGATGATGTCACACATTAGGAGGCGAGACCCTCCTGAGATTCTTGTATAAGTTTATCATCCATTCTTCTTTCTTTCCATCTCGTCTTCAGAGGTTGATGGCCACGTTCGTGATCTACATTGACGCTCCACTTGGGAGATGCACTACGACGCTCTCATCAAACGTACTATTTCATCGGTCATTGTGTTGTTCAGCTTTTTGTGTTCATGTGGCATCCCTTTGCACACCCGGTTTCCAGCTTCAGATTCTCCACTGGTACTCCATTCTCTAATGAACTTGTCTTCAGCATGCCCACCCGCGCTAGGAGCAAATCCACCGCACTCCCCTGCGCTTCGCTTTTGAGATATCCCAGCCTACGTGCCACTATTGCCACCCCGCCGCCTCGATTCATGGTCGGACCCCTCCGAGGATTTGCCTACTCAGGGTATACTCAGAGGGTTCTACCCTCACTATTCCTGTGAGGATGGAGGTTGCTAGTGATGGGGAAGCCACCATCACGCAGCCCATGAGAGAAGTCGCACCCGCTCGTGGAGGAGCCACCCGACCCCACCGAGGTGATCATGCTTGCCCTATTCTCCGTCTTGCCGCACCTAACGAGCTAACCGGTGGATTGGGTACCTCCCTCTCTCAGTCGCGACGGCAGTAGTCCGGTTAATCTTAGAGCACCCATGCACGTGCAGTAGATAGGATATAATTCTTTTGATTTTTGATTATTAAAGGTTATCTACCCTAGGCGCACCCTAGGAGTAGTGGGGAGAGATCTTTTGTTTAGCTTATTTTTCATTCATGGATATTATGGATTACTATATATTTTGAGCCCAACCTATATTGGTGGGTGTGATATGACTCTTGTATGTATTTTCTGGGTATGCAAAGTGGAATGATGATCTCCTGATTATATATGTGTGTGTGTATGTGTGCGTGTGTGGTGAATTTCTTATGTCCATGCATTATGATGTGGTGTTTTATGTATGTTCATATCTTGTCTTTACCCTTTTTCCTTTTACACACGTTTCCAAGGTTGTACCTTATACATGCGTGACTCATGTTTTGTTTTAAAGTTTCAAAAAAAATTTACCCGTATTTCCATTAAAGTATTTTCAAAAGTTAAAGTAAGGACTTGAACAAAAGAGTAATAACTAATAATTAACGGAATACGTCCTAGGCGTATGAGTTAAATATTAAGGGGTTACATCTAACCAATTGAAATTTTAAATCTCTGCCATTTCTCACTTGATACATCATCACCTTACTACCTAAGGAAGCCTTTGGGCTTTGATTTGGTGGCCTTGAAGTGGAGAAAAATCACTTGGATCACCTTTGGAGTTATAAAGCTCTAAAGTTTGCAAAGTAGGGTTTTGTGTTCTTATTTGTTGAGATTCTATTTTTCCATATTTTTATTTGTTAGAATTTCAAATTTTATGGTTCTAATGTGTGATTTCACATAGATATACATGTATTTACATTGGTGGAGTAGTTTGGTGATGTGGAAAAATCAATTTTGTCAAAAAAGTTGGACTTCCTTGGAATTTCAATTTTAGTAGAGGCAGGAATTGTTCTGATTTTCTGATACATTTATAGATATTTTTGTGAGCTATAAAAATTATATGTTGAAGCCAGCATCTTGAGCTAGTCCCACAAATTTTCTTGAGCTTTGGTTTGAACTCTTACTACTTTAAAAAAATCATGAACTGAAGCTATGCTTGTGCTGCCCTGAATTGTTGAATTGAAGCTGCAAATTTTACAAACTTTGTTGCCATAGCAAATTCCTTTGAAATTTTTATAGAGTGTTGTAAACATCTTGAAGTTCAACCATGATTTTTATTTTGAATTGATTCAGTCATTTGCTAGGGTTAAAAATTATGAACTTCCAAATTTGAGATTAAGTGATCTATGACCACTAAATTTGTCTAATTTTGTTAACATAGTTAGATAATGATTCTTGTTTTGAAATTTTTATAGGACCTTTTGAATACATTAAGGTGCCATGGAGAATTTTTATAGCCTTTGAATTGGTTGTTTGGTATGCAAAATAAATCTTACTACTTAAGCGTAAATTCTACCAATATGCTAGAATTTTATCTAAGTATTGGTTTGGTGATATAATGACTCTTAATTTAAGTATGATGAGTATGAATACATGCTATATAATTTAAAGATTGGTTTATGAGGCACAAATGAGAATCACTTGTGATTGAATGCCTACATGTGGCTTATGCATGCATTTGAGAAAAGAAAAATTAGTAATGCAATTATCTAGAGAAAATAGAATGTATAAACTTCAATTGTGCATGTTCTAACATATGGATAAAATAGAGACAAGACTTATGTTGGGAAAAAGAGGGAAGACAAAAATAAGGACTTCCCTAGAGATATTATGAGTTGGTAGACGTATGGTTAGGAATAGAACTGTATGAGATTTGGAAAAGGAAAAAACTGAAGTTCGACGATTACGTATAGGAATGAGCTCATGTTTTGATAAGCGTCTATTGCCCATTTTGGAGTTGTCCACTAGATACCACTTGGTATAGAACTAAGTCTTCCATATGTTGAGAAAAAGAGAAAATGCACTGAATTGAGTTCTACGGCGATATGCGAAAATCAATGATCGATACTTATTTTGAACAGGATTATTATTGTTTTTGCATATCACTTTATATAATATTTCTTATGTAAATGAAATTGTTAGCTATGTTTTATTATGTTTAAGGGAATGCCCTACTAAAGATTATATAATATTCTCATCCCTATGTTTGCATGCTTGTCTATTGTATCAGATCCTCCTGATGTCGTCCCTGGTCTTTTTCCTTGATTCTCCAGTGGGTATGGCATTACAATCTCGCACTAGATTCACAATATGCAGTAGCTTATTCATAGGTCCATGCATATGTGTTCTTCGGTCACTCCTTCAGTGTATCTGTATGTACCTGACTTTGATCCCGCTTTCCCCTATGATAATGTGCCCCTCCATATGGCATATCCGTTATTTTTTATATCTTGTGTGCGCCACTAGTACCGCCTCCAAGAGATGTCCCTTCTTCATCTTCGTCCTCGTTCAGATCTATTTGCTTCCTGACGCCCCATGAAGGTGAGGCCATGATTTCCCCTAGGAGGACATGGGATATTCAAGGACTTTGACATGTATATAGCTGTAATTTAGTGTTAAGACTCTACCCACTTGTAGACTGATTCTTGTTAGATGTTTTTTGGTCCATTTTATATATATGTGTGTGATTGTGTTGGACCTTAATATTTGAGCAGGCTAGGTTTTCGGTACTAGATATGTCTTTTTGAAATTAGTCCTCGAGTAATATTAATAGTGGAATGACTTAATTTCCAATATGCCTTGTGTAAGGACGACTTGTGTATATGATGCACAGAGATATATATATATATATATATATATATATATATATATATATATATATATATATATATATATATATATATATATATATATAGTTTTTGCAACCTATGAGTATGATTTATCTTATTTTCATTTTTCGACTAGTATAGATTAAAGAAAGGAAGCAACACGCTTCTAATTATAATGTTAATACTCAAGTAATACATGGTAGTTAGGAACGTGTTACACATTTTAGGAAAAGAAAGAGAGAGAAAGTGTTTTTTGTCTTACTTTTTACTTTTGGTCTCATGAGTAATCTTTGAATAAGAATATGATTAAGTATTCCTTAAGCAATCTTGGGCCTTAATTAATCTCAAATAATTATTTAGATTTGAGATTAATAAATAAAATTAATTTATCTTTAATTAGAGCCTAATATTGTCTATATTTCCTTAATTACTTTAATTAAGCTTAATTAGCACTAGTTAGGGTAAAAAGGTAATTTTACAAAGAAACTCCCCAAGACCTCTTGGGACCATTCCAGATATCACATATAATTAACATTCCCAACTTCCCCGATCATCACCTAATCCAACATTAAATTACCTTATGGGCGTTTTGGTAATTTTGCACATGGGAAAAACCTAGAATTAAGATTTCCATATCTGTTGTCATCCAAAACATATCTAGTCCCCTTCAAACATCAAACTAACCCCTTAAGGATAGACAGGTTCAAACCATTCCTCGATTTTTGGGTAAAATGACCTCAAGGATATTTTGGTCATTTTGCACATGGAAAAAATTGGGGATTGCAATTTTCGCAAGATTGGTGTCTAAACCTCATATAACCTCATCCTAATCTCAAAATACCCCAAGGATGGCCTGGACCGTCGTCCTCAATTCTTATGCAAAATAACCCATAGGAAAATGACCCCCATGGGCATTTTAGTCATTTTGCAGGGAAAAATCTGGGTGTTAGAGGTAGCTTCCTACACCAATGTAACATGGAAAGTGGTGTAGAAGTTTCTAAGAACTACATCATTTGTAGGTATGGGTTGCTAGAAAGGCTCATCATAGATAATGCAACTAACTTCAACAATGCAGAAGTACAAAGACTAGGTGAATCAATATCAAGAATCACAACTCGCTCCTATAGACCAAAGATGAATGGGGTTGTGTGTAACATCCTTCCAAGTATGACCTCATTCTTAAGTCATGACATCGTACTTGAAAGTTGTTACTTATAAATTTGCGGACCTTTCTTAATTATCTATAGCAAGAATTGGTCAAATCGTGTATTAGCTAACTCATGGTTCTATCAAAATATATAGCAAGAAACAATGTATTTATTTAATACAAGTCAAGTACAAAAGGAACCTCTTCTATGAGCTTTAGTTCACATCTGTTCTTTACTATATTTAAGACATATACATATATAACGATATATAACAGATACGAGTTTCCACAACTAAACTACAAAAATTACAATGTAGTCTTCCTTGTAGCTACTTCACTATTCTCTAGAATCAACCTGGAGATGACACGGAAACACAAACAAGAAGGGTGAAAATTCTAAAATTCCCAGTTAGGGTATCCCGAAATACATAATCATAATGTCATTGTCATCATCCCAGCCACTTCGATTTATCAAGAAAATGTGATCATACAATACATATTAAATATTCATTTTAAAGTTCTAAAATCATCCTTCCAAAGTGGGTAGCTTTTATTATTCAATCACATATCATACCTGCTTAACATCATATAAACCTTATCCTGCTAAATCGCAACTTAAAATATTGGCCTCAACATTGATACTAAAATTCTTCACTTACCACATAAGATAAAAGACTACTTTAGGGTAATAGACTGCATTTTCAGGACTGAGCTCATTCCTATACATGATCATTGAATTTGCTTTTTCTAATTCTCACACAGACCTATTTCTAGCCAGATTTACTTTCACCGACTCAATTCAAGGGTAGTCAGGTTTACTTTCCCGAAAAACGGATTTACTTTCTCAAGCCCAAGGATTATAAACCTTATGCTCTTTGTGGTAGTCAGATTTACTTTTTGACAAACAGATTTACTTTCTCCAACCCAAGAAACATAATCTTACGTTTTCTTTCGCATATGAGCAATTGTAATAAGCATTCATATCTATGTGTGCTTAACCTCATTAATAAGTTCACATGGTAAATTATTCATATTCATATTTTTGTGCTCATGTCACACTAGTACAAGATGCCATTATTTCATCAATTAAAAGCATCAATTCATTTTCAGCACAATAACGGATTTCACATATTCGTAGCATAATTTATTCTGCATTTCAAACTATCAAATCTAAGGCTATAAAAATTCTCAATGACACTTCAATGTGTCCACAAGGTTTCATAAAAATTTCAAAATAAAAGAATTCTCTAACTATGTTAACAAAATTAGCCAAATTTGATGCTCAGAACCACTTAACCTTAGCTTAAAACCTGAAATTCATAATTTTTAACCCAAGCAAATGATTGAATCAATTCAAAAAAAAAATCATGGTTGAACTTAAAGATGTGTCCAATACTCTGTAAAAATTTCAAAGAAAAATTCAATCATTTGGTATGGTAATAAAATTAGCAAAATTTACAACTTCTATTCCAACATTTCAGGTAGCACATAGTTCACTTCGGTTTCTAATTTTTTCCAAGTAGTAAAAATCCAAAACACAGCTCAAGAAAATTCGTGAGACTAGCTTAAGCTATTAGCTTCAACATATAATTTTTATAGATCATAAAAATGCCTGCAACTATACCAGAAAATTCGTGAACAAATACTGCCTACACAAAAACCGAAATTTCAGCAAGCATATATAAACTTCTCTTTAGCAAAAATGATTTTTCCACAACATCAAACAACTCCACCAAAGCAAATACATCTATATATATGTGTAATCACACCATGGAACTAGAAAATATCAATTTCCAACAAGCCAAAACCAAGACAAACAAAAAATGAACAACAAGGTAACAAGAACCCTACTTTGCAAATTTAGAGCTTCATACTCCAAAGGTGTTCCAATTGATTTCTCTTCACTTCATGGCCACCAATTCAAGCCCCAAACCTTCCTTAGGTAGTGAGTAAGTGAGATGTCAAGGTGAGAACTAGTGAGGAAATAAAATTCCAATCGGTTAGTTTGATATATTATGAGGAGTAGAATAAGTTTTGTGAAGAAAGTTCATGATTTTAGTGACTTTGAGCTTTGGTTTTTGAAGCTTGAAGTTTGTAAATAGAGGTTTGATAGGAAGAACAATGGAGGGGCTATGTTTTATTCCTCTTGGTAAAAAATGAAGATGATTGAGTGATAAAGTTGGTTGTGTTGTGTTTATCCTAAGTTTGGTGATAATATTTATCTGGTTCAAGCTTTTCTTTCTTTCTTTTGAAAAAGAAATGAAATCAATGGCTAGGATTGTTTTCTTAGTCAGAGAATGAATCTTGGCTATCCACTTAGCTTGAGATAAGTGGCTCACTTTAACTTAGGGAGTAAGTAGCTTTTTCACTATTAAAATCGCATACCGAAATTCCACTAAATGGATGAGATATTGGCACGGGTAAAATAATAAAAAATGAAAGGCAATGATTAAAACTTACTTTTCAGTTTCAATCCTTGCCATCCACTTAGCATAAAGTGGTTGGTAAAGGTTACTTGACTACTAAATAACTTGTAGGGTGTTAAAAACCGAACATCAAAACTCTATCGAACGGGTAAAACACTATACTTGGGTAATCAAATATTACCCGAAATTAATTCTAGGTATAACTTCTCAATCTCTATCATTTCTAACCTTAACCCTCTTTTTTGTCAGTCCGGGCATTTCTTGGTCCGCATCTGGGTTTCAATTGTCCCAACGGCCTATAGGCTCGTAAGGTTACTATTCACCCTGGCTTGAATTTTTTTTTTAAACATGTTCGTTGTGCCATCCTTATCATTGCTAAACTGCAGATTTTTGAAATTATGACCAATAAAGCTCAAATTAATTTTTAAATAATTTTTAAGGTATTACACGTGGAAGCAGCAAACAAAAATATCAAGAGATCTCGAGGAAATGGTGGTAATCGACAAGGATTTGAGTGATACGCGCCTACACGCATTACATACCTACCGCACTTCTATCAGATCCTCAACTAGGGCAACCCCATATTTGTTGGTATATAGGATGGAAGTGGTGCCACCCATAGAAGAGGAAATACCATCTTTAAGAGTCCTGACGGAAGCTAAATTGGAGGAAGCTGATGGGTCAAAATGAGATATGAGCAATTGAACATGCCTGAAAGAAAATGACTAACTGCAATGAGCATGGCTAGTTATACCAGGAAAAGGATAGCCAAAGCATTTAATAAGAATGTTCACTCTAGAACATTTCAACCAGGAGATCTTGTTCTGAAGAAGATTTTGCCAAATCAAGAGGATAACAGAGGCAAGTGGGCACCCACACATGAAGGTCCGTACATCATCAAAGATGCCTTTTCTAGAGAAGCATTGATCTTGACTGACATGGAAGACAAAGCACTCGCTAAACCAATTAATTCAAATGCCATAAAGAAGTACTTTCCTAAAAAAATAAAAAAAAAATCCTCGCTAGGTTGAAAACCTATAATGGTAACCTAGGAAAAAATTAGAGCAAAAAAAAAAGAAAAGAAACAAGAAGGCCTGAGGTTGAAAACCTGAAAGGGCTACCCCGAAATTAGAGCACAAAGAAAAGAAAAGCTCGCTAGAAAACCCAAAAAGGACGATCTAGGCAAAAATTAGAGCAACTCTTAATTGTTAGGTTGAAAACCCGAAAAGGAGGCCTATGTAATGGTGAAGGGCTAGGCAAATGATTAAGAAGCCATAATGGACGTTGAAAACTGGGGCAATTTTGAGTATTAGTAGTTCATGGCATATTGTTGGGTACACAATGAAGGATCATGTATTTTGTGTCTATTGTAACCAATGAATCAGTGAAATGGATTAGTCATATCAAAGTAGCACTACTAGTCTTTTATTCATTCCCTCTTCATCTCTTGGAGTTGTTGACATCTTGTAAATACTTTCCAGTTTGAAGTTCAATAAAATTGTCTTTATCTTCCTTTGTGTCTCTGTTTTGTCTTTCCTCTTCTACCAAAAATCTTTGTTTCCATATTCTTTTTTTAAAATCATGCATAAGCATGATATTATAATTGAAGTATAATCGAGGGACTAATTTGCTAACAAAGCTTAGAAATGATAAGTCAAACAAAGGACTCGAAGATCAAGATGGACTCGCAAAGGAAAAGAGGCAACTTGCTTAGCCAAGGTTTGGAGATGACGGTCCAAGTGTGGGTTTCGATGGACAAAAAGAAAGAAAGAAAACAAAAAGCAAAAATACTCGCTTGATCAAAAACCTAGACGAGCGATCAAGGCAAAAGTTAGAGTAATAAAACTGGGCAAGAAGGAGACTGAAGCATCACCAGGTGAAGGTGTGTTGGAGAACTACAATAGAGAAGCTCACACGTTAATTAGAAGACCATTTTGGGATAGAAGAAAGCCTTTTTGAAGAACAATGTGAAGATATCAAACTAGGTAATTTTAATTTTTAAGAGCTATTGTCATCATTCTTGTCACTGAGCATATCATCATTACATTGTTTTGCATCAATTCATTAATCATGTCATCATTCCACTAGCTTTGTATCATTCATCATATCATCATCACATCAATCTTGAATCATTATTTCTTCAAAGTTGCCAATCATTCATTTGTCTTTACTTTAACTTACATTTAAGTTGCACATACTTTCACAAAATTTTACTTTCAGGTGCGTTTACTTTGCTTTCACATGTATTTATTTTGCTTTCACATATCTTTAAATTTTACATGCTTTTACTTTCACATACTTTCACAAGTTTTACTTTCACATATCTTTATATTTCACATGCTCTTACTTTCACATGTTTTTAAATTTCACATGTGTTTACTTTGCTTTCACATGGTTTTACTTTCACATGTCTTTAAATTTTGCATGCGTTTACTTTACCTTTCACATGCATTTATTTTTGTTTTCACATGTTTTTAAATTTCACATGCGTTTACTCTCACATATTTTACATTTCACAAGTATTTAAAGTTCACATGCCTTTTAATTTCACAAGTCTTTAATTTTCACATGCTTTCATATGCATTTAATTTTCACTTGCAATCTCACATTAGCATTGTCCAGTCGTCATTAAGTCATTTGGCACCACTCATCAAACTACCTTACATTCATTGTGCACTTATTATCATCACCATGCATTCATCATTACCATCATGCACTTATTATCATTGCCATCCATGCAACATCACCATCATGCATTATTCGGACAAAATAGGTGTTCATATCTTTACTTGTTTCTTACAATCAAAGTCATGGTCTTCATATTTATGGTAAAAAACAAGTAAATAAGGACAACTATAAACATCATATTTTGTTTAGTACTTTTCTTCTTTTTTCCTTTTTTCTTTTCTTTTGCCAAAAAAATAAAAAATAAAAATGAGAGTGTGTGTGTGTTTGTGTTGGCCTAATCCAACTCCTCTAGTTTAGGTGCCAGCCTATTAGTCTTTGTTATTTGTTTACGCCTTGTCATTTAGATGTTTGGTCTATTAAAAGAAAAAAGGGAAAAGGAAGAAGGAAAAAATAGAAAGCGGATCAGGGAATGCTGGAACAGTGATCTCGGACAAAAGGAAGCTGATTTGTTCAGAATCAAAGGATAATTACACAATCAGAATCAAATGTTTCTAAATCAAATTGTAATCCTAATTAAATCCCTAATCTGCCTAAATCAGAAACACTAAGTCATTATGGCCATGGATCCGTGAAGATGTATAAATCACAAAGCCATTCATTAGAAAGAAAGGAAGGTGAATTTCAGAGGTACACAAAGACAAAAATCAACAAACAAGAAAAGAAGAAGGCAGAGACAACAATAGCAAGAACAACTTTTTTTCCTATTAGTTCTAACATCAATATCATTCAACCATGAAAAAGAAAGGGATAGAGCAGAAGCATGTAACCCCAACCTAACCACTTAGTATCATCCATCACCAGCACTCAAACCACTACCATTGCCACCCTTTGAGCCACCTCCGCCAAACACCAAGGGGCTGCGACCCAGTGAAGGTTGATGTCGCCGCCCCAGCCTCACACCTCTGCTGCCTCCTCTGCCTAGTGTCGTCGCCCCTATGCCATAGCCACCGTGAAGCCGGTAGCAGTGAAGCTCCAGTGCATGGGGCATGCAGTGCCGTCGCCACCATAGTCCGATGCCATCGTGCCTTTGCAACAACAGCAGTCGCGAGGTCCACCGGTGCGCGATCGCGATCTGTCCAAGCACGAAACCCCGCCCCTACCTGCAGCAGCAGTCGCAGAGCCCGGAAAAACCTCTATTGTGCAAGCCTTACTTGGTGTCGTCCCTATGCGCCACCGTGATAGCCTTTCCCATCAGCTCCTTCCTGCCATCGACTACCATTGCAGCTCCTTCACTGTCTTTTTCGGATGTGGTTCACTTTCCCTTTTCATATTGTACAGGTTTTGTGTGTTTTACTTTTAGGGATTTGTTATTTGGTTCCTTTTTCTTTTGTTTTTAGGGTCAGATTTTTTTTTTTTGCTAGTAGCTTTTAGTACCTCTTTTTGGTCGTGGGCTTGCTGTTTGGTTTTTTATTTGTTTTAGGGGTGTTGAGCTTCTATTGGGTTAAGTTTACTTTTTATGGTAGGGTTGGTTCCTTTTTTATGGGTTCTGGACTTTATTGTTTTTGTCTTTCTATTACAACTTTATGTCTTGTATAAAAAAAAATTATTTTATTTTGTTTAGATTTTGAATTTTTTTAAAATAAAAAATATTTTCTTTATCCGTAAACAGTCAATGATCATGATTAAGAGGTGGATGTCTTTTTAAGTATTATTGAATTGTAAGGATTTATTAAGTAGTTTATGTAACTTTAATCCTATGCACAAGTGGATTTTCTTTTTAAATAATCGGTTGATAAAATTTTTTTTATAATTAAAATCAATCAACACATTCTTTAATTTTCTTTTAATTAAAATTATCAACACACACTTATTTTCTACAAGAATGATGTGGCTTTTAGTTCTTCATTGCACCAAAGATGCGTCGCAGCTAACAACTATCAAACTAAAATCTTTTTTCATAAATTTTTTTTTGTTTCAATTTTGGTTTTATTTCTTTATAAATATATAATTTTTATAATTGTTGGGAAAATATAAATATCTTAAAGTTATAAATAAATTTGCTTAATAAGCTATAGGGTAACCATATATATGTGTGTGTGTGTATGTGTGTGTATTAGGTGTAGTGATTAAATTTCCATTCTTCCTTAATCATAATTAGACTCTCGAATCCCAAATCTCTTTTAAAGACCAGTTTGCAAATTAAGATTTTCCAATTTTCTCATAATTAAAATTGGTGGTGACTCCCATTTTTTAAATTGGTCGTCATTTTCATCGCGCACCTTCCTGTTGCGACAGGCATTCAGAGCTCAAGCAGAAAAGGTCAAATCTTCTGCTCCTGAACCTGTTGTGGTAATTGAAGAGTAACCCTCAAGGCCAATGACCCAACAATTTGGGTACACTTCATTTCTCATTTCTGCACCTCCTAAAAGCTAGGCTTGAGAGAAACCAGGAGCAAGTGTATTGATAGTCAAAAGGTAATTCAAGTCTTAGCAGGTTTTGTGATATTCTTCTCAATGTTAGGTGAGTGACACTTGTCCAGGGCTTCGCATCCTTGGGCACTGAATTTTTAATCAACAACTTTATTATTGAATTGAGTTTGATGTATGAATGAAGGCTATCACCTACCTCCTTAAATTAGAAATTAATTTATGCTAAATTGCACCAAGAAAATGTAGTAGAAGAGCACAACCTAGGTTATCTCTCAAGAAGGCTTTAACACTTAGTTGGAAAAATTGGGGGTTTTGAAAAATGAGAATTAAATAATTTAAATGAAAAGATAATAGCAAAAGTGAACAAGGAACTAGTGAAGGTATTCTTAGAATTGAAAATTAATTATTATTGACCAAATATTAAACCCATTGGTGGCTATTAGTAATAAATTACTGGCAATTATACTATTGATTGATCGACCTCTAGAATTTGACTAATGTAAATAACTAATAAATGAGATCTTAATTTATTTAGAAACCACATTGATTTAATGAACCAATTGCTATAGCCTACACCGCCAATTAGAAAATTAGTTCTAATGTTCTCCATCAAACATAAACCAATAGATATATCAATTTATGCCCAAAGTTTCCCTAAATGACAACCACCAATTTAGTTATTCCAATAAAGATTATAGCAACTACCACAATAATTATAGGAATAGAAATTCAGGAATATTAAGGGCCTGTTTGGTTTGAATTTTCAGTTTTCAATTTTTATTTTTAGTTTTCATTTCCAAATTTTGTGAAAGAAATGTTGAAAACTGAAAATGAAAATTGAAATTGAAATTTGCAATTTTCAAAATTTTCAGTATTTCCTTCACAAAATCTAAAAAACTAAAAATGAAAATTGAAAGCTGGAAACTCAAACTAAACGGCTCTAAGAAATCCAAGGCATTTAATATATAAAAAAAGGTCTCAAATATCATCCCAATCCATCTAGAAACTCTTATACTAGAAAAGAAATCCATTTTACCATCTCTAGAGGATTACAACAATAAAGATAAAAGAGAACCTTAAAATAATAGCAATAATCCTTGTCACAATCTCCAATACAAAGCACCTTCACTAATGGAATCCCTAAGAATAGAGAAGAAGATTTAGAGAGAAGATAGAGAGAGAGAGAGAGTAATAGCAACTAAAAGTGGTAGCCTAAAAGTGAGTCAAAAACTAGGGTAAAAGTCTATGTCAATCTCTTAAATCCTACTTAAAAATGGGCCAAAGTGGGTTCAAAAGGATTCATAGCTGATAAAACACCATTACATAAGCATTAAGTGCTTATTAGGAGTAAGCTTGGTTATGACCCCTAACATATAACAAAGTACACTCGAGTCGTATTTGATTTTAATGTAACACCCTAATAATTAACTCAATACACCTAGGATATATTCAAGTTAATCATTAGTTATTACTCTTTTGTCTAGTTCTTAACTCTGGTTTTAGAAATTACTTAGGAAAATATGGGTAAAATTTTTCTTTGAAAAACAAGAAGACATGAGCCTTACGTGCGCATAAAGTAAACAACATTGTTGCCTTGAAGTAATCAACAAGGGAAAAAAATAATTCATCACATAACAATTGAAACACGAAACCATAAATGAAACAACATAGGTTAGACATATAAATAGTTAGGCAAGCAATAGTAGCGTTAATACATCCGTGCATAACATGAAGAAACATAAAGAAAATACATAAGAATCTCCCATCTACAACAGTGCATCTAAAATAGATAACCTCTAAAAGCAAAAGAAAGCTATCCTAAACATGTACGGGTGTATGCACTAGAGTCATTGGGCTCTTCTCCTGCCCATCAATGGAGGTACATACCCAACCAGGAGCCAATTTGGCCGGGGTGGCCAAGCGGTGAGCGGGTCGGGCATGTGCTCCACGGCGGGCACCATCCTCACCCTGCCTCCTCGAAGTGGCTCGTCAGTATCTTCGCTCCTTAACTCCATGGGTACGGTGGGGAAGAACCCATGGATGGGATGTTTGTCTTGGAAGGGTCGTCTCAGAATGAGTCAGGGGTGAGCGGAACGTACTGGGGTCCGTAGACGGTGGAGGTTGCATCGTGGGTACGCAATACGCTATCCTAGGGCGTGTGCGCTCGAAGAGTAGGTCGTTGGTGAAGTCGGAGTGAACGGAAGCTAGTAACTTGGTTGGGCAAATGGGCGATCATGAAAAATGAACATGCACACGGAATGTCCCACAAAATGGTATGACTGGTGTGTGGCATCAAAATGAAGCTCCCACGTCGGTGCGTGGATGTAAATCACGAAGACTTCCATCTTCCTCTGAAAACGTGATGGAAAGAAAAGATAGAAGGAGTGAGAAACTTGGTAAAGAATCTAGTAAGGTATGCTCCTATCTTGGTGCCATCATCTACGTCCTCGGGAATTCTGGTTTCTTTGTAAAAAGGTGAACATGCATAAGGTTCAATTTTAAAAGTTCTAAAGTACCATTTATTGAGGCCCATTTCTTTTAGTATGCATCTTGGATGTCATGAATGCAACATACTTTATCATGAAATACATGGCAATGCAAGGTATAACATACTAATTCCAATCATAAGAGATGCTCATGAATCATAACAATTATAACATGACTTTCTTCCACTTAT
Organism: Dalbergia oliveri; assembly: GCA_030441495.1. Classification (NCBI taxonomy): domain Eukaryota; kingdom Viridiplantae; phylum Streptophyta; class Magnoliopsida; order Fabales; family Fabaceae; genus Dalbergia; species Dalbergia oliveri. Next base: position 25,842,602 of record JAMLFY010000001.1, on the reverse strand, counting down.
CTTTACGTGACTTAGATTAATTCTTTCTCTCATTTAGGGCCACCCTATTTCTCTCGCTTTTTGAGAGTTCTAGGTTATAAGCTCATACCTCACTAGTCATCACTAGCATAATCTTATCCTATGATAAGTTAACACCTGTCTCTTGGAGTGCGAGATAGGGGGTGATAGATCACTGTAACATCCCTTGCTACTTTATGGATTGACGCGTCCCACAAACTAACACGGGTCCTTTCAACGTGCTTGTCCTCACTCACACACTTCCTGGGAAAACTTCCAGGAGGTCACTCATCCCAAAATTACCCCAAGTCAAGCACGCTTAACTATGGAGTTCTTTCGTGATAGGCTACCGAAAGAAAGATGCATCTTTGTGGCATAGGTAGTACCAATCAATTCATATAAGCTTTCCTTACCTGTCTAGTCCTATACCTATCCAAGAACTAAGGATCCCTCTCATTCGGGTGTGTAATCGGTTCATTCATGTACCCCTCCGCTGGAGACAGGAGCCGCTCCTTGTAGTGCCCTCTCGCAGCGATCACTCCCTTCCCCGGGCATTACATGCCAACCAACTTGCGCTTGGTTCATCCTTGAACCACACCGTCCTGGGAGAGGTGCAAGCTCTGATACCATTTGTAACATCCCCTGCTACTTTATGGATTGACGCTGTCCTCACAAACCAACACGGGTCCTTTCAACGTGCTTTGTCCTCACTCACACACTCCCTGGGAAAACTTCCAGGAGATCACCCATCCCAAAATTACCCCAAGTCAAGCACGCTTAACTATGGAGTTCTTTCGTCATAGGCTACCGAAAAGAAAGATGCATCTTCGTGGCATAGGTAGTACCAATCAATTCATATAAGCTTTCCTTAACTGTATAGTCCCATACCTATACAGACTCAAGATCCCTCTCGGGTGTGTAATGGTTCATTCATGTACCCCTCCGCTTGGAGGCAGGAGCCGCTCCTTGTCATGCCCTCTCGTCCCGATCACTCCCTGCCTCGTCCCTGGGCATTACAATCACCATTCATAACCTTTAATCCGGGAGTCCAAAGGATCATTTTCTTATTGGATTACCTCTCCTAACCTTTAATTCAGGGAGTTTAGAGGATCATTTTCATTTATTTTTATGTCACCTTTATATTAGCATTATGTTAAGAGGCAAAGCCATAATGATAACATATACTTTTCTCATGCTCTTTTGAACCTATGTAACTTTAAAATATTCCAAGTGAAATTATAACATACCATATCCATTCGAAATCAAATAACTAAACATGTAAGACCTCAATTTCACATAATTCCTCAAGCATATGGAAAATCACAACATTTTACAAGATAAGTACTTTCGCCGCCATAAATGATTTAACCTTAGATTAATAAAAATTAGAGAGCTTAATAAAAGGATGTCTACATTTAATAAGATATATATATATTCCATGAGTCAAAGTTCTCATGTGAGTTGAGATGGTGAGTCTTGAGTACTAGGTTAATCAAGTGATGGCATAATTTTAAACATGCAATGCAAACTTTATTTTTAATCTTTGCATTATAGGATGATGGCAAGAAAACATAAGTATTCTATGCAAAGCTTTGAATTTAAATATGAGAATGCAAGCTCTAGTTTTAAATCTTTAAGTTTAGGTGATGACTTGAAAAATAAATATGCTAGACAAGAAATGTAAACATGAATGCAAGTTCAATTCTTTATTTTAGTGCTCTAGGCCTCTTAGAGTATTTACTCTAAATTAACAATCAACTTTAAGGTTGAAATAGGCAGACTTCGAGTTAATTATTTAGGTGATATGAAAATGCAACTCTCATTTTAATCTTTAAGTTTAAGTGATGACTTGAAAAATAAATATGCTAGACAAGAAATGTAAATATAAATGCAAGTTCAATTCTTTATTTTAGTGCTCTAGGTGTAACAAGAAATGTAAATATGAATGCAAGTTCAATTCTTTATTTTAGTGCTCTAGGTGTAACACCCTAATATTTAACCTAACACGCCTAGGACGTATTAAGATTAATTATTAGTTATTACTTCCTTTTTAAACTTGTTTGTGCGGAAAATACGGATAAATTTTTTTTTGAAATATGTAAAACAAAATGCGAGCCGTCGCATACTATTATGAGCGAAGCGTAAAATAGCAGAGGAAAATAAATCATGCAATACAAAAGCAATAAAGAACACCTCAATCATAGGAACAACCATCATAATATTAAATAATATAGTTTAGTACATCAATTGTAATATAAAGTCATACCCATGTATGTGGGCACAACTTGTAGTACAAGAAACAGAAAGTAGAAAGGTACATAACTAGAAAACATAAAACAACAAGTACATGGAAACCTCGAAAGATCAAACCCAAGCCATGGATACCCCTCCCTCAAACTACTGATGACACTCCTCCTCATCCCTAGAAGGTATGTATCCAATGAACTGTCCGAGCTTCTCGGGTGTGTGCAAGCGAAAATGTGGACGGACGTGACTTCCTCGACGTGGCTGCATCTCGGGCGTCGAGCTAGCCTCCGTTGCGTCATCGCATCCTCGTGCCCCCCAATGTCCATGGGAACTGTGGGGTAGATCCCTCCGAAAAGATATGGGTAGGGGAATCCTCCAATGGGTCGGTCTCTAAACGCCTGGGCGAAAAACAAACTCGGGGTAGTAGTGCAGCCGAAACTGAAGGGCGAGCTTGACGAGAGGGCGAGTCCTCTCAAACATCAGGTCATCGCCAAAAGGTGAGGTAGGAGTGAAGCGAAAGCTGGAAACTGGATGTGCGACGGGCGTCCCATGTACGCAAAAATACGCAGAGCACAACGACCCTCAAAATGATATGATTGATGCTCGGGTTGTAATGCACCTCCCATACCGGTTTGTCAACGAAGATCACGAATGATGCCATTGGAATCTGAAGACGTAACTGAAAAGAAGAAAGAGGGGTGAGAATCTTGCTAAAGAATTTCAGGAGGGAATCCTCCTATCCTAATGTCATCGTTAACGTCCCAGGAACCTTGGATTTATTATGAAAAGGTTAAACATGCAAAGGTTCATTATGAGGTTTTATAAAAGTAATTATCCAAGGTTTGTGTCTTTTATGATGAATTTTAATGCATATATGCAGCATAATAGAACATGAATGCATGGCAATACTTTATACAAACAACCAATAAAACATGTCATCAATAAGTAATTCTCATATAAGTGGCATGTAATTTCTCATAATCAACCTTTCTCTTTCATAAGCAAAATACTTCACATCTTTTCTTGTTTCTCAAACTTGTGACATCATGGTATTAAAACTTAGTAACCGACCCTGATACTAGGCTATGAGCTCATACCTCAACTAGTCGTCACTAATTCTTACTTATCCTCGTGATAAGCATATCATAATCATAAAAATAATCCCGACTCCCAGAGTACGGGTAGGGACCTAAGGATCACCCATCATGGGACTTTTTCCTTCTAGAAAACATCAACTGGTTAAGCAGTGACTTTGTCCACTTTGAGGCTAATGTCGATGCCCTCACAGTTTTACCTTCTCCTCACCAGCAAAAGAAGTACGTCTCGCTTGAAACGCATATCTGGTTAAGACCAATGACATTGTCCGCTTCGGTATGGCTCCACAACCATACCCGCCCACCCATGGGTTTTCTTTCTCCTTACCGTACAGGAGAAATGCGTCTCGGAATGTCACATATAAAATCTTGCTTTTCAAACTTTCTTTAAGTCCCTCAAATTTGACGAAATTTGGCAGCATAATGATTACATCCCAAATTTCCTCAAATTTGAGTCATGCCATATAACTCAAATAATGCATGTTGTTCTCATGCAATTCCTCAATCAAGTAAATCTCTCAATCAGCAACATATTTTCCCATGACATTTATATCTCATATTCTCATGCATCTTAATCACAACATTCCACTTTATCAAAAACATCAAGTCACACATCCACACATCCTCATACTCATGGCATGTAATATATTCCCATACATCATAGATATACTCACTCGAACTCATTCTCACATCACACCTCCTATCTCATAGTGTTTTATGCTTTGGCCCTTATGGGTCTTAAACTTGTGTTCTAATTATCCTAGCATTCATTATGGATCTTTATTTCACTTAAGGGATTATTACCTATAATTTCATCTAATGTTTATGCTTACTAACATAACCAAATAGCATTGCATGACTTGGGCAGAAAATTATCATATGATTACGGATTCTAGAATCTCCGTCTTTGACCCTTTCTAAGTTTCGTCTTTGCCTAAGGCTCTATATTTAATTCCTAAACCAAATATTAGGGATTCCTAAACATATCCATTAATTATAAACCATTTTCCTTAAGTTTAATTATGAACAGAATTGCACTTCTTGTATCTAAGTGTTCTAGAATTCTCATTTTAAGTTCTTTCTAGTTACTTGTTCTTTCCTAACTTCCCTAAATCGATCCTTGCTTCACTCAAACATAATTTTACACATTTTAACACCATGAAACAGAATTTATACAGTGGCCAAGTACACAAGGCAGAATCCGAAAAGCAAGCATCATATAATCACATAGATTCATGATTTAAATGCACATAAGTTACTAGTTTTCTCTTGGAACAAATTTAGGAACTCAAAACTCTTTTAGAAACCAATTTATCTCATTAATATCATGAAAATACAAGTGAGGTCAGTAGCTAAATTATTTAGTTCATAAAATAGTTTTAAAACATAAAATCTTGTTCATAACATTCTTTAAGTACACCTAAGCTTAGAAAAATTCCAAGACATAGGCTATGGGCACTTATGATTAGATGAACTCATCTCAAGTCCATCATCATCATCACAAGGCCGAAATGGCTTCCTTGGATGCCTCCATTTTCTAAAACTTTATGTAGGATACTTGGGCAAGTCTTTGAGCTCTAGAATGTTAAGTGATGGCATAAACATAAACATGCTATGCATCTTATTTTACTCTTCATTAGAAAGTAAAGTGAGAGCATAAAATAAATATGAGATGCAACCTCATTATTATCTTTAAAGATTAAGTGATGACTTGAAATATAAACATGAAATGCAAGCTTGGAAATTTAAACATGATAATGCAAGTTTATTTAGTTATTCTTGAGAGCTTAGTGATGGCATCAAAATAAACATGCTATGCAAGGCATAAACATAAACATGAATGCAACTCATTTTATCTTAACTAGAGCTCTTGCAAGACTTTAGAGGAACATTACAACCTTAACCCAATTTGTATCTCTCTTAGCACCAAGTCTTCAAAGAAGCCTTTGGTTTTGAACTTCATCATCAAGCTCAAGAAAATAGACTAAGACATAAACCTCAACACTTATCTAAACAAGCATACAAGGAACTACTCATATTCTTTATTTTATTGCTCATAGGCTTCAATCTAAAGTAAACTCTTAGAACGGCCGACTAACTTTAAGGTTGGCAAGGGTAAGCTTAGAGCTATTTGAAATTGTATGATTAATTTTCTTAACAAAACTTTTAGTGATCTACTTAAAATTTTTATCAAACTTTGTTCAAATAAGGAATTGGAAACCGAAATCGTTAAGGAAAAGGAAAAGAGAACCGAAATCTTTGAGCAAGGAAAAAGGAAAGAAACCAAAAGCATATATGGTCTAAGACCAAGTTTTTCAAGCTTTAGAGGTTTCTCACATGGCATCACAAGACCATTATCTTGAAACTTCATCATCAAGCTAAAATATTTCATATGAAAAGGCTCCAAGGCTGAAAAGGAAAAAGAGAAGGAAAGAACTTTTAAAACCAAGAGAAATCTAGAACTTTTCTCAAAGGAAGTAAAGAAAACTTTGAAATAAAACCCCTACCTAAAGAAGTCTTGGAAGAAATGAAAAAAAGCTTGTGTTCTTGAAGGAATGAGAAGACAAAATCTTCTCTTGAATGGCAATGAAGGTTCGGCCAAAGGAAGAACTCAAGGAAGATGATTTTTCCTTGAGAAAGCAAACTTGGAAATGGAAAGGTTTGGTATTTGAGAGGTGGTTTGAGGTGAGGGAGTGGTGGTTTAAGGTTGTTTATGGTGGATTGTAGTGGTGGAAAGGTTTCTTTGAGGGAGGAGGAAGAAGAACAAGATGAAGAGAACTTTGAGAGAAAATGAGAGAAAATGCAAGAAAGCTAAACTTGGCTAGGCTTCTAAAGTGTAACAAAGTTCTTCAAAGCTTGGTATTTATAGAAAAATGAAACAATGGAGGCAGATTAGGGAGGAGGAGGCCGACAACCTTCTTGGCTTTGGGGAGGAAAAATATCTTCAAACTTTAGTCATTCAAAGGCATGGTTGAAAGCATGGGTAGGTATGGTCAAGGTATGACTTGAGGTATGGCCTTTGGAGTGAAATAAAAACCAACATGTGACATAATCCAAGGGTATGTATTCGGCCAGATTTCCAGCCAAGGGGAGGAGGATGATTTGTTCATATAATTGTGGTTTAGTGATGTGTTTAGGTGTTTCTTTGATTAAGGTTTTGATTAGGAGTTTGTAAGAAAGTATTTAGGTGAGGTAATGGTTAATTAAGGTTGTCAAGACTTGATTTAGGGGTGATCTTACTAGATTAACAATTTAAAACCATTCTTTAGTCAAATTAGATCATAGACAAGTTTCCTTGATTTAAGGAAATTGGTGAGAGAAAACAATATTTAAGATTCCATGACTAGATTAATTATCGAAATAAATTAATCTTCGATTAGAGCTTAATATTGCTTAGGTTTGCTTAATTACGTCATTAGGCTCACTGTACACTATTTTAGGGGCAAAATGGTAATTTTGCACTAAAACTGGAACCTCCTGGCAGACTAAACATCAAAAACCACTCATAAACATCATTCTGAACTTTGGAAAAGTTTCGGGCTCCGGCACCTTTACTGTAAAACGCTACAGGGTATTTTGGTTATTTTGAGCCGAAAGTTAAAACGAGATTTTCACCTCGAATATCAAACACTATAGTTATAATCTCCTTCAAACATTGAGTTGACCCATTCGAGGATGCGGGTCACTTCCTTTAATTTCGGGCAAAAATGACCTCAGAGGCATTTTGGTCTTTATACTCAAAAGAAAAATTGGGGTATTACACTAGGCCCCTTAGGGTATTCACTCTAAATCAACAATCAACTTTAAGGTTGAAATATGTAGGTTTCGAGTTAATTATTTAGGTGATAACATACATATAAACATAAAATACAAGGCTTAAATATAAATATGCCATACAAGGAATTGAAATATAAATATGAATGCACTCCTTTTATTTCTAAGTTTTAGGCTTAAGACTAACATTTAATATAATATCTTCATTTGTTAAAAACTCTTAAAAGTGAAACCTTCAAGCTTTAGAGGTCAAATAAATGATGGTTTTGCAACCAATGTAATACTCCAAAAATTATTTAAAAATTAATTTGAGCTTTATTGGTCATAATTTCAATAATATGAGAGTTTAGCAATAATGAGGGTGGCCCAATGGTCTTGGCAAAAAAAAACAAAAATTTCGGGCTGGGTGAATAGTAACCTTACGGGCCCCACAACCCGTAAGGCACAGTCAAAACCCCAGATCCAGGACTAGGAATTTCCTGAAACTAAAGAGGGTTAGAGTTAGAAATAGTTAGAAAAGATAATTTTATACATGAATTTAATTTTCGGGTAATATCGTCTAATCGACATTGCGTTCCCGTTCGGTGAGATTTCAGTGTGCGATTTCTAACACCGAAAGATAGTTTAATATTTATAAAAGGATAATGTTTATCCTTTCTACCTAAGTGTAAGGCTAAGATTCAATCTTGGAAAGCAAGATTAAATCCTAGCCATCCATATCTTTTATTATTAGAAAGAATTAGATTTTATATTACATTATTCATACAACCTCATAAAAGTTCATTTAAAAGCTTCCAAACTTATTCTTGAAGCCACCATTTTCAGCTAGCAAGGAGGAAAAGAGAACCAGCCACCACTTCCATCTTCAAGAGCTTGATCTTGAGTTCTAATCCCATAAACCCTAAGCTAGAGTTGTTAAAATTCCGAAATTCCTCTACAAAACTTGTTCTACACTTCAATCTCTACAAATCTAACCGAACAAAATCTCTTTTCCTCATCAAACCTTACCTTGCTACTTCACCTTCAATGAGTTAAGAAGGAGTTTGGATTGATTTGGGGAGCTTTGGGGAGCAAGAAGGCAATCCTAGAGCACCTTAGGGCCAAGGAGTCATTAGCTCACTAAAAGTAGGGTTTCTTTGACTATTTTTTTTTAAATTTATTCTGATCTATTTTGGCGGAGCTAGGTCCAAAATTTCAAGTTATATTGATTGATATTATGTTGATATTGATGCATGAATTTTGGGGGAGTGTTGGATGAAGTTAAAAATCATTTTTGTCAAAAGGAATTTTGGTCTTTTGCTACTGGATTTTTGATTTTCCTCCAGGAGTAGTTGTGCATGAATTTTTTGATGTAGTTTTGGGTAGTTTCATGAGCTATAAAAATTATATGTTGAAGTTAACATCTTAAACTATTACATGAATTTTCTTGGGTGTTGATTTTAAGGTTTACTACCTCAAAAAAATCAGATCCCGAATGAGACTGATGATGTCTGGATTGTTCAAACTGAAGCAATAAGATTGTCTAATTTTATTACTATAGCAAATAATTGAATGAGCCTTCCAAATTTTTACATGAAGTTAATAACATATTGAAGTGTCACTATAAATTTTATTGTGGTTGATTCAACCATGTGTTAGAGCTAAAAATTTATAAGAACTCTGGTTTGGGCTGATAAGTGGCCTTCAACCACTGAATTTGTATAATTTAGTTCTAGAGTTAGAGAATTTTGATTACTATGAAAATTTTACAGGATCTCTTATACACATTGAAGTGTCATTGAGAATTTTTATAGCCTTTGAATTGATTGTTTGATATGCAAATAAATTGTGCTATGAACATTTGAAATCTGCCATTATGCTAGAAATGAAACAATGCTTTGAATTGGAGAAATAATGGCATTTTTTGTTCTAGTATGACATGAATACTTGATATTGAATGTTTGGCCATGTGACTTGTGACACATAAATGCATGCTAGAGGAATTGAAGAATGGTTTATGAGGCATGATTGAAATTATATTGTGAATAAATGCCTTTATATGCTTTATGCATGCATTTGGAAAAGAAAAGAGAATGTACAAACTTTACTCGTGCATGTTCTGACATATGAACAAAACATAAACAAGACTTAGGTTGAATGAGGGGAAGGAAATAGAAAAGAGGAACTCCCCAAATTTATAATCGATAGACGTATCGGCTAAGAATAGATCCGTGTGTGATTTAGAAATGAAAAAAAATGAAGTTCGATGATCACATATAGGAATGAGCTCAAGTCTTGATAAGTAGTCTATTTCCCTTGTGTGGTGTGATCTACTGTAAATACCATTTGGTATAAACTATCTATTGTGGAGTTGTCTACAGAAAATACCCATTGGGTATAAGTAAGTCTTTTCTATATAAATGAAAAGAGAAAATGCACTGACTTGATTTCTATGGCCATAAGTGGAACCATGTCACATTGAGATAAGTTCACTACGTGTATTATATGCATACTCATCTTACTCTAGATTGGCTGCCTTGGCATTATTTATTATTTGTTGAAACATTATGATATATATGCTCTTAGTGGTTGATTATTAAAAGCTACCCACTTTGGAGGGATGATTTTAAAACCTTAAAATGAATCTTTAGTTTATATTGCATGATCACATTTTCCTAATAAACTGAAGTGAATGAGGCGATGAAGATGACATAAATTTTTCGTATATGTTTGGGGATGCCCTGAGAAATTGTGTAATTCTCACCCCTGTGTGTTTGTGTTTCCGATGTCGCCTCCAGGTTAAGCTAGAGGACTATGATGCTGCTATGTAAAAGGACTTGGAGTTGAAATAATGTTGTAGCTAATGCTTTTATTATGTGATATTTAGTGGAATATTAGAGAACCGATATGTACTAAAGCTCATAGAAGAGCTTTCTTTAGTACAAAACTATGTACTCAATGAATGTGGTGTTCTTTTGTTATATATTTTAATAGAATTGCGCTTAGTTATTACCTACATTAATCGAGCTTGCTATAAATACTTAAGAAAGGTCCGCTAATTAATGAGCAACAACTCTCGAGTACGATGTCATGACTTAAGGATGAGGTTGTACTTGGGAGAATGTTACATTATGGTATCAGAGTAGTTCATCCTTGTAGGACCTTGAGGAATGGAATGGCTATGCTTCTTTAGTAAATGTCATGCATTATGATTTTATATATGTATATGACTGGTTCTAAGTGTTGTGGATTGCTGCCACACTTAGCTTGGTATTGAACCTGATCAACTCAATAATTCTTGTTTGGTGTGATAGGAATTGATGACTTCAATCGGCGTACTAGGAGCGGTGTTGGAGACAGAACTGGTATGATGGACACCTTTCATGAAATGGTGGCAGCTATGAGAGAACAAGCTCCAGGAGCCAACTGGATGATGGAAAGGTTGGATTGACATGCCGAAGGAAATCCGATGGGGAATCTTGGAGGACTAGAAGTGTATAGGGAATACCATAAATTTGCAGAGTTTAGGAAAGCAAACCCCCCACCTTTTTGAGGAGTTTTCAATCCAAGTAAAGCAAAATAATGGATTAAGGCCATGGAGAAGATTTTCTCAGTTCTTCCTTGCACTCAGATCCAAAAGGTAGCTTTTGCTACCTATATGCTAGAAGCAGATGCCGAATTTTGGTGGGTTGGCACCAAGGGATTATTTGAAGTATCCCAAACTAAAGTAACTTTGGATATCTTTAAAGAATCTTTTTCTACAACAAATATTTCCCTGTTCGGTGAGGAATGCAAAGGAGTTGGAATTCATGGCGCTTAAGCAAGGATCTATGAGCATAGTAAAGTATACGGCCAAGTTCGAGGAGCTCTGCAAGTTTTCTACTATCTACTAGCAATCCTGATGAAGCTTGGAAATGCATGAAGTATGAAGGAGGGTTACGGGAAGATATTGAAGTTGCAGTGGGCCTCTTAGAGATTCGAGATTATGCAACCCTAGTGAACAAGTGCCGACGTGAGAGGACTCCAACAAGAAGCTATCAATCTCCAAAGCAGCTAAAAGACCCTTCTAACAAAAGATTAGCACTTGAAGATCAAAGTTTTGAGGAGGCTTCACCCCCAAAGAAGGTTCAAGCCATCCCATATGAAGACAAACAGCTATCGAAGTTAACCGTGTAGCAAGATTGTCCAAAATGTGGAAAGAATCATGGGAGCAGAACCTTTTTGGTTGGGCAATATGTATGCTACCATTGTGGAAACCGGGGCATAAGATTTGGGAGTGTCCCAAAAGATATCCAAAGCCTGTGCGAAGCCATCACACAAAAACACTAAGATTTAAGGGGTATCACGACCTAACAATCCGATTAGAGGTAGGAACATTTAGGATTTGATTGAATTATTTGAATTATATGTGAATTCCTTGTTTGATTTATGAAATTGTCTTTTGAAATTGTTTTCAAATGGATTTTGAAAGCAAAATTCTTTTTAAGGTGGGTGGTAATGTAACACTCCAAAAATTAGCTAAAAATTAATTTGAGCTTTATTAGTCATAATTTCAATAATCTAAGTTTAGCAATGATGAAGGTGGCCCAATGGACCTGGCAAAAAAAAAAATTCATGCCAGGTGAATAGTAACCTTGCGGGTCCTCAAGCAGATAGGACAATGAAACCCTAGATCAGGACAGGAATTGCCCGAATTGAGAAAAGAGAGGGTTGAGATTAGAAATAGTTAGAAAAGAGAATTTTATACCTGAATTTAATTTTCAGGTAATATTGATCTAATCGGGTATGTGTTTACCGTTCGGTGAGATTTCATGTGCGATTTCTAACACCAAAAATAATTTAATATTTATAAAAGGATAATATTTATCCTTTCTACCCAAGTGTAAGGCTAAGATTCAATCTTTGAAAGCAAGATTAAATCCTAGCCATCCTTATCTTTTATTATTAGAAAGAATTAGATTTTATATTTCATTATTCATACAACCTCATAAAAGTTCATTTAAAAGCTACCAAACTTATTCTTGAAGCCACCGTTTTCGGCCAGCAGGAGGACAAGAACCAGCCACTATTTCCATCTTCAAGAGCTTGATCTTGAGTTCTAAGCCCATAAACCCTAAGCTAGAGTTGTTAAAACTCCAAAATTCCTTTACAAAACTTGTTCTACACTTCAATCTCTACAAATGTAACCGAATAAAATCTCTATTCCTCATCAAACATTTCCTTGCTACTTCACCTTCACTGAGTTAAGAAGGAGTTTGGATTGATTTGGGGAGCTTTGGGGAGCAAGAAGGCAATCCTAGAGCACCTTGGGGCCAAGGAATCATTAGCTCACTAAAAGTAGGGGTTTCTTTGCCTATTTTCTCAAATTTATTTTGATCTATTTTGGCTGAGCTAGGTCCGAAATTTCTGGTTATATTGATTAATATTATGTTGATATTGATGCATGAATTTTAGTGGAGTGTTTGGATGAAGTTAAGAATCATTTTTATCAAAAGGAATTTTGGCCTTTGCTACTGGATTTTCGATTTCCTAGGGTAGTGGTGCACGAATTTTCTGATGTAGTTGTGGGTAGTTTCATGAGCTATAAAAATTATATGTTGAAGTTAAATCTTAAACCAACTACATGAAGTTTCTTGGATGTTGATTTTAAGGTTTACTACCTCAAAAAATCAGATCCAAAATGAACTAATGCCTGGATTGTTGAAAATGAAGCAATAAGATTGTTTGATTTTATTACCATAGCAAATAATTGAATAAGCCTTTGAAATTTTTACATGAAGTTAATAACATATTGAAGTGTCACTATAAATTTTATTGTGGTTGATTCAACCATTTGTTAGGGTTAAAAATTATAAGAACTCTGGTTTGGGCTTGTAAGTGGCCTTCAACCACTGAATTTGTATAATTTAGTTCCAAGTTAGAGAATTCCGATTACTACGAAAATTTTACAAGATCTCTTATACACATTGAAGTGTCATTGAGAATTTTTATAGCCTTTGAATTGATTGTTTGTTGTGAAAATAAATTGTGCTATGAACATTTGAAATCTGTCATTATGCTAGAAATGCAACAATGCTTTGAATTGATGAAATAATGGCATTTTTGGTTATAGTATGACATGAATACTTGATATTGAATGTTTGGCAATGTGACTTGTGACACATAAATACATGCTAAAGGAATTGAAGAATGGTTTATGAGGCATGATTGAAATTATATTGTGAATGAATACCTTTATATGCTTTATGCATGCATTTGGAAAAAGAAAAGAGAATGTACAAACTTTACTTGTGCATGTTCTGATATATGGACAAAACAGAAACAAGACTTAGGTTGAATGAGGGAAGGAAATAGAAAAGGAACTCCCTAAATTTATAGTCGGTAGACGTATCAGCTAGGAATAGATCTGTGTATGATTTAAAAATGGAAAAAAATGAAGTTTGATGATCACGTATAGGAATGAGCTCAATCTTGATAGGCGTCTATTTCCCTTGTGTTGTGTGATCCACTGTAAATTCCATTTGGTATAAACTATCTATTGTGTAGTTGTCCACAGCAAATACCCATTGGGTATAACTAAGTCTTCCTATATCAATGAAAAGAGAAAATGCACTGTCTTGATTTCTATGGCCATAAGTGGAACCATTCACATTGAAATAAGTTCACTGTGTGTATTATATGCATACTCATCTTACTCTAGATTGGCTACCTTGGGATGATTTATTATTTGTTGAAACATTATGATATATGTGCTCTAAAGTGGTTGATTATTAAAAGCTATCCACTTCGGAGAGATGATTTTAGAACCTTAAAATGAATCTTTAGTTTATATTGCATGATCATATTTTCCTGATAAATGGAAGTGGCCGGGCGATGACGATGATATAGATTTTCGTATATGTTTGGGGATGCCCTTCTGAGAATTGTATAATTCTCACCCCTGTGTGTTTGTGTTTCCGTATCGCCTCCAGGTTAGCCAGGAGGACTATGATACCTGCTACATAAAAGGACTCAGAATTGAAATAATGTAGTAGCTAATGCTTTTATTATGTGATATTTAGTGGAATATTAGAGAACCGATATGTACTAAAGCTTATAGAGGAGCTTCCTTTTGTACTCAACTATGTACTCAATTAATGTGGTGTTCTTTTGTTATATATTTTAATAGAATTGCGCTTAGTTATTACCTACGTTAATTGAGCTTGCTATAGATACTTAAGAAAAGTCCACTAATTAATGAGTAACAACTCTCGAGTACGATATCATGACTTAAGGATGAGGTTGTACTTGGGAGGATGTTACATTACATGTAACGCCGTGACGGGGGTAATCATCGATGCGAGAAGGCATGGACGGGAGCGGCTCCTGCCTCCAAGCGGAGGGTGCATGAATGAATCGATTACACAACCAAATGAAAGGGATCCTGTCTCTATAGGTGTGGGACTAGACAGTTAAGGAGGGCTTATATGAATTGATTGGTACTACTATGCCACAAAGATGCATCTTTCTTTCGGTAGCCCATCACGAAAGAACTCCACAGTTAAGCATGGTTGACTTGGGGTAATTTTGGGATGGGTGACCTCCTGGGAAGTTTCCCAAGAAACGTGTAAGTGAGGACAAATCACATTGAAAGACCTTAGTTGGTTTGTGGACAGTTTAATTCATAAAGCGAGGGATGTTCCAACCAACACCCAAGATCCTCATCATCAAGCCATGATTTCTTTTATGTAGGCCACCAAGGTCGAAAATTAAGAGGGAAGAAAAGGAAAGTAAGGAACTGAAAATGTGGAGGAGAAAGGAAGAATCAACATTACAACATCTTAAAAAAAGAGTAAAATAAAAGAAAATTGCAATCTTTAAAACAACTCCCTGCAAAGATGTTTTTCTTTTGAAAAGGAAAAGCTTGGTCTTGGAAATGTGATAAGAAGAACAAATTTTCCTTGGTGCTAATGTGATTTCGGCCAAGAAGAAAAGAAAAGGTAGAAAGGTTTGTCTTGGGTTTTTGATCTTGGAGGTGGAGAGGTTATGTGTTTAAAGGAATATTTATGGTGGTTGTGTGGTGGTTTGAGGTTAGGAAATGGTGGAGGATGGTGGCTCTTGGAAGAATAAGAAGAACTCTTTGAGCTTAAAGAAAGAAAACTTAAAGTTGTAAGTATGACAGCTATTTTTGCAAGCTTCCCTTGATGCCTATTTATAGAAAAATGAAACATAAGGAGATAAAATGAGAGTGTGGCCGGCAGCCTTTCGAGGAGAAGAAGAGAAAATATCTCTTTGCATGGCATGACTTTGGGTATGGCTAAGTATGCTTCAAGGCATGGCTTAAGGTATGGTTCAAGGCATGGCTAGAAGTGTGGCCAATATGGTTCTTCAAGTATATTTTAATTGAATTTCAACATGTGATGGATGAAAAATGGAGGAGTGTGGCCGGTTGCATTTAGGGGAAATGTGTACGCCCCAACTTTTACTGTCATTTAGAAATTACCGAATTACCCTAGGTAATTCTTATATAAATTCGAGACCTAACAATCCTCAATAGAGGAATATAACATTAGAAAAGAAGTTATGAGCATTCCTGAAGAGTGCAAGCCCCAAATTTCTGGACGTGTAAAATGACCAAAATGCCCTGAGGTTATTTTACTCAGAAAATGAGGATCGGGCCCCGGCCATCCTCAAGGGATGTTCTGAGGATAATAGGGGATTGTTTGTGTTATGTGTATTAATAGCAGAAGAATCTCAATTTTGAGTTTCGACGCGAAATGACCAAAACGCCCTGCGCTGTTTGATTTGCGATGCCTGAGCCCGAACCTCACTAAAATGTTTTAAAAGGTGTTTTTAAGCTATGATTGGCCATTGGTTAAGTTTGAATGGCCAGGAAATTTTGAGCGAAATGACCATTTTGCCTCTCTCTTTGTAGTTTTGCAATTTTTGAGATTTTCGATTCGTCTAATGAAACCTAAGCAATATTAGGCTCAAATTAAAGCTTATTAAATTCTAATCACTAATCTAGAGTCAAAATTATTTATTTAGATTGATTAGAACCTAAAATTGCTTAAAACACCCAAATTGCTTAGTAATTCACTTAAGCCCTTAACCGTAAATTCTCTAAATTGCATGAATACCTTGCCTACACCTAAATAATACATGGAACACACAAAATCCTCTTCCACAAGGCTGTAATGGCCAAAATTATTGAGTAATAAGTCAGAAAATTATTACACAAAAATCCAAAGAATGAAAACAAAGAATCATGAAAACATGGAAACATGATTCCATGTTTTAAGCCACCAAACAAAATGATTTTTCTTCCTTATTTTTTTTCCTCTAATTTTTGGTCAGATTTCCTTCCTTCCTTTGTCCATTTATGAGCTGCAAAATCTCTATAAATAGGCATGCTTGAAGATAGTTTAGATGCTTAGTTCATAACTTACACAAATTCTAGTCTTAGGAGCACCAAAAGCTTTCTTTCTTTCTTTCTCTTGGCCGAATTCTCCCTTCAGATTTTCAAGGATATTTTGCTTCATTTCACTCAAGGAAAACCAAGTTCTCTTCCTTTCTTTCAAATCAAATTAGGTAGGGAGGTGTTTCTAAGTTCATTTTATGCTAAGACAAGTTATGTTTCTAGCTCAAAAATGATGTTTTCATGAGCTTTCTTTTAAGTTTTCATTTTCAGTTTCTTCTTCCTTTCTTTTTAAAGTATTTCGGCCATATGGCCTAGCTTATGATGAGACCATGGTTTGATGATGAGATTCTTGAGTGTTGGTTGCAAAGCTTTCACAAGTTAGATCTCTAAAACTTGAAGGTTTCACTAGTTTCCAAAGCTTCTAAAATTTCAGTTTTTCTTTCCTTATTTTCCTTTCATGGTTTCGGCCAAATGGCCTAGGAAGGAATGAAATGATGGCTTGATGATGAGGACCTTGAATATGGGTTGTAAATCCATCACAAGTTAGGCCTCTAAAGCTTGAACATTCCATTTAATGCAAAACTTTAAAGAATAATGTTTTTATCTTGAGGTTTGAATATGAAATATGTATTTTTACTTTGTCTTGCTAAGATACATATATTGGGTTGAAATCATAATTCTCTTAAAGTCTTGAAGGAGCTCTCAGTAAAGAGATCAAGTGAACTTGCATCCACGTTTAAGTTTATGCCTTGCACAACCATATTTATTTTATGTCATAACTAAATTCTCAAGAATAAATAAATGAACTTCCATATCTCATGTTTAAATTTCAAGCTTGCATTTCATGTTTAAATTTCAAGTTGTCACTTAATCTCTAAAGATAATGAAGAAGTTGCATCTCATGTTTATTTTATGCTCTCACTTTATTTTATAATGGCTAAAAGAATCAATGCATGGCATGTTTATTTTATGTCATCACCTAAAAATCCTAGAGCTCAAAGACTTGCCTATGAATCATAAGCGAAGAAATGAGATAATTGGAGTTAAAGAATTTATTCTTTAAGAAGTCTTGAGAATTGGAGCTTAAAAAAAAATGTAATTCTCATCTCCCTCACCGATCCTATGCGGACTACCGTCGCTCCGATTGCTTAAGATTCTCTTCTCCCTCTACCCTATGCGGATACCACCGCTCCAGTTTCTTGCATCATGTTTATATTACAAGTTCTTGCATCATGTTTAATTTTCAAATTATCACCTTAAATCTTAAAGATAAAGAAATGGAATTGCATATCATGTTTATAATTCCAAGCTATCACCTTATAAAGATAAGATTAAAATAAGGTTGCATAGCATGGTAATAATTCTAAGATGTCACCTAAATCTCTAAAGCTCAAGACTTGCTCCTTTTATCTTAAGTGAAAGATTTAATTATGAACATTCTTTCAAGTTATAAATCGGTCCCATGGTTAAGTTAGGCCTAAAGTCCTATGACTTCTTTCAAGTTTAACAAAAAAAATTAGTTCTAAAAGAGTTTTAAAACTTTGTAAGAATTTTATGGGAAGCTAGTAATTTATGTGTACTTAAAATGTGATTTGATGCTTATTAAGAATTTGGTGTCATTGATTGATTCCCTGGTTTGTATGTTATAGTTGCTGTTGCAAACAATGAAAACTTATGCATGAAATAAAGACATATTTGTTCCTGGAAGAAAGTGTATTATTGTAAGAGTGCAATTTGGAAAGATTCTGGCTAAGGAAAGATTTGGTATTTAAGCGTGTCCATTGTGACCCACCTCTCTTTCCTAGGAATCTCCAGATGCATGATTACAGTTGGTATATATTATTTCAGCATAAGACTATAAATGAGAAAATGTTATGATGATTATGAATGAAGAATTGTATTATGATATAACATGCAAAGACTTAAAGGTGACTCAAAATATATGAGAAAATGATCCTTTGGACCCGTCAAACTATAGGCGATGAAAAGGTGATTCTTGCCCCCTAGTCTGTTCTCTCAAAAGGGTAGAGACGGAATTTTTACTTATCAAAAGGGATAAGTATGTGTTGGTGACGACTAGCAAGGTATGAGCTCATAACCTAGATTACTCCCAAAAGGGTGGAGTATAGGGTGGCCCAGGAAAATGATGATGAAAGTAACTTTAAGTCACCTAAGAAACTAAGTAAATGCATTATGTGAATATGATGTTCTGCTATGCATAGTATTTATGAGATGATGATGAGAAATATGATATTCTTCTATGCATAGTATTATGAAATGATGATGAGGAATATAATGTGATTTTATGCATAACTATGTTATTATATATGAAAGGAAAAGTTCATTATAAACATGACATGCTAAGTTTATGATACATTATAAGACGCATGATTAAAATGAATGGACCTCGGTAAAGTATATTTCCAAACTAATTAAATGAATCTTAGCATGCTCACATTTTCATAATGAAACCCGAGGTTCCTGGGGACGATGATGATGACACGATACATATGAGGTGAGTACCCTACTGAGATTCTTTTATAAGTTTCTCATTCCCTCTTTCTTTCTTTCCATCTCGTCTTCAGAAAGTGATGGTGATGTTCGTGATTCCTGTTGATGCTCTCACCTGGTAGATGCACGTGATCTTGTGAACCAGCTTATTATCCTTGAGGAACGTATTGCTAGACCTTGAGCGTGAACTCGGATATCTATTCCTATCTGTGAAGTGTTATAAATAGGTGCCGTTAATAGATGTTTTTCCATCCATATATTATTTATGTTTTGTTAGATTGCCTACATCTAGCTTAACTCTTGATAGGAAAAATATCTATGTGAAATGTAATTATGGATATCATATGATAGAGCCAATATGATGTGTTCTTCATGATATGTCTTTTTATTTTCTGCTTTATCCGATTATCGTCCACGTTATGCACGGCTCACGTTTTCAATTATGTTTAAAAAAAAAATGGCTCGTAATTTCACTAAGTATTTTCAAAGCATGGTTAAGGAATGGAAGCAAAGAGTAAAGTCTAGTAATTAATCAAATACGACCTAGGCGTATTGGGTTGATTATTAGGGTGTTACAAAATGGGGAGGAGAAAATCTCATTTTAATGTTGGCTTATGGGTATGTTTAGAAGTTGATTTGGTTAGGTCATGGATTAGGGGTTGTAATTTAGTGTTTTAGGTAAGAAAATGAGTAATTAAGGTGGCTCAAGACAAGATTAAAGAGTGTTCTTGCTTGATTAATGCAAATCCACCTTTATTAGGGAAGAATCTCATCATGTGACCGTTTCCATAATTTAAAGAAATTGGAATAGAGATTTTACTATTCATGAAAATGTGATATAAAGTCTTAGATCAAGAAAAGGATTTTGAGTTTCTCTAAGTAATCTTAGGTTCTAATTAACCTAAATTAATTATTTTGACTTGAGATTAATAATTAGAATTTACTAATATTTAATTAGAACCTAATATTGCTTCTCATTAGACTCAAAATGCACTTAGCCAGGGGCAAAACAATAATTTTCGCAAAAACCTCCGGGTTACCGGGCTTAACCCGATGTTCAACTTTACTTAAAAACATCATTTTAAACCTTTGGGTGAAGTCAGGCTAATCGGAACTTAATTCGGTGTTACTTAGCCACGAGGGTATTTTGGTCATTTTGCGTATTGGAACTAAAAAATGAGATACTTCTCCTCTATTAGTAGACATAATCCCCTTTCAACATCAAAGTATACCCTAGAGGATGGAGGCTCGATCCTTATTTCCTTGGTAAAATGACCTCAGGGGCATTTTGGTCATTTGTACACAGAAAATTGGGCGTTACATTACTCCCCTCCTTTAAAAGAATTTCGCCTTCGAAATTCATTACCTAAGAAAAGCTCGGGGTAAAGCGTCTTCATATTGACTCCAACTCCCATGTGAATTCTTCTATCTTTCCCCGTCCCATGCTACTTTGACTAGAGGTCCTGTCTTGTTTCTTAGTTGTTTGACTCTTCTGTCTACGATCCTCATAGGGGGTAGGTTAAACATCAGGTCTTCCCTTAATTGTACCTGCTCTAGCTCTAATACATGGCTCGAGTTAGACTCATATTTCCTTCCTGGGAAACATGGAAGGCATCATGGAGGTTGGATAGATTAAGGGGTAGGGCTATATGGTATGCTATGTTTTTGACTCAGTCAAGGATCTGAAATGGACCAATAAATTTGGGGCTCAATTTCTTAACTCTCATGGCTCGACCTATGCTTGTGGTAAGAGTGATTCTAAGGAACACATGTTTACCTTCTTGAAATTCTAACGGCTTTTGCCGTTTGTCGCATAGCTTTTCTGTTGACTTTGAGCAGTGAGAATTCTATCCCTAATTCTCTTGATTTGTTTCGTTGTTTTCCTCATGATATCGAGTCCTAGTAGGCTTTGCTCTAGGCTCATACCAACACAAAGGTGACTGACATTTCCTCCCATCCAGGGCTTCATACGATGCCATGCTGATGCTCGCATGATAATTGTTGTTATACGCGAATTCGATCAATGGCAAGTACGTGTCGTAACTCCCTTCTGGTCCAAGACGCATGCCCTTAGCATATCTTCTAATGTTTGGATAGTCCTCTTGAATTACCCATCTTTGAGGGTGGTAAACCGTGCTTAGGCATAGTTTAATCCAAACGCCTTCTGAAAGGCTCCCCAAAACCGTGATGTAAATTGCGAGTCTCGATTTGAGATTATTGTTAATGGTACTCCATGCAATCTTATGATCTCTTTGATAAATAATTAAGCCAGCCTATCAAGGAGTAAGTTACCTTAATAGGTAGAAAGTGGCTGACTTGATCAGCCGTCCATTATACCCATATGGCATCATGACCAGCTTAGGGCCTTGGTAGCCCAGTTACAAAGTCCATGGAGATACTATCCCACTTCCACTCAAGGATCAATAGGGGTTGTAACATTCTAGAGGGCTTTTTGGTGCTCAATCTTCACCTTTTGATAGACTAAGCACTTACTTACCCATGCATTCACATCCCTTTTCATTCCGGCCACCAAACATCTTTTTCAGATCTTGATACATCTTGGTGGTACCAGGGTGAATGGTAAAATGGCTTTTATGGCCTTCCTCCAAAACCTCTCTTCGGAGTTCACAATTTGTCGACGCAGATCCGACCTTCAAACCTCCATACACCATCGGCATCTTGTGTAAAACCTTTTTAACTTTCCATCTCGCACTACCTCTAGAGTTTTTTGAAACTCCTTATCTTCCCGTTGGGCTTGAGTGATCCTTCTCCTAAAGTTACTTGTCACACTAAGATGGCATGCTTTTATGCTCTTAGTGGTCAAGGTCATTCCTAGGTTCAAGTCTCTAAACTTTTCAATCAACTCCACCTCCTTAACCATCATAAGGGATAGGTGCAAAGTTTTCCTACTTAAGGCGTCAGCCACTATATTGGCCTTGCCAGGGTGGTAGTTTAGCCCGAAATCATAGTCCTTCAGAAACTCCATCCATCTTCTGTCTCATGTTTAGCTCTTTTTGATCAAAGAGGTACTTTAGACTCTTGTGATTGGAGAACACCTCGAACTTCACTCCATACAAGTGGTGTCTCCATACCTTTAGAGCGAACACTACGGCGGCTAACTCTAGATCATGGGTGGGGTAGTTTGCTTCATAAGGTTTAAGTTGTCTAGATGCATAGGCTACCACTTGCCTATTTTGCATCAATACACAACCTAAACCTTTACCGAAAGCATTACAATACACCTCAAAAGGTACATTGGGGTAAGGCAACACTAAGGGCAGGGGTTGAGGTCAACTTCTTTAATTCTTGAAAGCTCTTTTCACATTCCGAAGTCCAAGTAAAAGAGGCATTCTTCCTGGTAAGCTTGGTTAAGGGCAATGAAATTTGGGAAAATCCTTTAATAAACCTACGGTAATATCCTGCCAAACCCAAAAAGCTCTTAACCTCCGTTCCATCATTAGGTCTTTCCCAATTCATCACAGCCTCTATTTCCTGGGTCAACAGCAATGTCTCCTTTTGAAACTAGATGCCCTAAAAACTTTACTTCTTCTAACCAGAACTCACACTTAGATAGCTTGGCATATAGTTTCTTTTCTCTTAGGGTCTCTAGTACTATCTTCAAATGACGCTCATGCTCCTCGTGGGTCTTGAGTAGACGAGTATGTCATCTATAAAGATAACCACGAACTGATCTAGATAGGGTCTAAAGATCCTATTCATGTAGTCTATGAATACGGAGCATTTGTAGCCCGAAGGACATAACAGTAAACTCGAAATGGCCATATCGAGTACAAAAGACCATTTTCGATATATCCTCATCCTTTACTCTAATCTGGTGATATCCTGACCTTAGATATATCTTTGAGAATACTACCGCCCCCTTCAATTGATCTATCAAATCGTCCATCCTAGGCAAAGGGTATTTATTTTTCATAGTTACTCGGTTCAACTCCTATTCGACACATAGCCTCATGCTCCCATCTCTCTTCTTTACAAACAACACCAGGGCTCCCCACGGTGATGCACTAGGCCTTACAAACTTCTTTTCTAGTAGGTCCTCCAACTGACTTTTAACTCGGTGAGTTCCAAAGGGGACATCCTATAAGATGCTATGGATATGGGTCCCATTCCGGAAGCAATTCTATTGAAAATTCTATTTCTCTTACAGGGGAAACTCAGGTTTCTCATCAGGAAATACTTCGGGATAGTTCATCACAATGGGTATCTCATCAAAATTTTGCTCAAAGTCCACATCACTAGCAGCCAGGAGAACATAACCCTTAGTCTCTCTCCCTACCACAGTTTACCTCTCAGTATTTATATAAAAGCTGAAGGGTTTCCTAGGTTCACTGGGAATAGGAAGGAAGATGATTGATTTTTCATAACAATTTAACATTACACGGTTGGTGTAAAGCCAATCCATGCCAAGGATTACATCTAGACTTTTCATAGGTAAACAAACTAAATCTAAGACAAAGGACTTATTTTCAACAATAAAACTCCAGTTTAGACAACACCTCCGGTTCTAACAGGCTTCCAGATGGGGTAGAAGGGGTAAGATTGAAGGGAAGTTCTGACACATGTAATTTAAAAGATTCAACACAAGAGTGGGATATGAAAGAATGGGTAGCGCTAAGTCAAAGAGTACAATTAAGGTTTTACCATTCATTTTGCACTTACCTTCCATGAGGTTCCGTGACTTCGTTGATTCTTTGACACTAAGGGTGAAGACTCTTCCTTGTTGTTGTGGCTTGGGGTTGGGGGCCGTTAGGTTTCTCTCTGTGCATTCTTGTGAGAAGTAGCCGGGCTTCCCACATCGATAGTAAATGCCTAGGCTTGCTCGGCAAGGTAGGTCTCTGTGAGGTTTTCCATACTTGGCGCATCCTGGCGGGTGTAAGTCTAGGGGTGTGGCTGGGGCCCTCTGAGGTTCCCTCGGTTGTCATTTGGCCTCCCTTGATTGAAGTATCTTCGGGGCCGTGCGACCTGAACGGGTCTGGATTGTGGTCCTTGTTGCGGTTGGAAAGGCGGTCTATTTGCGGCTTAAACTTCGGGGCTTGTGGTGCTAACTTCTTCGTGAAACCATCAGCCCTTGACATGCTTAGCTTTCTTTGGCCGTCCTCAATGATGCGGCATTTGTTAACCAGGGTGGGGAAGTCCCTGATCTCCAAATAGGCTACAACAATATTAATCTCGGCCTTCATCCTGGATTCGTACTTGACGCACTTCCAGGTACTTGTAAGGGTTCCCTTGGTACATTCTTGAGAATTTGATGAGCTCCTCGAATTTGGTAGTATATTGAGCGATGCTCATGCTTCCTTGAGTCAATAGCATGAACTCAATGTCCCTGGTGTTCTTTATAGACTCCGAGAAGTAATTCTTATAGAAGTGAGCTTTAAACGTTCCTAGTCAATCTCATCCTGGCCACCTCCATTAGTCTCTACACATCGTCCACCAGAATCCAATATTGCCTTCCAGCATATAAGTGGCAAAAGTCACCTTCTACCCTTTTGTGCATTGGATCAAGTGAAGATTTTCTCCATGCTCTTGATCCATTCCTCAACGTGGTTTGGATTCAGGGTTGCCTTGAAGAAAGGTGGGTTGGCCTTATGAAATTCTCCGAAATGGGCATGCTCGGATCTCGTAGTGTTATGACCACGGCTCACATCTCCTGGCGGTCTCGGTTCATCCTCTGAACATTGCCCTCATGGTCTTAGCCACATCACGGAGGGCTTCAGTAGTCTCGTTGTCTTATCTAGGAGTTGAGGTCCTATTCTTTGCCATCATGCCATTGGTCCTTATGTACACAAAACAACAAACATCAGGTGCTCAGGCTCAATATTCTATGCAAAGTGGGTTAGTTACCATGGCATGCACAGACATATAGTAGTCATGCATTTCCAATCCTTAAGCTCATCCTATTGATGGGACAACTACACATGACATACTTATCACATGATGCTTAAGAAGCATAGCCAATCCAATCCTCAAGCTTCATGAGAAGCTAACCTCTCTAATACCAAAATGTAACACCATAATAATTAACTAAATACACCTAGGATATATTCAAGTTAAGCATTAGTTATTACTCTTTTGTCTCAGTTCTTAACTTTGGTTTTAGAAATTACTTAGGAAAATATGGGTAAAATTTTTCTTTGAAAAACAAGAAGACGTAAGCCTTACGTGGGCATAAAGTAAACTACATTGTTGCCTTGAAGTAATCAACAAAAGAAAAAAATAATTCATGACATAACAACTAAAACACGAAACCATAAATGAAACAACATCAGGTTAGACATATAAATAGTTAAGCAAGCAGTAGTAGCATCAATACAGTCATATGTGCATAACATGAAAAAACATAAAGAAAATACATTAGAATCTCCCATCTATAATAGTGCATCTAAAATATATAACCTCTAAAAGCAAAAAAAGGCTATCCTAAACATGTACGGGTGTGTGCACTAGAGTCAGACCTGGCTCCTACTCCTGCCCATCAAAAGGAGGTACATATCCAACCCAGGAAATTCGGCTGGGTGGCCAAGCGGTGAGCGGGTCAGGCATGTGCTCCACGGTGGGGCACCATCCTCACCCTGCCTCCTCAAAGTGGCTACTTCAGGATTCTCACTCCATAACTCCATGGGTACGGTGGGGGAAGAACCCATGGATGGGATGTCTATCTCGGAGGGGTTGGTCTCAGAATGAGTCGGGGGCGAGGGGAACGTACTTCGGGTAAGCACGGACAGCGGAAGCTACATCGGGGTACGATGGATACGCTCTCTTCGGGGGTGTGTATGCTCAAAGAGTAGGTCATCGATAAAAGGCGAAGTCGAAGTGAACGGAAGCTGGTAACTGGCTAGGCAAACGGGCGATTAAGAAAAATGAACATGCACACAGAACAACATCCCACAAAATGGTACGAATGGTGTGTAGCGTCAAAATGAAGCTCCGATGTTGATGCGTCGATGTAAATCACAAAGGCTTGCATCGTCCTCTGAAGACATAACGGAAAGAAAAGATAGAGGGAGTGAGAAACTTGGTAAAGAATCTTAGTAAGGTATGCTCCTATCTTGGTACCATCATCTATGTCCTTAGGAACCTTAGGTTTCTTTGTAAAAAGGTGAACATGCATAAGGTTCAATTTTAAAAGTTCTAAAGTACCATTTATCGAGGCCCATTTACTTTAGTATACATCTCGGATGTCATGAATGCAACATACTTTCTCATGAAATGCATGGCAATGCAAGGTATAACATACTAATTCCAATCATAAAAGATGCTCATGAATCATAACAATTATAACATGACTTTCTTCTACTTATCTTCTCGTGACTTAGATTAATTCTTTTCTCATTTAGGGCCACCCTATTTCTCTCGCCTTTTGAGAGTTCTAGGTTATGAACTCATGGCTCACTAGTCGTCACTAGCATAATCTTATCCTATGATAAGTTAACACCCGACTCTTGGAGTGCGGGATAGGGGGTAATAGGATCACCTTTCATAACCTTTAATTCGGGAAGTCCAAAGGATCATTTCCTTATTGGATCACCTCTCATAACCTTTAATTTGGGGATTCTAGAGGATCATTTCCATATATTTTTATGTCACCTTTATATTAGCATAATATGTTAAGATGCAAAGCCATAATCATAGCATATACTTTTCTTATGCTCTTTTGAACCTATGCAACTTTAAAATATTCTAAGCAAAATTATAACATACCATATCCATTCGAAATCAAATAAATAAACATGTAAGATCTCAATTTCACATAATTCCTCAAGCATATGAAAAATCACAACATTTTACAGGATAAGTACTTTCGTCGCCTCATAAACGATTTAACCTTAGATTAGTAAAAATTAGAGAGCTTAATAAAAGGATATATATATATATATATATATATATATATATATATATATATATATATATATATATATATATATATCCATGAGTCAAAGTTCTCATGTGAGTTGAAATGGTGAGTCTTGAGTGGTTAATCAAGTGATGGCATAATTTTAAATATGCAATGCACATTTATTTTTAATCTTTGCATTATAGGATGATGGCAAGAAAACATAAGTATGCTATGCAAAGCTTTGAATTTAAATATGAGAATGCAAGCTCTAGTTTTAAATCTTTAAGTTTAGGTGATGACTTGGAAAATAAATATGCTAGACAAGAAATGTAAACATGAATGCAAGTTCAATTCTTTATTTTAGTACTCTAGGCCCCTTAGAGTATTCACTCTAAATAAACAATCAACTTTAAGGTTGAAATAGGCAGGCTTCGAGTTAATTATTTAGGTGATATGAAAATAAAAGCTCTCGTTTTAATCTTTAAGTATGACTTAAAAAATAAATATGCTAGAAAAGAAATGTAAATATGAATGCAAGTTCAATTCTTTATTTTAGTGCTCTAGGCCCCTTAGAGTATTCACTCTAAATCAACAATCAACTTTAAGGTTGAAATAGGCAAACTTCGAGTTAATTATTTAGGTGATATGAAAATGTAAGCTCTTGTTTTAATCTTTAAGTTTAAGTGATGACTTGAAAAATAAATATGCTAAACAAGAAATGTAAATATGAATGAAAGTTCAATTCTTTATTTTAGTGCTCTAGGCCCTTTAGAGTATTCACTCTAAATCAACAATCAACTTTAAGGTTGAAATAGGTAGGCTTCAAGTTAATTATTTAGGTGATAACATAAATGTAAACATGAAATACAAGGCTTAAATATAAATATGCAATGCAAGGACTTGAAATATAAATATGAATGCACTCTTTTATTTCTTTGAGTCCTAGGCTCAAAACTACCATTTAACATAATATCTTCATTTGCTAAAAACTATTAAAAGTGAAACCTTCAAGTTTTAGAGGTGAAATAAATAATAGTTTTGCAACCAACACCCAAGATCCTTATCATCAAGCCATGGTTTTTTCATTATGTAGGCCACCAAGGTCGAAAATAAAGAGGGAAGAAAAGGAAAATAAGGAACCGAAAATGTGGAGGAGAAAGGCATAATCAACATTACAACATCTTAAACTAAGAGTAAAATAAAAGAAAATTGGAATCTTTAAAATAACTCCCTACTAAAGATGTTTTTCTTCTGAAAAGAGAAAAGCTTGGTCTTGGAAATGTGATGAGAAGAACAAATCTTCCTTGGTGCTAATGTGATTTTGTCCAAGAAGAAAAGAAAGGAAGAAATGTCTGTCTTGGGTTTTTTATCTTGGAGGTGGAGAGGTTATGTGTTTAAAAAAATATTTGTGGTGGTTGTGTGGTGGTTTGAGGTTAGAAAATGGTGGAGGATGGTGGCTCTTGGAAGAATGAAAAAGATTAGTAATTATTTTGACATGAGATTAGTAATTAGAATTTACTAATTTTTAATTAGAGCCTAATATTGCTTAGGTTGCGTTAATCATATCATTAGGCCCAAAATGTACTTAGCTAGGGGCAAAACGATAATTTTCGTAAAAACCTCCCAGGGCTACTTGTAACACCCTAAAAATTATTTTAAAAATTATTTTGGGCTTCATTAGTCATAATGCCAAATATCTAACGTAGTGATGATGAACGCGACTTAATGATCACCAAAAAAAAAATTCGGGCTGGGGTGAATAGTAACCTTCAGGCCAGAGGCTGTGGACGCGAAACTCTAGAATTGAGATCCAAAGGTGCTGGAAACTAAGAAGTTATAGGATTGAGATTAGAAATGGTATGGAATGAGAATTTTAGACCTGGAATTAATTTTTGGGCAATATCTATTTTACGTGTATGGTATTTTACCCGTTCGATTAAATTACGATGTATAGTTTGTATACTATATGAAGCTTACAGTGCCACTTGCCACCTAATGTGACAAGTGCATGGCCCAAAACGAGACACACCACTTGCCTTTATGACTATCCAATGAGAGCATTACAAAATTTCAACTTTACTTTAAGGAATTAATTTGTGATAGAAATACATTACAACACAACATATGCAATAAATGAACACAAGACCATATTTCTCATTTTTCCTCTTCAAAGTTCGGCCAAGACATTTCCTTTTCAGCCTCCTTATTGTCTTCTTCATCAATACACAAGACCTTGCTTGAAACCTTAAAGTTACACTCCAAACTCCATAACCAAAGCATCAGACTATCACTTATCCCTTGATTTCCCTAAATCAATCCTTAATAAAGAATCCCCACCATATTTCTCCATCAATTGTAGCTGTTGCTATTTTTGCCCTAAAGGAGGGTTTGAGTAGTTTAATCATAATTTGGTGTAGGAACTCTTGGAGTAAAGCCAAAACAAGAGCAAGTGTTTCTAAGTAACAAGTAGGGATTTATCCATCCACTTTTCTTTCAAAATTATTCTGGAAATTTCTGATTTGAGTGAGCTTGAAAATTTTAGTTTTATTGGTTGATAACGTATGAATATTGATGTATTAATTTTGGTAGAGTGTTTGGATGATGTTAAAAATCATTTTTGTCAAAAGGAATTTTGGATTATACTGCTGGATTTTCAGATTTCTCCTGGGTAGGGATTGTTCACGAATTTTCTAGTGCAATTTTGGGTATTTTTGTTAGCTGGAAAAAATATATATTAAAGCTAATATCTTAAGCTAGTCAACAAATTTTCTTGAGTTGTGTTTTGGAACTTTACTACTTGAAAACAATAAAAAACCGAAGTGAACTATGTGTTGCCTGAAATGTTAGAATAGAAGCTGAATTGTCTAATTTTATTACCATAGCAAATGATTGATTTATCACTTGAAATTTTTTTAGGGTGTTGAGGACATATTAAGGTCCAACTGTGAATTTTTGTATGATGTGATATATTAATTTTAATGGGTAATAAAATTGGGAACTATGGTTGTTGGTTGTAAATAGGGGGTTTCTGACCTCCAAATTTGTCTAATTTTGTTAACATAGTTAGGGAACTCTTTTTCCTTTGAAATTTTTATAGGAGCTTGGGGACACATTGAGGTATTAGGGGAATTTTTATAGCCTTTCGATTGGTTATTTGGTATGAATAATAAATTGTGCTACTTGAGTGAAAAATCTGCCAATGTGTTGGAATTATGATAATGCCTTGAATTAATGATATAATGATCTTGATTCACGTTTGATGTGTATGAATGCATGCTATGGACTTTACATCTTGTTTTATGAGGAATGAATGGATGATATATATAGGTTTGAAGCATTATGAAATCATAGATTTATGTTAATGCATATAGAAATGTGATGCATGTATATCTGAGCTTGAGAATTGTATTTGTTGAATGAAGAATGAAATCCCCTATAGTATGTTAAGGGCACAAACAGATCCCCTATAGTATGTTAAGGGCACAAGAGATCCCTTATAATATGCTAACGGAACGAAAAGATCCCCTTTATTATGTCAAGGGCACGAAAGATAGGAATGATATATATGAGATCCCTAACGATATACCAGGGCACGTGCAATTGAGAATGGAATACTATGAGGTTGATTAGTATGACATGTGTATTTGAAGTGATTGAATAATAAACGAGACCCACTTTGGAGAATTGGCTTTTGAACTTTAAAATGAACCTTTGATACATGTTGCATGCTCACATTTTCTTAATAAACCAAAGTGGCTGGGACAAGAATGATGACGATGACATGGATTTATTTTACTATACCTTTGGGGATGCCCTACTAGAATTTTAGGATTCTCACCTCTATGTTTTGTGTTTCCGTGTCATCTCCAACTAAGGCGAGATATACAGCTACCATCATAGAAGAATCAGATACATTGTAACCCAATAGTTGCAGTCTCTTTTTAACTTTATTTTGTTATGTACGTGTGTTTGTGTTTATGTAAATAGACAGACATATATAAGAGCTCATACAGAGCTTTTCCTTGTATTTGTATCTATACTTAATGCATATTTTATTTCCTTTTTATATTTTTTTATGGAATTATGACTCAGTTATTCTATGAATTACCTGATCTTGTTATAGATATTTAAGAAAGGTCCGTAAATTTATAAGTAACATCTCACGAGTCCGATATCATGACTTAAGGATGAAGTTGTACTTGGAAGGATGGTACATTATAGTATCAGGAGTTCATCCTTGGAGGACCTTGAGGAATGGACTGGCTATGCTTCCTTGGTAGATGTCATGCATTATAATTTTATATATGTGTATGATTGCTAGTTAGAAATGTTGTGGGTTACTACCACACTTAGCTTAGTATTGAGCCTGATCAACTCAATATTTTATTTGGTGTGATAGGAATCAATGACTTCAAATTGGCATAATAGGGACTTGGAGCTAGGAATAAAGCTGATATGATGGGTACGTTAAGATGGCCGCAATGAGAGAACAGGTAGCGGTTGCTAACCAAATGATGGAAAGGTTAGACCGTACTGAATAATAGAACCCAGTTGGTAACCCTGGAGGGAATGAAGTGGATGTGGAATATTAGAAATTTGCCGTTCCATAAAGCGAACCCCTCTCCCCTCCCCCCGCCTTTCGAGGAGCCTTCAATCCAAGTAAAGCAGAAGAATGGATTAAGGCTATTGAGAAAATTTTCTAGTTCTTCCTTGCACTGAGATCCAGAAAGTGGCTTTTGCTATTTACATGTTAGAAGCAAATGCTGAATTTTGGTGGGTCGGCACCAAGGGATTATTCAAAGCTTCTGAAACGGAAGTCACTTGGGATATCTTCAAGGAAGCTTTCTACCACAAGTACTTCCCGCTTCGGTGAGAAATGTAGGAGTTGGAGTTCATGGCACTCAAGCAAGGGTTCATGAGTATAGCAGAATACATAGCAAAGTTTGAAGAGCTCTGTAAATTTTCCACTATCTACCAGCGTAATCCTGATGAAACTTGGAAATGCATGAAGTACGAAAGAGGATTACGTGAGGATATTGAAGCGTTATAGGAC
Organism: Dalbergia oliveri; assembly: GCA_030441495.1. Lineage (NCBI taxonomy): Eukaryota > Viridiplantae > Streptophyta > Magnoliopsida > Fabales > Fabaceae > Dalbergia > Dalbergia oliveri. Next base: position 25,810,692 of record JAMLFY010000001.1, on the reverse strand, counting down.
TCTTAGAGATAAAGGATTATGCAACCTTGGTACTTCTAATAAGAGATTGGCACCTAAAGACAAAGATTATGAGGAAACTCTACCCTAAAAGAAGCAATTTCAGCCTAATGTGCATAAGGGTAAACAACAACGTTAAACCACGAGACAAGATTGTCACAAATGTGGGAATAACCATGGGGGTAAACCTTGCTTGGCTGGGCAGAATATATGCTATCAATGTGGAAAGCCAGGACATATAATAAGGGAGTGTCAGGAAAGATATTCAAATACTATTGGAAAGCCACCACATCAGAGTGCTAATAGCTGAAGGACATCACCACCTAACCTGAATTTAGGTAGAAACATTTAGGATTTGTTTAAAATGTTTGAATTGAGTGTGAATTGCTTATTTGGTTTATATATATATATATATATATATATATATATATATATATATATATATATATATATATATATATATATATCAAAAATCTATTTCAAATGAATTTTGAGGGCAAAATTCTTTTTAAGGTGGGTGGTAATGCAACACTCTAAAAATTATTTTAAAAATTATTTTGAGCTTTATTAGTCGTAATTTCAAATATTTGACAAACGTAGTAATGATCAACGGACTAATGATCACAAAAAAAAATTTGGGCCTGGGTGAATAGTGACCTTGTGGGTCCCATGGGCCCATCAGAAATAGAAACTCTAGAATTGGACCCAGAGGTGCCCAAAACTAAGAAGTTATAGGATTGAGATTATAAATGGTATGGAATGAGAAGTTTAGACCTGGAATTAATTTTCGGGCAATATCTATTTTACGAGTACGGTATTTACTCGTTCGATTAATTACGATGTATAGTTTGTATACCGTACGAAGCTTACAGTGCCACTTGCCACCTAATGTGACAAGTGTATGGCCCAAAAGAGACACACCACTTGCCTTTATGACTATCCAATGAGAGCATTACAAAATTTCAACTTTACTTTAAGGAATTAATTTGTGATAGAAATACATTACAACACAACATATGCAATAAATGAACACAATACCACATTTCTCATTTTTCCTCTTCAAAGTTCGGCAAAGACATTTCCTTTTCAGCCTCCTTATTGTCTTCTTCATCAATACACAAGACCTTGCTTGGAACCTTAAAGTTACACTCCAAACTCCATAACCAAAGCATCAAACTATCCCCTTGATTTCCCTAAATCAATCCTCTATAGAGAATCCCACCACACTTCTCCATCAATTGTAGCTGTTGCTATTGCTGGCCTAAAGGAGGGTTTGAGTAGTTTGGATCATAATTTGGTGTAGGAACTCTTGGAGTAAAGCCAAAACAAGAGCAAGTGTTTCTAAGTAACAAGTAGGGCTTTATCCATCCACTTTTCTTTAAAAATTATTCTGAAATTTTTGATTTGACTGAGCTTGAAATTTTTAGTTTTATTGGTTCATAACATATCAGTATTGATGTATTAATTTTGGTGGAGTGTTTGGATGATGTTAGAAATCATTTTTGTCAAAAGGAATTTTGGACTATGCTGCTGGATTTTCGGATTTATCTTAGGCAGAGATTGTTCACAAATTTTTTGGTGCAATTTTGGGTATTTATGTGATCTAGAAAAATTATATGTTGAAGGTAATCTTAATCTAGTCCATGAATTTTTTTGAGCTGTGTTTTGGAATTTTACTTAAAAAAATCAAAAACCGAAGTGAACTATGTGCTGCCTAAAATGTTGGAATAGAAGCTGCAAATTTGTCTAATTTTATTACTATAGCAAATGATTGAATTATCACTTAAATTTTTGCAGGGTGTTGAGAACATATTAAGGTCCAACTGTGAATTTTTGTATGATGTGATATCTTCATTTGGATGGGTAATAAAATTGGGAACTATGGCTTTGGGTGTAAATAGGGGGTTTCTTGACCTCCAAATTTGTCTAATTTTGTTATCATAGTTAGAGAACTCCTTTTGCTTTGAAATTTTTATAGGAGCTTGGGGACACATTGAGGTATCAAGGGAATTTTTATAGCATTTCGATTGGTTATTTGGTATGAATAATAAATTGTGCTACTTGAGTGAAAAATCTGCCAATGTGTTGGAATTATGATAATGCCTTGAATTAATGATATAATGATCTTGATTCAAGTTTGATGTGTATGAATGCATGCTATAGACTTTACATCTTGTTTTATGAGGAATGAATGGATGATATATATAGGTTTGAAGCATTATGAAATTATAGATTTATGTTAATGCATATAGAAATGTGATGCATGTATATGTGAGCTTGAGAATTGTATTTGTTGAGTGAAAAATGAAATCCGTTATAGTATGTTAAGGGCACGAAGAGATCCCTACAGTATGTTAATGGCACGAAAATATCCCCTTTATTATGTCAAGGGCACAGAAAGATAGGAATGATGTATATAAGATCCCTTTTGATATAGCGAGGCATGTACAGTTGAGAATGGAATACTATGAGGTTGATTAGTATGACATGTGTATTTGAAGTGATTGAATAATAAAAGAGACCCACTTTGGAGAATTGGCTTTTGAACTTTAAAATGAACCTTTGATATATGTTGCATGCTCACATTTTATTAATAAACTAAAGTGGCTAGGATGATAGCGATGATATGGATTTATTTTACTATACCTTTGGGGATGCCTGAGAATTTTAGGTTCTCACCCCTATGTTTTGTATTTCCGTATCATCTCTAGATTACTCAGGCAAGATATGCAGCCGCCGTCATAGAAGAATTGGATACATCGTAACCTGATAGTTGCAGTCTCTTTAACTTTATTTTGTTATGTACATGTGTTTGTATTTATGTAAATAAATAGACATATATAAGAACTCATAGCAGAGCTTTTCCTTGTATTTGTATCTATACTTAATGGATATTTTATTTCCTTTTTATATGTTTTTCATAGAATTATGACTCAGTTATTCTATGAATTACCCGATCTTTTTATAGATATTTAAGAAAGGTTCACAAATTTATAAGTAACATCTCTAAGTCCTATCATGACTTAAGGATGAAGTTATACTTGGGAGGATGTTACGCCATTGGGCTTAACCCGATGTTCAACTTTACTTAAAAACATCATTTCAAACCTTTGGTGAAGTTTGGGCTAATCGACACTTAATTCGGTGTTACTTAGCAACATGGGCATTTTGGTCATTTTACGCATTTAAACTCAAAAATAAGATTCTTCTGCTCTATTAGCACACGTAATCCTCTTTCAACATCAAAACATCCCTTGCAGGATGGCTGTAACACCCTAATTTTTTTCTTTAGAAATTAATTAAGGATTTGTTAATGCAAATATTAAGATTCTGATACGTGTAGGAATGATGAGAATGACTCTATGTTTGAACCAAAAAAAATTTTGTGAATAGTGTTTTGCGAGGCCCCAAAGGCCTCCCGGAAAGCTGAAACCTTCGATTAAACAGAGGTGCCCAAATTTGGAAAATGTGGGGATAATATTAGAAATGAGTGGGAATGAAAATTTTGTACTTGGAATTAATTTTTGGATAATATTGGTTTAATGGTACGGTATTTTTGCTAGTTTACGAAATTTCAATGTGCGATTTCTAACCTGAAAACTATTTTAATCTTTACAAAGTGAAGGAGCTTATCCATCTATATCAAGTGAATGGCTAAGATTCAATCTTGAATTACAAGATTGAATCATAGCCATCCAATTTACTTTCTTGGATTCAAGATTATCTAATTACAAAATATCTTATTCATTCATTAATGACAAGATAAATACAAGCTTATTTCTTCCTCAAAAAGAAAACACAAATTTGGCCAGCTCCCAAGGAAAATAGCAGCAAAACCTCCATTTCCAAGAGCTTAAGTTTCCATTTCAAGCCTATAAACACTAGCTTGGTGTTAGTGAAACTCCAAAATTCCTTTACAAAACTTGTTCTACATCTCAAACCCTACAAAACTAACCGATTAAATCTCTATCCCTCACCAAAACTTACCTTGCTACCTTACCCTCACTGATTTAAGAAAGAGCTTGGGTTTATTTAAGCTTTGGGGGCAAGAAGACAATCTTAGAACATCTTGGGCCAAGGAGCCATTAAGACACTCAAAGTAGGGTTTTTGTTGCCTTTTCCTTGTCAAATTTTTCTAATCCATTTTGGACTGAGCTAGGTCTGAAATTTCTATTTTATTAATTGATATTATATTGATATTGATGTATTGATTTTTGTGGTATGTTTGGATGGTGTTAGAAAATGGTTTTTATTAAAATAAGTTTGGACTAGGTTGCTGGAGTTTTGGTTTTCTTGGAGCAGGAGTTCCCAATTTTCTAGTATAATTAGGTTGCTTCATGAGCTATAAAAATTATATGTTGGATTAAACATATGAAACTAACTACATGAATTTTATTGGGTGTTGATTTTAAGGTTTACTACCTCAAAACAAATTAGAAATCGAAATGACATTGATGCTTTCTTGATTGTTGAAGCTGAAGCAATAAAGCCGAATTTTATTACCATAGCAAATGATTCGAATAAGCCTTTGAAATTTTTACATGAGGTTATTAACATATTGAAGTATCACTGTAAATTTTATTGTGACTTAGTTCAATAATTTGCTATGATTAAAAATTATGGGAACCCTGGTCTATCTGTGAATTGATGGTCCCTGACCACTAAATTTGTACAATTTACTAAAGGAGTTAGAAAGCTCCATTTGTGTTGAAATTTTTACAAGACTTCTTATACACATTGAAGTGTCATGGAGAATTTTTGTGGCCTTAAATCAACCATGTGATGGGGAAAATAAATCTTGCTACTTCAGCATAAATTATGCCGACATGCTGAAATTGAATCCAAGTATTGATTTAGTGATATAATGAATTGTGATCCAACTAGGATGTGAATGAATGAGTACTATGGACTTTAATGATTGCTTCATGAAAAAAGAATGGGAATTTCCTTGTAAATGAATACCTACATATTGCTTATACATGCATTTGAGAAAAGAAAAGAAAAAAGTACATAATGCAAATATATGCCAAAGAGAGAATGTATAAATTTCCCTTGTGCATGTCTTAACATATGGGAAAAACAAAGATAAGGCTTATATAGGTGAGAGAAGGAAGGCAAGAATAAGGGCTTCCCCATAAACTTTATAAGTCGGTAACAATATTGGTTAGGAATAGAACTGTATGTGATTCGAAAATGGAAAAAATGAAGTCTGAATGATCACGAATAGGAATGAGTTCATGTCCTACAGTCTATTATCCTTTATGGTATTATAAGATAAATACCCCGTGACGTGATATTAGGCCTTCCCTATGTTAATAAAAAGAGAAAAATGCATGGAATGGGATTCCATGGTCCCAAATAGCAACGCATAATTCATCACTGCGGTTAAATCTTGATTGCACACAATGTACATACTTTTGTAGTGATGCTTATAATTCCTGCATGAATATTCTTATGTGAATGCATTTATTGTTTATTTTTGCATCGTATTGAGGGATTACCCTCCTGAGCATTTTATAATATTCTCACTCCTCAGTTGCATGTACTTGTATTACTCAATTCATAATATTCCATAGTGTTCTTTCTTGACTCGCCACAATGGGTGTGACATTATGACCTAGCATGGACTCCTTGTATGCTGTAGGTCATTCCAGGTTTCGTGTGTACATACTTTTTGGCCGTTCTTTCACTACGTTCGTCTTTATTGGCGAGTTCAACCCCACTTCTCCCTACGATGGTGTGCCCTTTTACATGGTACACCCAGAGGTTTTTGACATCCAGCCACTTGCCAACACCCCTCCGCAGGCGCACCGCCTCTTCATCATCATCCTGGACTCGACCCATCGAGGGTCCTGACACCCTAGGGGAGGCGAGGCTATCATATTGATGGCCAACGATTTCCTGTAGGAGGACATGAGGCCTTCAGGGACCCTTGGCTTGTATTGAGTAGTAGTGTAGTATTAGGGCTTTCCACACTTGGAAATTGATGTATTATTGGATGTTTGGGTCCATTTGTATTTATATGTGATTTTGTTGGACCGATATTCAAGGCTAGGTTCTTAGGCGAAAGGCAGTCCTTTCATATTGAAGTCTCTGAACAACATGGGGTTAACTAGTTAGTTTGTTAATATGATGTACATATTGTAAACTTAGAAATGATGTTCATATATGGAAATAAAAGCTTTGAAACCTATATGTCTAAATTAGTTTATTGCATCGCATTTCGACTAGTATAGACTATGAACGGAAGTAATACTGCTAATTGATGTGTTAATACTTGAGTAGGATATGGTCATTAGGAGGATGTTACAATGGCCGGGCTGGAGATCGTCATTTCCTTGGTAAAATGACCTTAAGGGCATTTTGGTCATTTGTGAACGAGAAAAATTGTGGCGTTACATTTAACGTTAAAGGATCACTGCTTGGGACCTTAGCTTAACCTTGACTTTTCAAAACAATACTTAGTAGAAAATACTAGGCCATTTTTTTTTTTTTTGGTTCTTTTAAAAAGATATTACTTTTCAAAATAGAAGCCTTCGCGTGTAAATAGTCTTCGATAATAAATCACATACATATAAGCAAACATACAACATAAATTTATCATCTAAGCCACAATGCAATCCAAATTTAGGGTTTTCATAAATGTTATTATCAAGTGGACTTTTCATTTTAATATGGTCTTGATCATGAATGCATAGTTAGATATGTATATGCGAGATAATGGTGTCATATTAAAATATACTTTTCATCAGGGCATGCATGCATGGAGCGAATAAACATAACACTTAGGCTACATGCATTCATGAAAGAATGAAACATAATGTCATAAGTACATGCATGCATGAAAAAAGCCGAACATAGCCTTGTACATGTACACGCATACATAAAAGAAGTGAACTTATACAGCAGACACAAGACCTTCAACTTTCTTCGAACATAGATCATTTTCACTTATTTGTTAACCTCTCAGGGACCCTAGGCTATGAGCTCAAACCTAATACATATATTTAATATGACCAGCCATCACTAAACCTCGATCGTCCAAACCTTGACTAGTTATAAATAATATTCATCATTATGATGCGTAAATGCGATTAATCGTAACTGAACCTCGATTCAAATCCTGAACCTAGTGTAAGGGGTGTGAGTTCTCTTTAAACATATAGACATTCATATTTACATTCTCCATGGTTCGTGCCATGGTGCAACACTTAGTGCATCAAGGCACCTTATTTGCTCTGCTTCCTTACTTTGCAAGTGGGCTGGCAAATGCACTATGTGGTACACCACATTAGTATCCCAAGCTCATGATTTCTTTTACCCATGTCTTAATACATACTGGACTCAACACATTTCATTAATGAAACTCATTCAAGAGTAATCATGAACAATGCTTAGAATAATGCATATGTAACCAATCCAGCCAACAATATCCAGGAGGACAATTAATATCACAGATATTACCAACGCACCCGTGAAGTATGTCACAATAGGTGTTCATAATCCAATCAAGTATAATAGTCAATTGGAGTAAATAATCATTTTGCATCCAATCGATATTAAAAAGTGATTAAGTGCATTTGAAATTCACAATTATAATATCTCATTTGCTAAACCAATTTGAGTTTGATGGTAAGAGTATTTTGAAAGACACATTTTTTGTCTTCCAAGATATGTGATTACTGGCCTACCTTCTTTTATGTTACAAGTCCTAAAGGGGCTATTTGGAAAGTATTTTGCAGAATAATTTTTAATTTTGAAAAACAAAAAATAAAAAAATCTTATTTCGTTGGTTATTCTTTTAAGAATTGATTTTAAAAACAAAAAATGGGTTTTGTGTTTTAAAAGCAAAAATTAAAAAAGCTGAAAGATGTTTTTAGAATTTTATTTTTTAAAACAAGAAAGAATGCAATGACACAATTGTAATTAGTTGGTTTTTAATTACTATCCAAAATAGTTTTTAAATAGTTTTCAAAAACACAAAAACTAAAACAATTCCAAACAACCCGACCTTATAACTTCTAATTTCTACAAAGTAGCCTTAAACTTCGTAAAATTTGCAAAATAGCCCCTAATTTAATCTTTTCATTCAAAAATAGATTTTTCATCCTAATTTACTGAATTACAGTAATGCCCTTGAAATTTAGAATTTGCACAAAACCCCAAACTGTTGAGAAATTGTATTTTGACCCTTAAACTTTACTAAAATTGCAAGATAATCCCAAAACTCATTTTTTTTTCTTCCAAGCACATATATTACTGTTCCCAAATCCTTTTTTTCCAGTTTACACCCAAAATTTAATTTTTGCATAAAAATCCTTAAACTTTGTAAAATTACACTTTGACTCCTAAACTTTACTAAAATTGTAAAATAATCCCTTCGAACAATTATATTACTATTTCATAGTCTATTTTTAAGTATTACACACTAAAAATTCAGTTTTCACATAAAGGCCCCTTAACTTTATAAAATTATATTTTTAGCCCAAAATCTCTACATAATCCCAAAAATACTCAAATCACATGTAACCACACTCCATTTTTTATGTAGATTCCAAATATGTGATTAGTTTTTTAAAAAAAAATTTCCTTCTATGTGAACCAACTAAGGCCGAACCCAAATACCTCAAAATCCAAACTTTTTGCAAAACTTTGAAACATGCATGAATGTGCTTCTTTTTATGTGTAGATTCTAAATATGAACATGGTTTTTTAAGCAAACATTACCAACATAATAAACCCTATAAAATAGTGACCTAACTTAAAAATATTAAAGCTTACTCAAAATTTTCATAAAATACATAAAAGTGACACTTTTAAAGAGTAGAAGGGTTATGGAGTTAGATTTTGAAACAAAAATCTTTACCCACATAAATGGTGAAGGCCAAAATTTCAAGAAGAGGAAATAATGAGCTTTTCAAATATTTTTAAAAGAAAGGAAGAATCTTGATAAAAGTAGTCAATTTTCAAGCACAAACACTAATTAAAACTCAAACCTTTTTAGCAAAAATTAGAAAACAAAATAAGAAATCAAGTTTGAACACAAACCCCTACCCAAAAGAGGGTCTTTGTTTGAAATCAAGGTAGTCACAAGCTCCTTGAAGCTCAAGATCACAAAAAGAAAGCAAAAGTTCCTCCTTTTCTTCACAACAACAATTCAGCCAAGCAAGAATAGAGGGGTTAGGGATTTTTCTTGAGAAAATAATGGTAGATTTGGGTTTGTTGGGTGGAAAAGGTATGGAAAAGTGTATTTCTTTGTTGGATTTGTTGGAGAAATGAAGAAGTTGTGAGGTTAGAGGTTATGGAGGTAAATGGTGAGATGAGAAAAATGATAATAGAGTGTTTAAAAAAAATGTTAAATGATCAGATTGGGGGAGAGGGTGGCAGCATTTCATGCTAAAGGGAGTAGTTGGGTTAGGGTTAAGGGTATTTTAGGGTTTAGACACAAAAAGTGTGGGTAGTTTAGGTATAAAGTGTACTAATTAGGAGTAGTTTAGTAAAAACAATAGTCAAAATAGGATTAACTTAGTCTAACCAAGATTAAGTTGAATTAATAATCATTAAAAGTGTCATTAGTCATAATAAAGTGGTATTTGTCTTTAATGGTGTCATAAAGTGTAACCACTACAAGACAAGAATAATGGGTGGTGACATCATCATGTATCTCCTTTGTCTTTAAAAATGAGATTAAGTTTCCTTAATCATTCTTGGGCTTCAATTAATTCAAAATAATTATTTTGACTCAAAATTAAATAATAAAAATAATTTATCTTTAATCAGAGCCTAATATTGCCTATATGTTTAATTACTTTAATTAAGCTTAACTAGCATTGACTAGGGGCAAAATAGTAATTTTACAGAAACTCTCCAAGACTTACCCAAACATCAAATATCCCTCAAGTTAACATATCCAACTCTTGGGTGATGATCGGGTTGGTCATCACTTAATCCTATTTAAATTACCGTAGGAGCATTTTGATAATTTTACGCATGAGCAAAATGGAATTGCGATTTTGCATTAATTGCCATTTAAAACACATATAGTCCCCTTCAAACATTAAACTAACCCATTGAAGAAAGCCAAGATCGGTTGTCCTCGATTCTCGTGCAAAAATGACCTTAAGGGTATTTTGGTCATTTTTCATAGAAAGGAAAATCGGGTATTACATGATTAAAATAATTTTTTGGGTTCTGTTCAGGCCTAGTTCTAAATTAGCATTGTAGCTCTAGACAGACCGACGTCTTCACATATTTTGTCAATTTTAGCCCCTTAAACATCTTAATTTTCCTTGGCACTAGAAATAGTGATTGTAGCTCTTTGAATAAGCTTTCCAATGCCACTAAAATCATCTCAATCAGACATCTATTGCTCTATATTGTGAAAATACTAACTGGAAGTCATGTTGGGAAGAATCAGAACATCAACTACCTTTAATTTTGTAACTTGATTTTCACCAAGATGCTCTTAGAACTGGGTTTTGATCTGAACATGAAAGTTTTAGAGGACTTCTTGTGCTTTCCAAAACATCTTTATTTGTCATAATCTGATCCCTAAAGAGAGATATAGATTTTTCTTTACAATGCTTTATGCAAATATGCTCAAATGAACTCAAGAACTCTTCTATTTAGCTCCCAAATTCTCCCAAATTGATTGTTGCTACAAGCTCCATGCAGAGAATTGTCAGCCTTGTTCTTAACATTTTGCACTTAATTCAAAGCTCCTGCATGCAAAAATCGTACTCAAATAGACAGGTTAAACGTAATAGGCTTTATTCTGATAATTATTCCCAAAATAAGTGCAATAGTCAACGATTCTATAAAAAATGCACAATGTGGCACAAGTTAAAATCCTAATTAATCACATCAATAACATAGTAAAACTTATGCAAAAAGCTAAGAATTAGAAGCAAGATAAGTGGCATAAATGTCTCTTATCAAACTCCCCCACACTTAAGCTTTCACATGTCCTCATGTGGAAATCAAATCAAGGCATAGATGAGAACTAGTATACAAGGATTTCACTAGACTCCTAACACTAAAAATGCATGATGCATGAAAATAAATGATAATACATCAATCCAATGAACCTATAGGTACAACAGGTAAGCTTTCACACTAACAATTAAGAGAATTTTAACAAGCATGGCATGAACAACAACATAGCACACAAGGTGGAATCCACATACATGATGTATGGATCAAGTATAAAAAATCCTCCCAAGGTTAGTGTTTGCTACTCATTCACTCAAGTGTTTGGGATTATGATGCACACTAAATCACGTCAAATGAAAATGCATTACCATAGGCTTGCCACGGGTCTCATTCTCCATTTTGTCACACACACATGTATACCAAATTAAGAGACTTATCTTTGGTTGTAATAGGGCTTAGGTGAAGGTCATTAATTATATAGGCCAGTGAGCTAAACCTCTATTCAAAGGAGAGTAAATGTATACACAAAGAGTACAAGTGTCAAAGGGTACACTTTGTCCAACTAATAGAATTACATGCTTTTTTTTTGCAATGTGGCACACCTTCATCCCAAACTTTTCTAGAATTTTTTTTATCAACCTTTCATCCTCATTTCTTTATTTATTATTTTTTTCTTGATGTGCCATTTGCTAAATTTGTTTTGTACATATTGTTCCTCCCCGCACTTAAATTGGGGCATGTCCTCTGTAATGCTCGGTGATAAGGTGTGATCGCGTACAAGAAGGCACGGATAAGGAGCGGCTCCTAGTAAGGCCTCTAAGTGGAGGGGTACATGAATGAATGATTACAGACCAGAATGAGATGGATCTTGAGGTGTATAGGTATGTGACTATACAGTTAAGGATGACTTATATGAATTGATTGGTACTACCTATGCCAACAAAGATGCATCTTCTTTTTGGTAGCCTATCACTAAGAACTCTATGGTTAAGCGTGTTTGACTTGGAGCAATTTTGGGATGGGTGACCTTTGGGAAGTTTCTCAGGGAGCATGTGAGTGAGCACAAAGCATCCTGAAAAGACTGTGTTAGTTTATGGGACGTCAATCCATAAAGCAACATGGGATGTTACAAATAGTATCAAGCCTTGCCTTCTCCCAATATGGT
>JAMLFY010000001.1:25664535-25798098 GCA_030441495.1 Dalbergia oliveri | reverse complement strand
AGCCATAATGATAACATATACTTTTCTCATGCTCTTTTGAACCTATGTAACTTTAAAATATTCCAAGTGAAATTATAACATACCATATCCATTCGAAATCAAATAACTAAACATGTAAGACCTCAATTTCACATAATTCCTCAAGCATATGGAAAATCACAACATTTTACAAGATAAGTACTTTCGCGCCATAAATGATTTAACCTTAGATTAGTAAAAATTAGAGAGCTTAATAAAAGGATGTCTACATTTAATAAGATATATATATATTCCATGAGTCAAAGTTCTCATGTGAGTTGAGATGGTGAGTCTTGAGTACTAGGTTAATCAAGTGATGGCATAATTTTAAACATGCAATGCAAACTTTATTTGTAATCTTTGCATTATAGGATGATGGCAAGAAAACATAAGTATTCTATGCAAAGCTTTGAATTTAAATATGAGAATGCAAGCTCTAGTTTTAAATCTTTAAGTTTAGGTGATGACTTGAAAAATAAATATGCTAGACAAGAAATGTAAACATGAATGCAAGTTCAATTCTTTATTTTAGTGCTCTAGGCCTCTTAGAGTATTTACTCTAAATTAACAATCAACTTTAAGGTTGAAATAGGCAGACTTGAGTTAATTATTTAGGTGATATGAAAATGCAAGCTCTCATTTTAATCTTTAAGTTTAAGTGATGACTTGAAAAATAAATATGCTAGACAAGAAATGTAAATATAAATGCAAGTTCAATTCTTTATTTTAGTGCTCTAGGTGTAACAAGAAATGTAAATATGAATGCAAGTTCAATTCTTTATTTTAGTGCTCTAGGTGTAACACCCTAATATTTAATCTAACACGCCTAGGACGTATTAAGATTAATTATTAGTTATTACTTCCTTTTTAAACTTGTTTGTGCGGAAAATACGGATAAATTTTTTTTTTGAAATATGTAAAACAAAATGCGAGCCGTCGCATACTATTATGAGCGAAGCGTAAAACGCAGAGGAAAATAAATCATGCAATACAAAAGCAATAAAGAACACCTCAATCATAGGAACAACCATCATAATATTAAATAACATAGTTTAGTACATCAATTGTAATATAAAGTCATACCCATGTATGTGGGCACAACTTGTAGTACAAGAAACAGAAAGTAGAAAGGTACATAACTAGAAATCATAAAACAACAAGTACATGGAAACCTCGAAAGATCAAACCCAAGCCATGGATACCCCCCCCTCAAACTCCTATGACACTGATCCTCATCCCTAGAAGGTATGTACCCAATGAACTGTACGAGCTTCTCGGGTGTGTGCAAGCGAAAATGTGGACGGACGTGACTTCCTCGACGTGGCTGCATCTCCGGCGTCGAGCTAGCCTCCGTTGCGTCATCGCATCCTCGCTGCCCTCCCAATGTCCATGGGAACTGTAGGGGTAGATCCCTCCGAAAAGATATGGGTAGGGGAATCCTCCAATGGGTCGGTCTTTAAACGGCTGGCGAAAAACAAACTCGGGGTAGTAGTGCAGCCGAAACTGAAGGGCGAGCTGACGAGAGGGCGAGTCCTCTCAAACATCAGGTCATCGCCAAAAGGTGAGGTAGGAGTGAAGCGAAAGCTGGAACTGGATGTGCGAACGGGCGTCCCATGTACGCAAAAATACAAGCACAACGACCCTCAAAATGATATGATTGATGCTCAGGGTTGTAATGCACCTCCCATACCGGTTTGTCAACGAAGATCACGAATGATGCCATTGGAATCTGAAGACGTAACTGGAAAAGAAGAAAGAGAGGGTGAGAATCTTGCTAAAGAATTTCAGTAGGAATCCTCCTATCCTAATGTTATCGTTACGTCCCAGGAACCTTGGATTTATTATGAAAAGGTTAAACATGCAAAGGTTCATTATGAGGTTTTATAAAAGTAATTATCCAAGGTTTGTGCCTTTTATGATGAATTTTAATACATATATGCAGCATAATAGAACATGAATGCATGGCAATACTTTATACAAACAACCAATAAAACATGTCATCAATAAGTAATTCTCATATAAGTGGCATGTAATTTCTCATAATCAACCTTTCTCTTTCATAAGCAAAATACTTCACATCTTTTCTTGTTTCTCAAACTTGTGACATCATGGTATTAAAACTTAGTAACCGACCCCTGATACTAGGCTATGAGCTCATACCTCAACTAGTCGTCACTAATTCTTACTTATCCTCGTGATAAGCATATCATAATCATAAAAATAATCCTGACTCCCAAGTACGGGTAGGGGACCTAAGGATCACCCATCATGGGACTTTTTCCTTCTCAGAAACACATCAACTGGTTAAGACAATGACTTTGTCCACTTTGCAGGCTAATGTCGATGCCCTCAGTTTTACCTTCTCCTCACCGTAGCAAAAGAAGTACGTCTCGGTTCTGCGAAACGCATCATCTGGTTAAGACCAATGACATTGTCCGCTTCGGTATGGCTCCACAACCATACCGCCACCCATGGGTTTTCTTTCTCCTTCCGTCAGGAGAAATGCGTCTGGAATGTCACATATAAAATCTTGCTTTTCAAACTTTCTTTAAGTCCCTCAAATTTGACGGAAATTTGGCAGCATAATGACCATCCAAATTTCCTCAAATTTGAGTCATGCCATATAACTCAAATAATGCATGTTGTTCTCATGCAATTCCTCAATCAAGTAAATCTCTCAATCAGCAACATATTTTCCCATGACATTTATATCTCATATTCTCATGCATCTTAATCAAGCATTCCACTTTATCAAAAACATCAAGTCACACATCCACACATCCTCATACTCATGACATGTAATATATTCCCATACATCATAGATATACTCACTCGAACTCATTCTCACATTACACCTCCTATCTCATAGTGTCTTATGCTTTGGCCCTTATGGGTCTTAAACTTGTGTTCTAATTATCCTAGCATTCAATATGGATCTTTATTTCACTTAAGGGATTATTACCTATAATTTCATCTAATGTTTATGCTTACTAACATAACCAAACAGCATTGCATGACTTGGGCAGAAAATTATCATATGATTACGGGTTCTAGAATCTCCGTCTTTGACCCTTTCTAAGTTTCGTCTTTGCCTAAGGCTCTATATTTAATTCCTAAACCAAATATTAGGGATTCCTAAACATATCCATTAATTATAAACCATTTTCCTTAAGTTTAATTATGCTGGAACAGAATTTGCACTTCTTGTATCTAAGTGTTCTAGAATTCTCATTTTAAGTCCTTTCTAGTTACTTGTTCTTTCCTAACTTCCCAAATCGATCCTTGCTTCACTCAAACATAATTTTACACATTTTAACACCATGAAACAGAATTTATACAGTGGCCAAGTACACAAGGCAGAATCCGAAAAGAAAGCATCATATAATCACATAGATTCATGATTTAAATGCACATAAGTTACTAGTTTTCTCTTGGAACAAATTTAGGAACTCAAAACTCTTTTAGAAACCAATTTATCTCATTAATATCATGAAAATACAAGTGAGGTCAGTAGCTAAATTATTTAGTTCATAAAATAGTTTTAAAACATAAAATCTTGTTCATAACATTCTTTAAGTACACCTAAGCTTAGAAAAATTCCAAGACATAGGCTATGGGCACTTATGATTAGATGAACTCATCTCAAGTCCATCATCATCATCACAAGGCCGAAATGGCTTCCTTGGATGCCTCCATTTTCTAAAACTTTATGTAGGATACTTGGGCAAGTCTTTGAGCTCTAGAATGTTAAGTGATGGCATAAATTAAACATGCTATGCACTTATTTTAATCTTCATTAGAAAGTAAAGTGAGAGCATAAAATAAATATGAGATGCAACCTCATTATTATCTTTAAAGATTAAGTGATGACTTGAAATATAAACATGAAATGCAAGCTTGGAAATTTAAACATGATAATGCAAGTTCATTTAGTTATTCTTGAGAGCTTAGTGATGGCATCAAAATAAACATGCTATGCAAGGCATAAACATAAACATGAATGCAACTCATTTTATCTTAACTAGAGCTCTTGCAAGACTTTAGAGGAACATTACAACCTTAACCCAATTTGTATCTCTCTTAGCACCAAGTCTTCAAAGAAGCCTTTGGTTTTGAACTTCATCATCAAGCTCAAGAAAATGGACTAAGACATAAACCTCAACACTTATCTAAACAAGCATACAAGGAACTACTCATATTCTTTATTTTATTGCTCATGGGCTTCAATCTAGAGTAAACTCTTAAACGGCCGACCAACTTTAAGGTTGGCAAGGGTAAGCTTAGAGCTATTTGAAATTGTATGATTAATTTTCTTAACAAAACTTTTAGTGATCTACTTAAAATTTTTATCAAACTTTGTTCAAATAAGGAATTGGAAACCGAAATCATTAAGGAAAAAGGAAAAGAAACGAAATCTTTGAGCAAGGAAAAGGAAAGAAACCAAAAGCATATATAGTCTAAGACCAAGTTTTTCAAGCTTTAGAGGTTTCTCACATGGCATCACAAGACCATTATCTTGAAACTTCATCATCAAGCTAAAATATTTCATATGAAAAGGCTCCAAGGCTGAAAAGGAAAAAGAGAAGGAAAGAACTTTTAAAACCAAGAGAAATCTAGAACTTTTCTCAAAGGAAGTAAAGAAAACTTTGAAATAAAACCCCTACCTAAAGAAGTCTTGGAAGAAATGAAAAAAGCTTGTGTTCTTGAAGGAATGAGAAGACAAAATCTTCTCTTGAAT
The DNA here is from genome assembly GCA_030441495.1 of Dalbergia oliveri. Lineage (NCBI taxonomy): Eukaryota > Viridiplantae > Streptophyta > Magnoliopsida > Fabales > Fabaceae > Dalbergia > Dalbergia oliveri. The sequence continues at coordinate 25,793,342 of JAMLFY010000001.1, read as the reverse complement.
GACAATGAAGGTTCGGCCAAAGGAAGAACTCAAGGAAGATGATTTTTCCTTGAGAAAGCAAACTTGGAAATGGAAAGGTTTGGTGTTTGAGAGGTGGTTTGAGGTGAGGGAGTGGTGGTTTAAGGTTGTTTGTGGTGGATTGTAGTGGTGGAAAGGTTTCTTTGAGGGAGGAGGAAGAAGAACAAGATGAAGAGAACTTTGAGAGAAAATGAGAGAAAATGCAAGAAAGCTAAACTTGGCTAGGCTTCTAAAGTGTAACAAAGTTCTTCAAAGCTTGGTATTTATAGAAAAATGAAACAATGGAGGCAGATTAGGGAGAAGGAGGCCGACAACCTTCTTGGCTTTGGGGAGGAAAAATATCTTCAAACTTTAGTCATTCAAAGGCATGGTTGAAAGCATGGGTAGGTATGGTCAAGGTATGGCTTGAGGTATGGCCTTTGGAGTGAAATAAAAACCAACATGTGACATAATCCAAGGGTATGTATTCGGCCAGATTTCCAGCCAAGGGGAGGAGGATGATTTGTTCATATAATTGTGGTTTAGTGATGTGTTTAGGTGTTTCTTTGATTAAGGTTTTGATTAGGAGTTTGTAAGAAAGTATTTAGGTGAGGTAATGGTTAATTAAGGTTGTCAAGACTTGATTTAGGGGTGATCTTACTAGATTAACAATTTAAAACCATTCTTTAGTCAAATTAGATCATAGACAAGTTTCCTTGATTTAAGGAAATTGGTGAGAGAAAACAATATTTAAGATTCCATGACTAGATTAATTATCGAAATAAATTAATCTTCGATTAGAGTTTAATATTGCTTAGGTTTGCTTAATTACGTCATTAGGCTCACTGTACACTGTTTTAGGGGCAAAATGGTAATTTTGCACTAAAACTGCTCGGAACCTCCTGGGCCTGACTAAACATCAAAAACCACTCATAAACATCATTCTGAACTTCCTGGAAAAGTTTCGGGCTTAACGGCACCTTTCCTGTGTAAAACGCTACAGGGGTATTTTGGTTATTTTGAGCCGAAAGTTCGAAAACGAGATTTTCACCTTGGATATCAAACACTATAGTTATAATCTCCTTCAAACATTGAGTTGACCCATTCGAGACTAGGGTCAATTCCTGAATTTCGGCAAAAATGACCTCAGAGGCATTTTGGTCTTTATACTAAACGAAAATTGGGGTATTACACTAGGCCCCTTAGGGTATTCACTCTAAATCAACAATCAACTTTAAGGTTGAAATATGTAGGTTTAGAGTTAATTATTAGGTGATAACATACATATAAACATAAAATACAAGGCTTAAATATAAATATGCCATACAAGGAATTGAAATATAAATATGAATGCACTCCTTTTATTTTAAGTCTTAGGCTCAGACTACCATTTAATATAATATCTTCATTTGTTAAAAACTCTTAAAAGTGAAACCTTCAAGCTTTAGAGGTCAAATAAATATGAATGCACTCCTTTTATTTCTGAGTCTTAGGCTCAAGACTACCATTTAATATAATATCTTCATTTGTTAAAAACTCTTAAAAGTGAAACCTTCAAGCTTTAGAGGTCAAATAAATGATGGTTTTGCAACCAATGTAATACTCCAAAAATTATTTAAAAATTAATTTGAGCTTTATTGGTCATAATTTCAATAATATGAGAGTTTAGCAATAATGAGGGTGGCCCAATGGTCTTGGCAAAAAAAAACAAAAATTTCGGGCGGGGGTGAATAGTAATCTTACGGGCCCCACAAGCCGTAAGGCAAGTCAAAACCCGATCAGGACTAGGAATTTCCTGAAAGAAAAAAGAGGGTTAGAGTTAGAAATAGTTAGAAAAGATAATTTTATACATGAATTTAATTTTCGGGTAATATCGGTCTAATCGAGCACTGCGTTTACCGTTCGGTGAGATTTCAGTGTGCGATTTCTAACACCGAAAGATAGTTTAATATTTATAAAAGGATAATGTTTATCCTTTCTACCTAAGTGTAAGGCTAAGATTCAATCTTAGAAAGCAAGATTAAATCCTAGCCATCCATATCTTTTATTATTAGAAAGAATTAGATTTTATATTACATTATTCATACAACCTCATAAAAGTTCATTTAAAAGCTACCAAACTTATTCTTGAAGCCACCATTTTCAGCTAGCAAGGAGGAAAAGAGAACCAGCCACCACTTCCATCTTCAAGAGCTTGATCTTGAGTTCTAATCCCATAAACCCTAAGCTAGAGTTGTTAAAATTCCGAAATTCCTCTACAAAACTTGTTCTACACTTCAATCTCTACAAATCTAACCGAACAAATCTCTTTTCCTCATCAAACCTTACCTTGCTACTTCACCTTCAATGAGTTAAGAAGGAGTTTGGATTGATTTGGGGAGCTTTGGGGAGCAAGAAGGCAATCCTAGAGCACCTTAGGGCCAAGGAGTCATTAGCTCACTAAAAGTAGGGGTTTCTTTGACTATTTTTTTTTAAATTTATTCTATTTTGGCGGAGCTAGGTCCAAAATTTCAAGTTATATTGATTGATATTATGTTGATATTGATGCATGAATTTTGGGGAGTGTCTGGATGAAGTTAAAAATCATTTTTGTCAAAAGGAATTTTGGTCTTTTGCTACTGGATTTTTTATTTTCCTAAGACGGTCAGAATTTTTTGATGTAGTTGTGGGTAGTTTCATGAGCTATAAAAATTATATGTTGAAGTTAACATCTTAAACTATTACATGAATTTTCTTGGGTGTTGATTTTAAGGTTTACTACCTCAAAAAATCAGATAAATGAGACTTGATGATGTCTGGATTGTTCAAACTGAAGCAATAAGATTGTCTAATTTTATTACTATAGCAAATAATTGAATGAGCCTTCCAAATTTTTACATGAAGTTAATAACATATTGAAGTGTCACTATAAATTTTATTGTGGTTGATTCAACCATGTGTTAGAGCTAAAAATTTATAAGAACTCTGGTTTGGGCTTTGGATAAGTGGCCTTCAACCTGAATTTGTATAATTTAGTTCTACATTAGAGAATTTTGATTACTATGAAAATTTTACAGGATCTCTTATACACATTGAATTGTCATTGAGAATTTTTATAGCCTTTAAATTGATTGTTTGGTATGCAAATAAATTGTGCTATGAACATTTGAAATCTGCCATTATGCTAGAAATGAAACAATGCTTTGAATTGGAGAAATAATGGCATTTTTTGTTCTAGTATGACATGAATACTTGATATTGAATGTTTGGCCATGTGACTTGTGACACATAAATGCATGCTAGAGGAATTGAAGAATGGTTTATGAGGCATGATTGAAATTATATTGTGAATAAATGCCTTTATATGCTTTATGCATGCATTTGGAAAAGAAAAGAGAATGTACAAACTTTACTCGTGCATGTTCTAACATATGAACAAAACATAAACAAGACTTAGGTTGAATGAGGGGAAGGAAATAGAAAAGAGGAACTCCCCAAATTTATAATCGATAGACGTATCGGCTAAGAATAGATCTGTGTGTGATTTAGAAATGAAAAAATGAAGTTCGATGATCACATATAGGAATGAGCTCAAGTCTTGATAAGTAGTCTATTTCCCTTGTGTGGTGTGATCCCTAAATACCATTTGGTATAAACTATCTATTGTGGAGTTGTCCAGAAAATACCCATTGGGTATAAGTAAGTCTTTCTATATAAATGAAAAGAGAAAATGCACTGACTTGATTTCTATGGCCATAAGTGGAACCATGTCACATTGAGATAAGTTCACTACGTGTATTATATGCATACTCATCTTACTCTAGATTGGCTGCCTTGGCATTATTTATTATTTGTTGAAACATTATGATATATATGCTCTTAGTGGTTCATTATTAAAAGCTACCCACTTTGGAGGGATGATTTTAAAACCTTAAAATGAATCTTTAGTTTATATTGCATGATCACATTTTCCTAATAAACTGAAGTGAATGAGGCGATGAAGATGACATAAATTTTTCGTATATGTTTGGGATGCCTACTGAGAATTGTGTAATTCTCACCCCTGTGTGTTTGTGTTTCCGTGTCGCCTCCAGGTTAAGCTAGAGGACTATGATGCTGCTATGTAAAAGGACTTGGAGTTGAAATAATGTTGTAGCTAATGCTTTTATTATGTGATATTTAGTGGAATATTAGAGAACCGATATGTACTAAAGCTCATAGAGGAGCTTCCTTTAGTACTAAACTATGTACTCAATGAATGTGGTGTTCTTTTGTTATATATTTTAATAGAATTGCGCTTAGTTATTACCTACGTTAATCGAGCTTGCTATAAATACTTAAGAAAGGTCCGCTAATTAATGAGCAACAACTCTCGAGTACGATGTCATGACTTAAGGATGAGGTTGTACTTGGGAGAATGTTACATTATGGTATCAGAGTAGTTCATCCTTGTAGGACCTTGAGGAATGGAATGGCTATGCTTCTTTAGTAAATGTCATGCATTATGATTTTATATATGTATATGACATGGTTGAGTGTTGTGGATTGCTGCCACACTTAGCTTGGTATTGAACCTGATCAACTCAATAATTCTTGTTTGGTGTGATAGGAATTGATGACTTCAATCGGCGTACTAGGAGCGGTGTTGAGACAGAACTGGTATGATGGACACCTTTCATGAAATGGTGGCAGCTATGAGAGAACAAGCTGAGGAGCCAACTGGATGATGGAAAGGTTGGATTGACATGCCGAAGGAAATCCGATGGGGAATCTTGGAGGACTAGAAGTGTATAGGGAATACCATAAATTTGCAGAGTTTAGGAAAGCAAACCCCCCACCTTTTTGAGGAGTTTTCAATCCAAGTAAAGCAAAATAATGGATTAAGGCCATGGAGAAGATTTTCTCAGTTCTTCCTTGCACTGAGATCCAAAAGGTAGCTTTTGCTACCTATATGCTAGAAGCAGATGCCGAATTTTGGTGGGTTGGCACCAAGGGATTATTTGAAGTATCCTAAACTAAAGTAACTTTGGATATCTTTAAAGAATCTTTTTCTACCACAAATATTTCCTGTTTCGGTGAGGAATGCAAAGGAGTTGGAATTCATGGCGCTTAAGCAAGGATCTATGAGCATAGTAAAGTATACGGCCAAGTTCGAGGAGCTCTGCAAGTTTTCTACTATCTACTAGCACAATCCTGATGAAGCTTGGAAATGCATGAAGTATGAAGGAGGGTTACGGAAGATATTGAAGTTGCAGTGGGCCTCTTAGAGATTCGAGATTATGCAACCCTAGTGAACAAGTGCCGACGTGCAGAGGACTCCAACAAGAAGCTATCAATCTCCAAAGCAGCTAAAGACCCTTCTAACAAAAGATTAGCACTTGAAGATCAAAGTTTTGAGGAGGCTTCACCCCAAAAGAAGCGGTTCAAAGCCATCCCATATGAAGACAAAAGCTATTGAAGTTAACCGTGTAGCAAGATTGTCCAAAATGTGGAAAGAATCATGGGAGCAGAACCTTTTTGGCTGGGCAATATGTATGCTACCATTGTGGGAAACCGGGGCATAAGATTTGGGAGTGTCCCAAAAGATATCCAAAGCCTCTGCGAAGCCATCACACAAAAACACTAAGATTTAAGGTATCACGACCTAACAATCCGATTAGAGGTAGGAACATTTAGGATTTGATTGAATTATTTGAATTATATGTGAATTCCTTGTTTGATTTATGAAATTGTCTTTTGAAATTGTTTTCAAATGGATTTTGAAGGCAAAATTCTTTTTAAGGTGGGTGGTAATGTAACACTCCAAAAATTAGCTAAAAATTAATTTGAGCTTTATTAGTCATAATTTCAATAATCTAAAGTTTAGCAATGATGAAGGTGGCCCAATGGACCTGGCCAAAAAAAAAAAAAATTCATGCCGGGGTGAATAGTAACCTTGCGGGTCCTAAAGCCGTAGGGACAATCGAAACCCTAGATCCAGGACCAGGAATACCGGAATTGAGAAAAGAGAGGGTTGAGATTAGAAATAGTTAGAAAAGAGAATTTTATACCTGAATTTAATTTTCAGGTAATATTGATCTAATCGATTATGTGTTTACCCGTTCGGTGAGATTTCAGTGTGCGATTTCTAACACAAAAAATAATTTAATATTTATAAAAGGATAATATTTATCCTTTTACCCAAGTGTAAGGCTAAGATTCAATCTTTGAAAGCAAGATTAAATCCTAGCCATCCTTATCTTTTATTATTAGAAAGAATTAGATTTTATATTTCATTATTCATACAACCTCATAAAAGTTCATTTAAAAGCTACCAAACTTATTCTTGAAGCCACCGTTTTCGGCCAGCAGGAGGACAAGAGAACCAGCCACTATTTCCATCTTCAAGAGCTTGATCTTGAGTTCTAAGCCCATAAACCCTAAGCTAGAGTTGTTAAAACTCCAAAATTCCTTTACAAAACTTGTTCTACACTTCAATCTCTACAAATGTAACCGAATAAAATCTCTATTCCTCATCAAACATTTCCTTGCTACTTCACCATCACTGAGTTAAGAAGGAGTTTGGATTGATTTGGGGAGCTTTGGGGAGCAAGAAGGCAATCCTAGAGCACCTTGGGGCCAAGGAATCATTAGCTCACTAAAAGTAGAGGTTTCTTTGCCTATTTTCTCAAATTTATTTTGATCTATTTTGGCTGAGCTAGGTCCGAAATTTCTGGTTATATTGATTAATATTATGTTGATATTGATGCATGAATTTTAGTGGAGTGTTTGGATGAAGTTAAGAATCATTTTTATCAAAAGGAATTTTGGCCTTTGCTACTGGATTTTCAATTTTCTTGGAGGTAGTGGTGCACGAATTTTCTGATGTAGTTGTGGGTAGTTTCATGAGCTATAAAAATTATATGTTGAAGTTAAATCTTAAACCAACTACATGAAGTTTCTTGGATGTTGATTTTAAGGTTTACTACCTCAAAAAATCAGATGAAATGAACCTAATGCTGTCCTGATTGTTGAAACTGAAGCAATAAGATTGTTTGATTTTATTACCATAGCAAATAATTGAATAAGCCTTTGAAATTTTTACATGAAGTTAATAACATATTGAAGTGTCACTATAAATTTTATTGTGGTTGATTCAACCATTTGTTAGGGTTAAAAATTATAAGAACTCTGGTTTGGGCTTGGATAAGTGGCCTTCAACCACTGAATTTGTATAATTTAGTTCCAGAGTTAGAGAATTCCGATTACTACGAAAATTTTACAAGATCTCTTATACACATTGAAGTGTCATTGAGAATTTTTATAGCCTTTGAATTGATTGTTTGTTGTGAAAATAAATTGTGCTATGAACATTTGAAATCTGTCATTATGCTAGAAATGCAACAATGCTTTGAATTGATGAAATAATGGCATTTTTGGTTATAGTATGACATGAATACTTGATATTGAATGTTTGGCAATGTGACTTGTGACACATAAATACATGCTAAAGGAATTGAAGAATGGTTTATGAGGCATGATTGAAATTATATTGTGAATGAATACCTTTATATGCTTTATTCATGCATTTGGAAAGAAAAGAGAATGTACAAACTTTACTTGTGCATGTTCTGATATATGGACAAAACAGAAACAAGACTTAGGTTGAATGAGGGAAGGAAATAGAAAAAGGAACTCCCTAAATTTATAGTCGGTAGACGTAGCTAGGATAGAGTCTGTGTATGATTTAGAAATGGAAAAAAAATGAAGTTTGATGATCACGTATAGGAATGAGCTCAATCTTGATAAGCGTCTTTCCCTTGTGTTGTGTGATCCACTAAATTCCATTTAGTATAAACTATCTATTGTGAAGTTGTCCACAGCAAATACCCATTGGGTATAACTAAGTCTTTCCTATATCAATGAAAAGAGAAATGCACTGTCTTGATTTCTATGGCCATAAGTGGAACCATTCACATTGAAATAAGTTCACTGTGTATTATATGCATACTCATCTTACTCTAGATTGGCTACCTTGGGATGATTTATTATTTGTTGAAACATTATGATATATGTGCTCTAAAGTGGTTGATTATTAAAAGCTATCCACTTCGGAGAGATGATTTTAGAACCTTAAAATGAATCTTTAGTTTATATTGCATGATCATATTTTCCAATAAATCGAAGTGGCGGGCGATGACGATGAAATAGATTTTTCGTATATGTTTGGGGATGCCCTTCTAGAATTGTATAATTCTCACCCTGTGTTTGTGTTTCCGTATTGCCTCCAGGTTAAGCCAGAAGGACTATGATACTGCTACATAAAAGGACTCAGAATTGAAATAATGTAGTAGCTAATGCTTTTATTATGTGATATTTAGTGGAATATTAGAGAACCGATATGTACTAAAGCTTATAGAGGAGCTTCCTTTTGTACTCAACTATGTACTCAATTAATGTGGTGTTCTTTTGTTATATATTTTAATAGAATTGCGCTTAGTTATTACCTACGTTAATTGAGCTTGCTATAGATACTTAAGAAAAGTCCACTAATTAATGAGTAACAACTCTCGAGTACGATATCATGACTTAAGGATGAGGTTGTACTTGGAGGATGTTACATTACATGTAACGCCTAGTGACAGGTAGGGAGTAATCATCGATGCGAGAGGCATGGACAGGAGCGGCTCCTGCCTCCGGAGGGGTGCATGAATGAATCGATTACACAACCGAATGAAGGGATCCTGAGTCTCTATAGGTGTGGGCTAGACAGTTAAGGAGGGCTTATATGAATTGATTGGTACTACCTATGCCACAAAGATGCATCTTTCTTTCGGTAGCCCATCACGAAAGAACTCCACGTAAGCATGGTTGACTTGGGTAATTTTAGGATGGGTGACCTCCTGGGAAGTTTTCCCAAGAAACGTGTGAGTGAGGACAAAGCACATTGAAAAGACCAGTTGGTTTATGGGACAGTCGTTAATTCATAAAGCGAGGGGATGTTCCAACCAACACCCAAGATCCTCATCATCAAGCCATGATTTCTTTATTATGTAGGCCACAAAGGTCGAAAATTAAGAGGGAAGAAAAGGAAAGTAAGGAACTGAAAATGTGGAGGAGAAAGGAAGAATCAACATTACAACATCTTAAAAAAAGAGTAAAATAAAAGAAAATTGCAATCTTTAAAACAACTCCCTGCCAAAGATGTTTTTCTTTTGAAAAGAGAAAAGCTTGGTCTTGGAAATGTGATAAGAAGAACAAATCTTCCTTGGTGCTAATGTGATTTCGGCCAAGAAGAAAAGAAAAGGTAGAAAGGTTTGTCTTGGGTTTTTGATCTTGGAGGTGGAGAGGTTATGTGTTTAAAGGAATATTTATGGTGGTTGTGTGGTGGTTTGAGGTTAGGAAATGGTGGAGGATGGTGGCCTTGGAAGAATAAGAAGAACTCTTTGAGCTAAAGAAAGAAAACTTAAAGTTGTAAGTATGAGCAGCTATTTTTGCAAGCTTCCCTTGATGCCTATTTATTGAAAAATGAAACATAAGGAGATAAAATGAGGGAGTGTGGCCGGCCTTCGAGGAGCAAGGAAGAGAAAAATATCTCTTTGCATGGCATGACTTTGGGTATGGCTAAGTATGCTTCAAGGCATGGCTTAAGGTATGATTCAAGGCATGGCTCAAAGTGTGGCCAAGTATGGTTGTTCAAGTATATTTTAATTGAATTTCAACATGTGATGGATGAAAAATGGAGGAAGTGTGGCCGGTTGCATTTAGGGGAAATGTGTAACGCCCCAACTTTTCTGTCATTTAGAAATTACCGAATTACCCTAGGTAATTCTTATATAAATTCGAGACCTAACAATCCTCAATAGAGGAATATAACATTAGAAAAGAAGTTATGAGCAATTCCTGAAGAGTCGCAAGCCCCAAATTTCTACGTGTAAAATGACCAAAATGCCCCTGAGGTTATTTTACTCAGAAAATGAGGATCGTGGGCCCCCCATCCTCAAGGGGATGTTTTGAGGATAATAAGGGATTGTTTGTGTTATGTGTGTTAATAGAGGAGAAGAATCTCAATTTTGAGTTTCGACGCGAAATGACCAAAACGCCCCGCGCCTTTAACTCCGATTTGCGTCCGACTTAGCCCGAACCTCACTAAAATGTTTTAAAAGGTGTTTTTAAGCTATGATTGGCCATTGGTTAAGTTTGAATGGCCCGAAATTTTTAAGTAAAATGACCATTTTGCCCTCTCTTTTGTAGTTTTGCAATTTTTGAGATTTTCGATTCGTCTAATGAAACCTAAGCAATATTAGGCTCAAATTAAAGCTTATTAAATTCTAATTACTAATCTAGAGTCAAAATTATTTATTTAGATTGATTAGAACCTAAAATTGCTTAAAACACCCAAATTGCTTAGTAATTCACTTAAGCCCTTAACCGTAAATTCTCTAAATTGCATGAATACCTTGCCTACACCTAAATAATACATGGAACACACAAAATCCTCTTCCACAAGGCTGTAATGCCGAAATTATTGAGTAATAAGTCAGAAAATTATTACACAAAAATCCAAAGAATGAAAACAAAGAATCATGAAAACATGGAAACATGATTCCATGTTTTAAGCCACCAAACAAAATGATTTTTCTTCCTTATTTTTTTTCCTCTAATTTTTGGTCAGATTTCCTTCCTTCCTTTGTCCATTTATGAGCTGCAAAATCTCTATAAATAGGCATGCTTGAAGATAGTTTAGATGCTTAGTTCATAACTTACACAAATTCTAGTTTTAGGAGCACCAAAAGCTTTCTTTCTTTCTTCCTCTTGGCCGAATTCTCCCTTCAGTTTTCAAGGATATTTTGCTTCATTTCACTCAAGGAAACCAAGTTCTCTTCCTTTCTTTCAAATCAAATTAGGTAGGGAGGTGTTTCTAAGTTCATTTTATGCTAAGACAAGTTATGTTTCTAGCTCAAAAATGATGTTTTCATGAGCTTTCTTTTAAGTTTTCATTTTCAGTTTCTTCTTCCTTTCTTTTTAAAGTATTTTGGCCATATGGCCTAGCTTATGATGAGACCATGGTTTGATGATGAGATTCTTGAGTGTTGGTTGCAAAGCTTTCACAAGTTAGATCTCTAAAACTTGAAGGTTTCACTAGTTTCCAAAGCTTCTAAAATTTCAGTTTTTCTTTCCTTATTTTCCTTTCATGGTTTCGGCCAAATGGCCTAGGAAGGAATGAAATGATGGCTTGATGATGAGGACCTTGAATATGGGTTGTAAATCCATCACAAGTTAGGCCTCTAAAGCTTGAACATTCCATTTAATGCAAAACTTTAAAGAATAATGTTTTTATCTTGAGGTTTGAATATGAAATATGTATTTTTACTTTGTCTTGCTAAGATACATATATTGGGTTGAAATCATAATTCTCTTAAAGTCTTGAAGGAGCTCTAGTAAAGAGATCAAGTGAACTTGCATCCACGTTTAAGTTTATGCCTTGCATAACCATATTTATTTTATGTCATAACTAAATTCTCAAGAATAAATAAATGAACTTGCATATCTCATGTTTAAATTTCAAGCTTGCATTTCATGTTTAAATTTCAAGTTGTCACTTAATCTCTAAAGATAATAAAGAAGTTGCATCTCATGTTTATTTTATGCTCTCACTTTATTTTATAATGGCTAAAAGAATCAATGCATGGCATGTTTATTTTATGTCATCACCTAAAAATCCTAGAGCTCAAAGACTTGCCTATGAATCATAAGCGAAGAAATGAGATAATTGGAGTTAAAGAATTTATTCTTTAAGAAGTCTTGAGAATTGGAGCTTAAAAAAAATGTAATTCTCATCTCACCGATCCTATGCGGACTACCGTCGCTCCGGTTTTAAGATTCTCTCTCCTCTCCGTCCTATGCGGTACCGCCTAGTTTCTTGCATCATGTTTATATTACAAGTTCTTGCATCATGTTTAATTTTCAAGTTATCACCTTAAATCTTAAAGATAAAGAAATGGAATTGCATATCATGTTTATAATTCCAAGCTATCACCTTATAAAGATAAGATTAAAATAAGGTTGCATAGCATGGTAATAATTCTAAGATGTCACCTAAATCTCTAAAGCTCAAGACTTGCTCCTTTTATCTTAAGTGAAAGATTTAATTATGAACATTCTTTCAAGTTATAAATCGGTCCCATGGTTAAGTTAGGCCTAAAGTCCTATGACTTCTTTCAAGTTTAACAAAAAGAATTAGTTCTAAAAGAGTTTTAAAACTTTGTAAGAATTTTATGGGAAGCTAGTAATTTATGTGTACTTAAAATGTGATTTGATGCTTATTAAGAATTTGGTGTCATTGATTGATTCCCTGGTTTGTATGTTATAGTTGCTGTTGCAAACAATGAAAACTTATGCATGAAATAAAGACATATTCTTCCTGGAAGAAAGTGTATTATTGTAAGAGTGCAATTTGGAAAGATTCTGGCTAAGGAAAGATTTGGTATTTAAGCGTGTCCATTGTGACCCACCTCTCTTTCCTAGGAATCTCCAGATGCATGATTAGTTGGTATATATTATTTCAGCATAAGACTATAAATGAGAAAATGTTATGATGATTATGAATGAAGAATTGTATTATGATATAACATGCAAAGACTTAAAGGTGACTCAAAATATATGAGAAAATGATCCTTTGGACCCGTCAAACTATAGGCGGTGAAAAGGTGATTCTTGCCCCTAGTCTGTTCTCTCAAAAGGGTAGAGACGGAATTTTTACTTATCAAAAGGGATAAGTATGTGTTGGTGACGACTAGCAAGGTATGAGCTCATAACCTAGATTACTCCCAAAAGGGTGGAGTATAGGGTGGCCCAGGAAAATGATGATGAAAGTAACTTTAAGTCACCTAAGAAACTAAGTAAATGCATTATGTGAATATGATGTTCTGCTATGCATAGTATTTATGAGATGATGATGAGAAATATGATATTCTTCTATGCATAGTATTATGAAATGATGATGAGGAATATGATGTGATTTTATGCATAACTATGTTATTATATATGAAAGGAAAAGTTCATTATAAACATGACATGCTAAGTTTATGATGCATTATAAGACGCATGATTAAAATGAATGGACCTCGGTAAAGTATATTTCCAAACTAATTAAATGAATCTTAGCATGCTCACATTTTCATAATGAAACCGAGGTTCCTGGGGACGATGATGATGACACGATGCATATGAGGTGAGTACCCTACTGAGATTCTTTATAAGTTTCTCATTCCCTCTTTCTTTCTTTCCATCTCGTCTTCAGAAAGTGATGGTGATGTTCGTGATTCCTGTTGATGCTCTCACCTGGTAGATGCACGTGATCTTGTGAACCAGCTTATTATCCTTGAGGAACGTATTGCTAGACCTTGAGCGTGAACTCGATATCTATTCCTATATGTGAAGTGTTATAAATAGGTGCCATTAATAGATGTTTTTCCATCCATATATTATTTATGTTTTGTTAGATTGCCTACATCTAGCTTAACTCTGTTGATAGGCAAAATATCTATGTGAAATGTAATTATGGATATCATATGATAGAGCCAATATGATGTGTTCTTCATGATATGTCTTTTATTTTCTCTTTATCCGATTATCGTCCACGTTATGCACGGCTCACGTTTTCAATTATGTTTAAAAAAAAAATGGCTCGTAATTTCACTAAGTATTTTCAAAGCATGATTAAGGAATGGAAGCAAAGAGTAAAGTCTAGTAATTAATCAAATACGACCTAGGCGTATTGGGTTGATTATTAGGGTGTTACAAATGGGGAGGAGAAAATCTCATTTTAATGTTGGCTTATGGGTATGTTTAGAAGTTGATTTGGTTAGGTCATGGATTAGGGGTTGTAATTTAGTGTTTTAGGTAAGAAAATGAGTAATTAAGGTGGCTCAAGACAAGATTAAAGAGTGTTCTTGCTTGATTAATGCAAATCCACCTTTATTAGGGAGGAATCTCATCATGTGACCGTTTCCATAATTTAAAGAAATTGGAATAGAGATTTTACTATTCATGAAAATGTGACATAAAGTCTTAGATCAAGAAAAGGATTTTGAGTTTCTCTAAGTAATCTTAGGTTCTAATTAACCTAAATTAATTATTTTGACTTGAGATTAATAATTAGAATTTACTAATATTTAATTAGAACCTAATATTGCTTCTCATTAGACTCAAAATGCACTTAGCCAGGGGCAAAACAATAATTTTCGCAAAAACCTCCCGGGTTACCCGGGCTTAACCCGATGTTCAACTTTACTTAAAAACATCATTTTAAACCTTTGGGTGAAGTCAGCTCAATCGGAACTTAATTCGGTGTACTTAGCCACGAGGGTATTTTGGTCATTTTGCGTATTGGAATTAAAAAATGAGATACTTCTCCTCTATTAGTAGACATAATCCCCTTTCAACATCAAAGTATACCCTAGAGGATGGGGGGCGCGATCCTTATTTCCTTGGTAAAATGACCTCGGGCATTTTGGTCATTTGTACACAGAAAATTGGGCGTTACATTACTCCCCTCCTTTAAAGAATTTCGCCTTCGAAATTCATTACCTAAGAAAGCTCGGGGTAAAGCGTCTTCTATTGACTCCAACTCCCATGTGAATTCTTCTATCTTTCCCCGTCCCATGCTACTTTGACTAGAGGTCCTGTCTTGTTTCTTAGTTGTTTGACTCTCCTCTACGATCCTCATAGGGGGTAGGTTAAACATCAGTCTTCCCTTAATTGTACCTGCTCTAGCTCTAATACATGGCTCAGTTAGACTCATATTTCCTTAGCTGGGAAACATGGAAGGCATCATGGAGGTTGGATAGATTAAGGGGTAGGGCTATATGGTATGCTATGTTTTTGACTCAGTCAAGGATCTGAAATGGACCAATAAATTTGGGGCTCAATTTCTTAACTCTCATGGCTCGACCTATGCTTGTGGTAAGAGTGATTCTAAGGAACACATGTTTACCTTCTTGAAATTCTAACGGCTTTTGCCGTTTGTCCGCATAGCTTTTCTGTTGACTTTGAGCAGTGAGAATTCTATCCCTAATTCTCTTGATTTGTTTCGTTGTTTTCCTCATGATATCGAGTCCTAGTAGGCTTTGCTCTAGGCTCATACCAACACAAAGGTGACTGACATTTCCTCCATCCAGGGCTTCATACGATGCCATGCGAATGCTCGCATGATAATTGTTGTTATACGCGAATTCGATCAATGGCAAG
Organism: Dalbergia oliveri; assembly: GCA_030441495.1. NCBI lineage: Eukaryota > Viridiplantae > Streptophyta > Magnoliopsida > Fabales > Fabaceae > Dalbergia > Dalbergia oliveri. The sequence goes on along the minus strand of JAMLFY010000001.1, from coordinate 25,778,135 downwards.
TACGTGTCGTAACTCCTTTCTGGTCCAAGATGCATGCCCTTAGCATATCTTCTAATGTTTGGATAGTCCTCTTGAATTACCCATACTGTTTGAGGGTGGTAAACCGTGCTTAGGCATAGTTTAATCCAAACGCCTTCTGAAAGGCTCCCCAAAACCGTGATGTAAATTGCGAGTCTCGATTTGAGATTATTGTTAATGGTACTCCATGCAATCTTATGATCTCTTTGATAAATAATTAAGCCAGCCTATCAAGGAGTAAGTTACCTTAATAGGTAGAAAGTGGCTGACTTGGTCGAGTCCATTATTACCCATATGGCATCATGACCAGCTTAGGGCCTTGGTAGCCCAGTTACAAAGTCCATGGAGATACTATCCCACTTCCACTCAAGGATCAATAGGGGTTGTAACATTCTAGAGGGCTTTTTGGTGCTCAATCTTCACCTTTTGATAGACTAAGCACTTACTTACCCATGCATTCATGTCCCTTTTCATTCCCCACCAAAACATCTTTTTCAGATCTTGATACATCTTGGTGGTACCAGGGTGAATGGTAAAATGGCTTTTATGGCCTTCCTCCAAAACTCTCTTCGGAGTTCACAATTTGTCGGGACGCAGATCCGACCTTCAAACCTCCATACACCATCGGCATCTTGTGTAAAACCTTTTTAACTTTCCATCTCGCACTACCTCTAGAGTTTTTTGAAACTCCTTATCTTCCCGTTGGGCTTGAGTGATCCTTCTCCTAAAGTTACTTGTCACACTAAGATGGCATGCTTTTATGCTCTTAGTGGTCAAGGTCATTCCTAGGTTCAAGTCTCTAAACTTTTCAATCAACTCCACCTCCTTAACCATCATAAGGGATAGGTGCAAAGTTTTCCTACTTAAGGCGTCAGCCACTATATTGGCCTTGCCAGGGTGGTAGTTTAGCCCGAAATCATAGTCCTTCAGAAACTCCATCCATCTTCTCTGTCTCATGTTTAGCTCTTTTTGATCAAAGAGGTACTTTAGACTCTTGTGATTGGAGAACACCTCGAACTTCACTCCATACAAGTGGTGTCTCCATACCTTTAGAGAGAACACTACGGCTAACTCTAGATCATGGGTGGGGTAGTTTGCTTCATAAGGTTTAAGTTGTCTAGATGCATAGGCTACCACTTGCCTATTTTGCATCAATACACAACCTAAACCTTTCCGAAAGCATTACAATACACCTTAAAAGGTACATTGGGGTCAGGCAACACTAAGACGGGGTTGAGGTCAACTTCTCTTTAATTCTTGAAAGCTCTTTTCACATTCCGAAGTCCAAGTAAAAGAGGCATTCTTCCTGGTAAGCTTGGTTAAGGGCAATGAAATTTGGGAAAATCCTTTAATAAACCTACGGTAATATCCTGCCAAACCCAAAAAGCTCTTAACCTCCGTTCCATGGTAGGTCTTTCCAATTCATCACAGCCTCTATTTTCCTGGGTCAACAGCAATGTCTCCTTTTGAAACTAGATGCCCTAAAAACTTTACTTCTTCTAACCAGAACTCACACTTAGATAGCTTGGCATATAGTTTCTTTCTCTTAGGGTCTCTAGTACTATCTTCAAATGACGCTCATGCTCCTCGTGGGTCTTAGAGTAGACGAGTATATCATCTATAAAGATAACCACGAACTGATTAGATAGGTCTAAAGATCCTATTCATGTAGTCTATGAATACAGGAGCATTTGAGCCCGAAGGACATAACAGTAAACTCGAAATGGCCATATCGAGTACAAAAGACCATTTTCGATATATCCTCATCCTTTACTCTAATCTGGTGATATCCTGACCTTAGATATATCTTTGAGAATACTACCGCCCCCTTCAATTGATCTATCAAATCGTCCATCCTAGGCAAAGGGTATTTATTTTTCATAGTTACTCGGTTCAACTCCTATTATCGACACATAGCCTCATGCTCCCATCTCTCTTCTTTACAAACAACACCAGGGCTCCCCACGGTGATGCACTAGGCCTTACAAACTTCTTTTCTAGTAGGTCCTCCAACTGACTTTTAACTCGGTGAGTTCCAAAGGGGACATCCTATAAGATGCTATGGATATGGGTCCCATTCGGAAGCAATTCTATTGAAAATTCTATTTCTCTTACAGGGGAAACTCAGGTTTCTATCAGGGAATACTTCGGGATAGTTCATCACAATGGGTATCTCATCAAAATTTTGCTCAAAGTCCACATCACTAGCAGCCAGGAGAACATAACCCTTAGTCTCTCCCTATCAGTTTACCTCTCCAGTATTTATATAAAAGCTGAAGGGTTTCCTAGGTTCACTGGGAATAGGAAGGAAGATGATTGATTTTTCATAACAATTTAACATTACACGGTTGGTGTAAGCCAATCCATGCCAAGGATTACATCTAGACTTTTCATAGGTAAACAAACTAAATCTAAGACAAAGGACTTATTTTCAACAATAAAACTACAGTTTAGACAACACCTAGGTTCTAACAGGCTTCCAGATGGGGTAGAAGGAGTAGATTGAAGGGAAGTTCTGACACATGTAATTTAAAAGATTCAACACAAGAGTGGGATATGAAAGAATGGGTAGCGCTAAAGTCAAAGAGTACAATTAAGGTTTTACCATTCATTTTGCACTTACCTTCCATGAGGTTCCGTGACTTCGTTGATTCTTTGACACTAAGGGTGAAGACTCTTCCTTGTTGTTGCGGCTTGGGGTTGGGGGCCGTTAGGTTTCTCTCTGTGCATTCTCGTGAGAAGTAGCCGGGCTTCCACATCGATAGTAAATGCCTAGGCTTGCTCGGCAAGGTAGGTCTCTGTGAGGTTTTCCATACTTGGCGCATCCTGTGGCGGGTGTAAGTCTTCAGGGTGCAGCTGGGGCCCTCTGAGGTGCTTTCCCTCGGTTGTCATTTGGCCTCCCTTGATTGAAGTATCTTCGGGGCCGTGCGGACCTGACGGGTCCTGGATTGTGGTCCTTGTTGCGGTTGGAAAGGCAGTCTTTTGCGGCTTAAACTTCGGGGCTTGTGGTGCTAACTTCTTCGTGAAACCATCAACCCTTGACATGCTTAGCTTTCTTTGGCCGTCCTCAATGATGCGGCATTTGTTAACAAGGGTGGGGAAGTCCCTGATCTCCAAATAGGCTACAACAATATTAATCTCGGCCTTCATCCTGGATTCGTACTTGACGCACTTCCAGTACTTGTCAGGGTTCCCTTGGTACATTCTTGAGAATTTGATGAGCTCCTCGAATTTGGTAGTATATTGAGCGATGCTCATGCTTCCTTGAGTCAATAGCATGAACTCAATGTCCCTGGTGTTCTTTATAGACTCCGAGAAGTAATTCTTATAGAAGTGAGCTTTAAACAGTTCCTAGTCAATCTCAGTCCTGGCCACCTCCATTAGTCTCTACGCATCGGTCCACCAGAATCCAATATTGCCTTCAGCATATAAGTGGCAAAAGTCACCTTCTACCCTTTTGTGCATGGATCAAGTGAAGATTTTCTCCATGCTCTTGATCCATTCGTCAACGTGGTTTGGATTCAGGGTTGCCTTGAAGAAAGGTGGGTTGGCCTTATGAAATTCTCCGAAATGGGCATGCTCGGGATCTCAGTGTTATGACCACGGCTCACATCTCCTGGCGGTCTCGGTTCATCCTTTCGAACATTGCCCTCATGGTCCTAGCCACATCACGGAGGGCTTCAGTCTCGTTGTCTTATCTAGGAGTTGAGGTCCTATTCTGTTGCCATCATGCCATTGGTCCTTATGTACACAAAACAACAAACATCAGGTGCTCAGGCTCAATATTCTATGCAAAGTGGGTTAGTTACCATGGCATGCACAGACATATAGTAGTCATGCATTTCCAATCCTTAAGCTCATCCTATTGATGGGACAACTACACATGACATACTTATCACATGATGCTTAAGAAGCATAGGCAATCCAATCCTAAGGCTTCATGAGAACTAACTTCTGATACCAAAATGTAACACCATAATAATTAACTAAATACACCTAGGATATATTCAAGTTAAGCATTAGTTATTACTCTTTTGTCTCAGTTCTTAACTCTGGTTTTAGAAATTACTTAGGAAAATATGGGTAAAATTTTTCTTTGAAAAACAAGAAGACGTAAGCCTTACGTGGGCATAAAGTAAACTACATTGTTGCCTTGAAGTAATCAACAGAAGAAAAAAATAATTCATGACATAACAACTAAAACACGAAACCATAAATGAAACAACATCAAGTTAGACATATAAATAGTTAAGCAAGCAGTAGTAGCATCAATACAGTCATATGTGCATAACATGAAAAAACATAAAGAAAATACATTAGAATCTCCCATCTATAATAGTGCATCTAAAATATATAACCTCTAAAAGCAAAAAAAGGCTATCCTAAACATGTACGGGTGTGTGCACTAGAGTTCCTGGCTCCTACTCCTGCCCATCAAAAGGAGGTACATATCCAACCCACGAGCTAATTCGGCCGGGGTGGCCAAGCGGTGAGCGGGTCAGGCATGTGCTCCACGGTGGGGCACCATCCTCACCCTGCCTCCTCAAAGTGGCTACTTCAGGGATCTCACTCCATAACTCCATGGGTACGGTGGGGAAGAACCCATGGATGGGATGTCTATCTCGAAGGGTTGGTCTCAGAATGAGTCGGGGGTGAGTAGGGAACGTACTTCGGGTAAGCACGGACAGCGGAAGCTACATCGGGGGTACGATGGATACACTCTCTTGGGGGTGTGTATGCTCAAAGAGTAGGTCATCGATAAAAGGCGAAGTCGAAGTGGCCGAAGCTGGTAACTGGCTAGGCAAACGGGCGATTGAGAAAAATGAACATGCACACAGAACAACATCCCACAAAATGGTACGAATGGTGTGTAGCGTCAAAATGAAGCTCCGATGTGATGCGTCGATGTAAATCACAAAGGCTGCATCGTCCTCTGAAGACATAACGGAAAGAAAAGATAGAGGGAGTGAGAAACTTGGTAAAGAATCTTAGTAAGGTATGCTCCTATCTTGGTACCATCATCTATGTCCTTAGGAACCTCAGGTTTCTTTGTAAAAAGGTGAACATGCATAAGGTTCAATTTTAAAAGTTCTAAAGTACCATTTATCGAGGCCCATTTACTTTAGTATACATCTCGGATGTCATGAATGCAACATACTTTCTCATGAAATGCATGGCAATGCAAGGTATAACATACTAATTCCAATCATAAAAGATGCTCATGAATCATAACAATTATAACATGACTTTCTTCTACTTATCTTCTCGTGACTTAGATTAATTCTTTTTCTCATTTAGGGCCACCCTATTTCTCTCGCCTTTTGAGAGTTCTAGGTTATGAGCTCATGGCTCACTAGTCGTCACTAGCATAATCTTATCCTATGATAAGTTAACACCCGACTCTTGGAGTGCGGGATAGGGGGTAATAGGATCACCTTTCATAACCTTTAATTCGGGAAGTCCAAAGGATCATTTCCTTATTGGATCACCTCTCATAACCTTTAATTTGGGGATTCTAGAGGATCATTTCCATATATTTTTATGTCACCTTTATATTAGCATAATATGTTAAGATGCAAAGCCATAATCATAGCATATACTTTTCTTATGCTCTTTTGAACCTATGCAACTTTAAAATATTCTAAGCAAAATTATAACATACCATATCCATTCGAAATCAAATAAATAAACATGTAAGATCTCAATTTCACATAATTCCTCAAGCATATGAAAAATCACAACATTTTACAGGATAAGTACTTTCGTCGCCTCATAAACGATTTAACCTTAGATTAGTAAAAATTAGAGAGCTTAATAAAAGGATATATATATATATATTCCATGAGTCAAAGTTCTCATGTGAGTTGAAATGGTGAGTCTTAAGTGGTTAATCAAGTGATGGCATAATTTTAAATATGCAATGCACATTTATTTTTAATCTTTGCATTATAGGATGATGGCAAGAAAACATAAGTATGCTATGCAAAGCTTTGAATTTAAATATGAGAATGCAAGCTCTAGTTTTAAATCTTTAAGTTTAGGTGATGACTTGGAAAATAAATATGCTAGACAAGAAATGTAAACATGAATGCAAGTTCAATTCTTTATTTTAGTACTCTAGGCCCCTTAGAGTATTCACTCTAAATAAACAATCAACTTTAAGGTTGAAATAGGCAGGCTTCGAGTTAATTATTTAGGTGATATGAAAATAAAAGCTCTCGTTTTAATCTTTAAGTATGACTTAAAAAATAAATATGCTAGAAAAGAAATGTAAATATGAATGCAAGTTCAATTCTTTATTTTAGTGCTCTAGGCCCCTTAGAGTATTCACTCTAAATCAACAATCAACTTTAAGGTTGAAATAGGCAAACTTCGAGTTAATTATTTAGGTGATATGAAAATGTAAGCTCTTGTTTTAATCTTTAAGTTTAAGTGATGACTTGAAAAATAAATATGCTAAACAAGAAATGTAAATATGAATGAAAGCTCAATTCTTTATTTTAGTGCTCTAGGCCCTTTAGAGTATTCACTCTAAATCAACAATCAACTTTAAGGTTGAAATAGGTAGGCTTCAAGTTAATTATTTAGGTGATAACATAAATGTAAACATGAAATACAAGGCTTAAATATAAATATGCAATGCAAGGACTTGAAATATAAATATGAATGCACTCTTTTATTTCTTTGAGTCCTAGGCTCAAAACTACCATTTAACATAATATCTTCATTTGCTAAAAACTATTAAAAGTGAAACCTTCAAGTTTTAGAGGTGAAATAAATAATAGTTTTGCAACCAACACCCAAGATCCTTATCATCAAGCCATGGTTTTTTCATTATGTAGGCCACCAAGGTCGAAAATAAAGAGGGAAGAAAAGGAAAATAAGGAACCGAAAATGTGGAGGAGAAAGGCAGAATCAACATTACAACATCTTAAACTAAGAGTAAAATAAAAGAAAATTGGAATCTTTAAAATAACTCCCTACTAAAGATGTTTTTCTTCTGAAAAGAGAAAAGCTTGGTCTTGGAAATGTGATGAGAAGAACAAATCTTCCTTGGTGCTAATGTGATTTTGTCCAAGAGAAAAAGAAAAGGAAGAAATGTCTGTCTTGGGTTTTTTATCTTGGAGGTGGAGAGGTTGTGTTTAAAAAATATTTGTGGTGGTTGTGTGGTGGTTTGAGGTTAGAAAATGGTGGAGGATGGTGGCTCTTGGAAGAATGAAAAAGATTAGTAATTATTTTGACATGAGATTAGTAATTAGAATTTACTAATTTTTAATTAGAGCCTAATATTGCTTAGGTTGCGTTAATCATATCATTAGGCCCAAAATGTACTTAGCTAGGGCAAAACGATAACTTTTCGTAAAAACCTCCAGGGCTACTGTAACACCCTAAAATTATTTTAAAAATTATTTTGGGCTTCATTAGTCATAATGCCAAATATCTTGACAGACGTAGTGATGATGAACGCGACTTAATGATCACAAAAAAAAAAAATTCGGGCTGGGGTGAATAGTAACCTTCAGGCCCCCGGCCTCTGGACGCCAAACCTAGAATTGAGATCCAAAGGTGCTGGAAACTAAGAAGTTATAGGATTGAGATTAGAAATGGTATGGAATGAGAATTTTAGACCTGGAATTAATTTTTGGGCAATATCTATTTTACGTGTATGGTATTTTACGTTCGATTAATTACGATGTATAGTTTGTATACTATATGAAGCTTACAGTGCCACTTGCCACCTAATGTGACAAGTGCATGGCCCAAAACGAGACACACCACTTGCCTTTATGACTATCCAATGAGAGCATTACAAAATTTCAACTTTACTTTAAGGAATTAATTTGTGATAGAAATACATTACAACACAACATATGCAATAAATGAACACAAGACCATATTTCTCATTTTTCCTCTTCAAAGTTCGGCCAGACATTTCCTTTTCAGCCTCCTTATTGTCTTCTTCATCAATACACAAGACCTTGCTTGAAACCTTAAAGTTACACTCCAAACTCCATAACCAAAGCATCAGACTATCACTTATCCCTTGATTTCCCTAAATTAAATCGTTAATAAAGAATCCCCACCATATTTCTCCATCAATTGTAGCTGTTGCTATTTCTGCCCTAAAGGAGGGTTTGAGTAGTTTAATCATAATTTGGTGTAGGAACTCTTGGAGTAAAGCCAAAACAAGAGCAAGTGTTTCTAAGTAACAAGTAGGGATTTATCCATCCACTTTTCTTTCAAAATTATTCTGGAAATTTCTGATTTGAGTGAGCTTGAAAATTTTAGTTTTATTGGTTGATAACGTATGAATATTGATGTATTAATTTTGGTAGAGTGTTTGGATGATGTTAAAAATCATTTTTGTCAAAAGGAATTTTGGATTATACTCTGGATTTTCAGATTTCTCCTGGGTAGGGATTGTTCACGAATTTTCTAGTGCAATTTTGGGTATTTTTGTTAGCTGGAAAAAATATATATTAAAGCTAATATCTTAAGCTAGTCAACAAATTTTCTTGAGTTGTGTTTTGGAACTTTACTACTTGAAAACAATAAAAAACCGAAGTGAACTATGTGTTGCCTGAAATGTTAGAATGAAGCTGCGAATTGTCTAATTTTATTACCATAGCAAATGATTGATTTATCACTTGAAATTTTTTTAGGGTGTTGAGGACATATTAAGGTCCAACTGTGAATTTTTGTATGATGTGATATATTAATTTTAATGGGTAATAAAATTGGGAACTATGGTTGTTGGTTGTAAATAGGGGGTTCCTGACCTCCAAATTTGTCTAATTTTGTTAACATAGTTAGGGAACTCTTTTTCCTTTGAAATTTTTATAGGAGCTTGGGGACACATTGAGGTATTAGGGGAATTTTATAGCCTTTCGATTGGTTATTTGGTATGAATAATAAATTGTGCTACTTGAGTGAAAAATCTGCCAATGTGTTGGAATTATGATAATGCCTTGAATTAATGATATAATGATCTTGATTCACGTTTGATGTGTATGAATGCATGCTATGGACTTTACATCTTGTTTTATGAGGAATGAATGGATGATATATATAGGTTTGAAGCATTATGAAATCATAGATTTATGTTAATGCATATAGAAATGTGATGCATGTATATCTGAGCTTGAGAATTGTATTTGTTGAATGAAGAATGAAATCCCCTATAGTATGTTAAGGGCACAAAAATCCCTATAGTATGTTAAGGGCAAGAGAGATCCCTTATAATATGCTAACGGAACGAAAAGATCCCCTTTATTATGTCAAGGGCACGGAAAGATAGGAATGATATATATGAGATCCCTAACGATATCCAAGGGCACGTGAATTGAGAATGGAATACTATGAGGTTGATTAGTATGACATGTGTATTTGAAGTGATTGAATAATAAACGAGACCCACTTTGGAGAATTGGCTTTTGAACTTTAAAATGAACCTTTGATACATGTTGCATGCTCACATTTTCTTAATAAACCAAAGTGGCTTGGACAAGAATGATGACGATGACATGGATTTATTTTACTATACCTTTGGGATGCCTACTTAGAATTTTAGGATTCTCACCTCTATGTTTTGTGTTTCCGTGTCATCTCCAGAATTACTCAGGCGAGATATACAGCTACCATCATAGAAGAATCAGATACATTGTAACCCAATAGTTGCAGTCTCTTTTTAACTTTATTTTGTTATGTACGTGTGTTTGTGTTTATGTAAATAGACAGACATATATAAGAGCTCATAGCAGAGCTTTCCTTGTATTTGTATCTATACTTAATGCATATTTTATTTCCTTTTTATATTTTTTTATGGAATTATGACTCAGTTATTCTATGAATTACCTGATCTTGTTATAGATATTTAAGAAAGGTTCGTAAATTTATAAGTAACATCTCACGAGTCCGAATATCATGACTTAAGGATGAAGTTGTACTTGGAAGGATGGTACATTATAGTATAAAGCAGTTCATCCTTGGAGGACCTTGAGGAATGGACTGGCTATGCTTCCTTGGTAGATGTCATGCATTATAATTTTATATATGTGTATGATTGCTAGTTAGAAATGTTGTGGGTTACTACCACACTTAGCTTAGTATTGAGCCTTATCAACTCAATATTTTATTTGGTGTGATAGGAATCTATGACTTCAAATTGGCATAATAGGACTGGAGCTAGGAATAAAGCTGATATGATGGGTACGATTCCTCAGATGGCCGCAGCAATGGAGACAGGTAGCGTTGCTAACCAAATGATGGAAAGGTTGACAACTGAATAATAGAACCCAGTTGGTAACCCTGGAGGGAATGAAGTGGATGTGGAATATTAGAAATTTGCCAGTTCCATAAAGCGAACCCCTCTCCCCCTCCCCGCCTTTCGGAGCCTTCAATCCAAGTAAAGCAGAAGAATGGATTAAGGCTATTGAGAAAATTCTCAGTTCTTCCTTGCATTGAGATCCAGAAAGTGGCTTTTGCTATTTACATGTTAGAAGCAAATGCTGAATTTTGGTGGGTCGGCACCAAGGGATTATTCAAAGCTTCTTAAACGGAAGTCACTTGGGATATCTTCAAGGAAGCTTTCTACCACAAGTACTTCCTGCTTCGGTGAGAATGCAAAGGAGTTGGAGTTCATGGCACTCAAGCAAGGGTTCATGAGTATAGCAGAATACATAGCAAAGTTTGAAGAGCTCTGTAAATTTTCCACTATCTACCGCGTAATCCTGATGAAACTTGGAAATGCATGAAGTACGAAGAGGATTACGTGAGGATATTGAAGCGTTATAGGACTCTTAGAGATAAAGGATTATGCAACCTTGGTACTTCTAATAAGAGATTGGCACCTAAAGACAAAGATTATGAGGAAACTCTACCCTAAAAGAAGCAATTTCAGCCTAATGTGCATAAGGGTAAACAACAACGTTCAACCCGAGACAAGATTGTCACAAATGTGGGAATAACCATGGGGTAGACCTTGCTTGGCTGGGCAGATATATGCTATCAATGTGGAAAGCCAGGACATATAATAAGGGAGTGTCAAAAAGATATTCAAATACTATTGGAAAGCCACCACATCAGAGTGCTAATAGCTTAAGGGACATCACCACCTTACCTCAATCGAGGTAGAAACATTTAGGATTTGTTTAAAATGTTTGAATTGAGTGTGAATTGCTTATTTGGTTTATATATATATATATATATATATATATATATATATATATATATATATATCAAAAATCTATTTCAAATGAATTTTGAGGGCAAAATTCTTTTTAAGGTGGGTGGTAATGCAACACTAAAAATTATTTTAAAAATTATTTTGAGCTTTATTAGTCGTAATTTCAAATATCTGACAAACGTAGTAATGATCAACGGACTCAATGATCACAAAAAAAAAATTTTGGGCCTGGGTGAATAGTGACCTTGTGGGTCCCATGGGCCCATGAAAGCCGAAACTCTAGATTCGGACAGAGGTGCCCAAAACTAAGAAGTTATAGGACTGAGATTATAAATGGTATGGAATGAGAAGTTTAGACCTGGAATTAATTTTCGGGCAATATCTATTTTACGAGTACGGTATTTTACTCGTTCGATTAATTACGATGTATAGTTTGTATACCGTACGAAGCTTAGTGCCACTTGCCACCTAATGTGACAAGTGTATGGCCCAAAAAGAGACACACCACTTGCCTTTATGACTATCCAATGAGAGCATTACAAAATTTCAACTTTACTTTAAGGAATTAATTTGTGATAGAAATACATTACAACACAACATATGCAATAAATGAACACAATACCACATTCTCATTTTTCCTCTTCAAAGTTTGGCAAAGACATTTCCTTTTCAGCCTCCTTATTGTCTTCTTCATCAATACACAAGACCTTGCTTGGAACCTTAAAGTTACACTCCAAACTCCATAACCAAAGCATCAAACTATCCCCTTGATTTCCCTAAATCAATCCTCTATAGAATCCCCACCACACTTCTCCATCAATTGTAGCTGTTGCTATTGCTGGCCTAAAGGAGGGTTTGAGTAGTTTGGATCATAATTTGGTGTAGGAACTCTTGGAGTAAAGCCAAAACAAGAGCAAGTGTTTCTAAGTAACAAGTAGGGCTTTATCCATCCACTTTTCTTTAAAAATTATTCTAGAAATTTTTGATTTGACTGAGCTTGAAATTTTTAGTTTTATTGGTTCATAACATATCAGTATTGATGTATTAATTTTGGTGGAGTGTTTGGATGATGTTAGAAATCATTTTTGTCAAAAGGAATTTTGGACTATGCTCCTGGATTTCGGATTTATCTTAGGGAGATTGTTCACAAATTTTTTGGTGCAATTTTGGGTATTTATGTGATCTAGAAAAATTATATGTTGAAGGTAATCTTAATCTAGTCCATGAATTTTTTTGAGCTGTGTTTTGGAATTTTACGCTTAAAAAAAATCAAAAACCGAAGTGAACTATGTGCTGCCTAAAATGTTGGAATAGAAGCTGCAAATTTGTCTAATTTTATTCCGTAGCAAATGATTGAATTATCACTTAAAATTTTTGCAGGGTGTTGAGAACATATTAAGGTCCAACTGTGAATTTTTGTATGATGTGATATCTTCATTTGGATGGGTAATAAAATTGGGAACTATGGCTGTTGGGTGTAAATAGGGGGTTCTTGACCTCGAAATTTGTCTAATTTTGTTATCATAGTTAGAGAACTCCTTTTGCTTTGAAATTTTTATAGGAGCTTGGGGACACATTGAGGTATCAAGGGAATTTTTATAGCATTTCGATTGGTTATTTGGTATGAATAATAAATTGTGCTACTTGAGTGAAAAATCTGCCAATGTGTTGGAATTATGATAATGCCTTGAATTAATGATATAATGATCTTGATTCAAGTTTGATGTGTATGAATGCATGCTATAGACTTTACATCTTGTTTTATGAGGAATGAATGGATGATATATATAGGTTTGAAGCATTATGAAATTATAGATTTATGTTAATGCATATAGAAATGTGATGCATGTATATGTGAGCTTGAGAATTGTATTTGTTGAGTGAAAAATGAAATCCGTTATAGTATGTTAAGGGCACGAAGAGATCCCTACAGGTATGTTAATGGCACGAAAATATCCCCTTTATTATGTCAAGGGCACAGAAAGATAGGAATGATGTATATAAGATCCCTTTTGATATAGCGAGGCATGTACAGTTGAGAATGGAATACTATGAGGTTGATTAGTATGACATGTGTATTTGAAGTGATTGAATAATAAAAGAGACCCACTTTGGAGAATTGGCTTTTGAACTTTAAAATGAACCTTTAATATATGTTGCATGCTCACATTTTATTAATAAACTAAAGTGGCTAGGATGATAGCGATGATATGGATTTATTTTACTATACCTTTGGGATGCCACTGGAATTTTAGGATTCTCACCCCTATGTTTTGTATTTCCGTATCATCTTTAGATTACTCAGGCAAGATATGCAGCCGCCGTCATAGAAGAATTGGATACATCGTAACCTGATAGTTGCAGTCTCTTTTTAACTTTATTTTGTTATGTACATGTGTTTGTATTTATGTAAACGAATAACATATATAAGAACTCATAGCAGAGTTTTCCTTGTATTTGTATCTATACTTAATGGATATTTTATTTCCTTTTATATGTTTTTCATAGAATTATGACTCAGTTATTCTATGAATTACCCGATCTTTTTATAGATATTTAAGAAAGGTTCACAAATTTATAAGTAACATCTCTAAGTTCAAATATCATGACTTAAGGATGAAGTTATACTTGGGAGGATGTTACGTCCTGGGCTTAACCGATGTTCAACTTTACTTAAAAACATCATTTCAAACCTTTGGGTGAAGTTTGGGCTCAATCGACACTTAATTCGGTGTTACTTAGCAACATGGGCATTTTGGTCATTTTACGCATCGGAACTCAAAAATAAGATTCTTCTGCTCTATTAGCACACGTAATCCTCTTTCAACATCAAAACATCCCTTGCAGGATGGCTGTAACACCCTAATTTTTTTCTTTAGAAATTAATTAAGGATTTGTTAATGCAAATAGATTCTGATAGGTGTAGGAATGATGAGAATGACTCTATGTTTGAACCAAAAAAAATTTGTGAATAGTGTTTTGCGAGGCCCCAAAGGCCTCCAGAAAGCTAAACCCTGGATTCGAGAACCGGTGCCCGAATTTAGAAAATGTGGGGATAATATTAGAAATGAGTGGGAATGAAAATTTTGTACTTGGAATTAATTTTTGGATAATATTGGTTTAATCGGGTACGGTATTTTATTAGTTTCAAAATTTCAATGTGCGATTTCTAACATGAAAACTATTTTAATCTTTACAAAGTGAAGGAGCTTATCCATCTATATCAAGTGAATGGCTAAGATTCAATCTTGAATTACAAGATTGAATCATAGCCATCCAATTTACTTTCTTGGATTCAAGATTATCTAATTACAAAATATCTTATTCATTCATTAATGACAAGATAAATACAAGCTTATTTCTTCCTCAAAAAGAAAACACAAATTTGGCCAGCTCCCAAGGAAAATAGCAGCAGCAAAACCTCCATTTCCAAGAGCTTAAGTTTCCATTTCAAGCCTATAAACACTAGCTTGGTGTTAGTGAAACTCCAAAATTCCTTTACAAAACTTGTTCTACATCTCAAACCTACAAAACTAACCGATTAAATCTCTATCCCTCACCAAAACTTACCTTGCTACCTTACCCTCACTGATTTAAGAAAGAGCTTGGGTTTATTTAAGCTTTGGGGGCAAGAAGACAATCTTAGAACATCTTGGGGCAAGGAGCCATTAAGACACTCAAAGTAGGGTTTTTGTTGCCTTTTCCTTGTCAAATTTTTCTAATCCATTTTGGACTGAGCTAGGTCTGAAATTTCTATTTTATTAATTGATATTATATTGATATTGATGTATTGATTTTTGTGGTATGTTTGGATGGTGTTAGAAAATGGTTTTTATTAAAATAAGTTTGGACTAGGTTGCTGGAGTTGGTTTTCTTGCAGCAAGGTAGTTCCCAATTTTCTAGTATAACTGTAGGTTGCTTCATGAGCTATAAAAATTATATGTTGGATTAAACATATGAAACTAACTACATGAATTTTATTGGGTGTTGATTTTAAGGTTTACTACCTCAAAACAAATTAGAAATCGAAATGACATTGATGCTTTCTTGATTGTTGAAGCTGAAGCAATAAACTGCCTGATTTTATTACCATAGCAAATGATTGAATAAGCCTTTGAAATTTTTACATGAGGTTATTAACATATTGAAGTATCACTGTAAATTTTATTGTGACTTAGTTCAATAATTTGCTATGATTAAAAATTATGGGAACCCTGGTCTAATCTGTAAATTGATGGTCCCTGACCACTAAATTTGTACAATTTACTAAAGGAGTTAGAAAGCTCCATTTGTGTTGAAATTTTTACAAGACTTCTTATACACATTGAAGTGTCATGGAGAATTTTTGTGGCCTTAAATCAACCATGTGATGGGGAAAATAAATCTTGCTACTTCAGCATAAATTATGCTGACATGCTGAAATTGAATCCAAGTATTGATTTAGTGATATAATGAATTGTGATCCAACTAGGATGTGAATGAATGAGTACTATGGACTTTAATGATTGCTTCATGAAAAAAGAATGGGAATTTCCTTGTAAATGAATACCTACATATTGCTTATACATGCATTTGAGAAAAGAAAAGAAAAAAGTACATAATGCAAATATATGCCAAAGAGAGAATGTATAAATTCCCTTGTGCATGTCTTAACATATGGGAAAAACAGAGATAAGGCTTATATAGGTGAGAGAAGGAAGGCAAGAATAAGGGCTTCCCCATAAACTTTATAAGTCGGTAAGCGTATTGGTTAGGAATAGAACTGTATGTGATTCGAAAATGGAAAAAATGAAGTCTGAATGATCACGATAGGAATGAGTTCATGTCCTGGCGGTCTATTATCCTTTATGGTATTATCTAAGATAGATACCCGTGACGTGATATTAGGCCTTCCCTATGTTAATAAAAAGAGAAAAATGCATGGAATGGGATTCCATGGTCCCAAATAGCAACGCATAATTCATCACTGCGGTTAAATCTTGATTGCACACAATGTACATACTTTTGTAGTGATGCTTATAATTCCTGCATGAATATTCTTATGTGAATGCATTTATTGTTTATTTTTGCATCGTATCTAGGGATTACCCTCCTGAGCATTTTATAATATTCTCACTCCTCAGTTGCATGTACTTGTATTACTCAATTTTATAATATTCCATAGTGTTCTTTCTTGACTCGCCACAATGGGTGTGACATTATGACCTAGCATGGACTCCTTGTATGCTGTAGGTTATTCCAGTTTCGTGTGTACATACTTTTTGGCTGTTCTTTCACTACGTTCGTCTTTATTGGCGAGTTCAACCACTTCTCCCTACGATGGTGTGCCCTTTACATGGTACACCAGAGGTTTTTGACATCCCAGCCACTTTGCCAACACCCCTCCGCGGCGGCGCCCGCCTCTTCATCATCATCCTCGGACTCGACCCATTGAGGACCTAACACCCTGGGAGGCGAGGCTATCATATTGATGGCCAACGATTTCCTAGGAGGACATGAGGCCTTCAGGGACCCTTGGCTTGTATTGAGTAGTAGTGTAGTATTAGGGCTTTCCAAGCCTGCAAGATTGATGTATTATTGGATGTTTGGGTCCATTTGTATTTATATGTGATTTTGTTGGACAGAATATTTCGCAGGCTAGGTTCTTAGGCGAAAGCGAGTCCTTTCATATCGATCTCTGAACAACATGGGGTTAACTAGTTAGTTTGTTAATATGATGTACATATTGTAAACTTAGAAATGATGTTCATATATGGAAATAAAAGCTTTGAAACCTATATGTCTAAATTAGTTTATTGCATCGCATTTCGACTAGTATAGACTATGAACGGAGTAATACTCTGCTAATTGATGTGTTAATACTTGAGTAGGATATGGTCATTAGGAGGATGTTACAATGGCCGAGGCTGGAGATCGTCATTTCCTTGGTAAAATGACCTTAAGGGCATTTTGGTCATTTGTGAGAAAAATTGTGGCGTTACATTTAACGTTAAAGGATCACTGCTTGGGACCTTAGCTTAACCTTGACTTTTCAAAACAATACTTAGTAGAAAATACTAGGCCATTTTTTTTTTTTTTGGTTCTTTTAAAAAGATATTTTTCAAAATAGAAGCCTTCGCGTGTAAATAGTCTTCGATAATAAATCACATACATATAAGCAAACATACAACATAAATTTATCATCTAAGCCACAATGCAATCCAAATTTAGGGTTTTCATAAATGTTATTATCAAGTGGACTTTTCATTTTAATATGGTCTTGATCATGAATGCATCAAGTTAGATATGTATATGCGAGATAATGGTGTCATATTAAAATATACTTTTCATCAGGGCATGCATGCATGGAGCGAATAAACATAACACTTAGGCTACATGCATTCATGAAAGAATGAAACATAATGTCATAAGTACATGCATGCATGAAAAAAGCCGAACATAGCCTTGTACATGTACACGCATACATAAAAGAAGTGAACTTATCCAGTAGTAGACACAAGACCTTCAACTTTCTTCGAACATAGATCATTTTCACTTATTTGTTAACCTCTCAGGACCCTGGTTATGAGCTCAAACCTAATACATATATTTAATATGACCAGCCATCACTAAACCTCGATCAGTCCGAACCTTGACTAGTTATAAATAATATTCATCATTATGATGCGTAAATGCGATTAATCGTCACTGAACCTCGATCGGTCTGAACCTAGTGTAAGGGGTGTGAGTTCTCTTTTAAACATATAGACATTCATATTTACATTCTCCATGGTTCGTGCCATGGTGCAACACTTAGTGCATCAGGAGCCTTATTTGCTCTGCTTTCCTTACTTTGCAAGTGGGCTGGCAAATGCACTATGTGGTACACCACATTAGTATCCCAAGCTCATGATTTCTTTTACCCATGTCTTAATACATACTGGACTCAACACATTTCATTAATGAAACTCATTCAAGAGTAATCATGAACAATGCTTAGAATAATGCATATATAACCAATCCAGCCAACAATATCCAGGAGGACAATTAATATCACAGATATTACCAACGCAACCCATGAAGTATGTCACAATAGGTGTTCATAATCCAATCAAGTATAATAGTCAACTGTAGTAAATAATCATTTTGCATCCAATGGATATTAAAAAGTGATCAGTGCATTTGAAATTCACAATTATAATATCTCATTTGCTAAACCAATTTGAGTTTGATGGTAAGAGTATTTTGAAAGACACATTTTTTGTCTTCCAAGATATGTGATTACTTTGGCCTACCTTCTTTTATGTTACAAGTCCTAAAGGGGCTATTTGGAAAGTATTTTGCAGAATAATTTTTAATTTTGAAAAACAAAAAATAAAAAAATCTTATTTCGTTGGTTATTCTTTTCAGAATTGATTTTAAAAACAAAAAAATGGGTTTTGTGTTTTAAAAGCAAAAATTAGAAAAGCTTAAGATGTTTTTAGAATTTTATTTTTTAAAACAAGAAAGAATGCAATGACACAATTGTAATTAGTTGGTTTCGTTAATTACTATCCAAAATAGTTTTTAAATAGTTTTCAAAAACACAAAAACTAAAACAATTCCAAACAACCCGACCTTATAACTTCTAATTTCTACAAAGTAGCCTTAAACTTCGTAAAATTTGCAAAATAGCCCCTAATTTAATCTTTTCATTCAAAAATAGATTTTTCATCCTAATCCTACTGAATTACAGTAATGCCCTTGAAATTTAGAATTTGCACAAAACCCCAAACGTTGAGAAATTGTATTTTGACCCCTAAACTTTACTAAAATTGCAAGATAATCCCAAAACTCATTTTTTTTTCTTCCAAGCACATATATTCCTGTTCCCAAATCCTTTTTTTTTCCAACTTTACACCCAAAATTTAATTTTTGCATAAAAATCCTTAAACTTTGTAAAATTACACTTTGACTCCTAAACTTTACTAAAATTGTAAAATAATCCCTTCGAAACAATTATATTACTATTTCATAGTCTATTTTTAAAGGATTACACACTAAAAATTCAGTTTTCACATAAAGGCCCCTTAACTTTATAAAATTATATTTTTAGCCCAAAATCTCTACATAATCCCAAAAATACTCAAATCACATGTAACCACACTCCATTTTTTATGTAGATTCCAAATATGTGATTAGTTTTTTTAAAAAAAATTTCCTTCTATGTGAACCAACTAAGGCCAAACCCAAATACCTCAAAATCCAAACTTTTTGCAAAACTTTGAAACATGCATGAATGTGCTTCTTTTTATGTGTAGATTCTAAATATGAACATGGTTTTTTAAGCAAACATTACCAACATAATAAACCCTATAAAATAGTGACCTAACTTAAAAATATTAAAGCTTACTCAAAATTTTCATAAAATACATAAAAGTGACACTTTTAAAGAGTAGAAGAGGGTTATGGAGTTAGATTTTGAAACAAAAATCTTTACCCACATAAATGGTGAAGGCCAAAATTTCAAGAAGAGGAAATAATGAGCTTTTCAAATATTTTTAAAAGAAAGGAAGAATCTTGATAAAAGTAGTCAATTTTCAAGCACAAACACTAATTAAAACTCAAACCTTTTTAGCAAAAATTAGAAAACAAAATAAGAAATCAAGTTTGAACACAAACCCCTACCCAAAAGAGGGTCTTTGTTTGAAATCAAGGTAGTCACAAGCTCCTTGAAGCTCAAGATCACAAAAAAGAAAGCAAAAGTTCCTCCTTTTCTTCACAACAACAATTCAGCCAAGCCAGAATAGAGGGGTTAGGGATTTTTCTTGAGAAAATAATGGTAGATTTGGGTTTGTTGGGTGGAAAAGGTATGGAAAAGTGTATTTCTTTGTTGGATTTGTTGGAGAAATGAAGAAGTTGTGAGGTTAGAGGTTATGGAGGTAAATGGTGGAGATGAGAAAAATGATAATAGAGTGTTTAAAAAAAATGTTAAATGATCAGATTGGGGAGAGGGTGGCAGCATTTCATGCTAAAAGGGAGTAGTTGGGTTAGGGTTAAGGGTATTTTAGGGTTTAGACACAAAAAGTGTGGGTAGTTTAGGTATAAAGTGTACTAATTAGGAGTAGTTTAGTAAAAACAATAGTCAAAATAGGATTAACTTAGTCTAACCAAGATTAAGTTGAATTAATAATCATTAAAAGTGTCATTAGTCATAATAAAGTGGTATTTGTCTTTAATGGTGTCATAAAGTGTAACCACTACAAGACAAGAATAATGGGTGGTGACATCATCATGTATCTCCTTTGTCTTTAAAATGAGATTAAGTTTCCTTAATCATTCTTGGGCTTCAATTAATTCAAAATAATTATTTTGACTCAAAATTAAATAATAAAAATAATTTATCTTTAATCAGAGCCTAATATTGCCTATATGTTCCTAATTACTTTAATTAAGCTTAACTAGCATTGACTAGGGGCAAAATAGTAATTTTACATAGAAACTCTCCAAGACTTACCCAAACATCAAATATCCCTCAAGTTAACATATCCAACTCTTGGGTGATGATCGGTTTCATCACTTAATCCTGTTAAATTACCGTAGGAGCATTTTGATAATTTTACGCATGAGCAAAATAGGAATTGCGATTTTTGCATTAATTGCCATTTAAAACACATATAGTCTCCTTCAAACATTAAACTAACCCATTGAAGAAAGCCAAGATCGGTTGTCCTCGATTCTCGTGCAAAAATGACCTTAAGGGTATTTTGGTCATTTTTCATAGAAAGGAAAATCAATATACACGATTAAAATAATTTTTGGGTTCTTGCCCGCCTAGTTCTAAATTAGCATTGTAGCTCTAGGAGAACGACGTCTTCACATATTTTGTCAATTTTAGCCCCTTAAACATCTTAATTTTCCTTGGCACTAGAAATAGTGATTGTAGCTCTTTGAATAAGCTTTCCAATGCCACTAAAATCATCTCAATCAGACATCTATTGCTCTAGATATTGTGAAAATACTAACTGGAAGTCATGTTGGGAAGAATCAGAACATCAACTACCTTTAATTTTGTAACTTGATTTTCACCAAGATGCTCTTAGAACTGGGTTTTGATCTGAACATGAAAGTTTTAGAGGACTTCTTGTGCTTTCCAAAACATCTTTATTTGTCATAATCTGATCCCTGTAAAGAGAGATATAGATTTTTCTTTACAATGCTTTATGCAAATATGCTCAAATGAACTCAAGAACTCTTCTATTTAGCTCCCAAATTCTCCCAAATTGATTGTTGCTACAAGCTCCATGCAGAGAATTGTCAGCCTTGTTCTTAACATTTTGCACTTAATTCAAAGCTCCTGCATGCAAAAATCGTACTCAAATAGAGGGTTAAACGTAATAGGCTTTATTCTATAATTATTCCCAAAATAAGTGCAATAGTCAACGATTCTATAAAAAATGCACAATGTGGCACAAGTTAAAATCCTAATTAATCACATCAATAACATAGTAAAACTTATGCAAAAAGCTAAGAATTAGAAGCAAGATAAGTGGCATAAATGTCTCTTATCAAACTCCCCCACACTTAAGCTTTCACATGTCCTCATGTGGAAATCAAATCAAGGCATAGATGAGAACTAGTATACAAGGATTTCACTAGACTCCTAACACTAAAAATGCATGATGCATGAAAATAAATGATAATACATCAATCCAATGAACCTATAGGTACAACAGGAAGCTTTCACACTAACAATTAAGAGAATTTTAACAAGCATGGCATGAACAACAACATAGCACACAAGGTGGAATCCACATACATGATGTATGGATCAAGTATAAAAAATCCTCCCAAGGTTAGTGTTTGCTACTCATTCACTCAAGTGTTTGGGATTATGATGCACACTAAATCACGTCAAATGAAAATGCATTACCATAGGCTTGCCACGGGTCTCATTCTCCATTTTGTCACACACACATGTATACCAAATTAAGAGGACTTATCTTTGGTTGTAATAGGGCTTAGGTGAAGGTCATTAATTATATAGGCCAGTGAGCTAAACCTCTATTCAAAGGAGAGTAAATGTATACACAAAGAGTACAAGTGTCAAAGGGTACACTTTGTCCAACTTAATAGAATTACATGCTTTTTTTTGCAATGTGGCACACCTTCATCCCAAACTTTTCTAGAATTTTTTTTATCAACCTTTCATCCTCATTTCTTTATTTATTATTTTTCTTGATGTGCCATTTGCTAAATTTGTTTTTGTACATATTGTCCCCCCACACTTAAATTGGGGCATGTCCTCTGTAATGCTCGGTGATAAGGGCAGTGTGATCGCGGACAAGAAGGCACGGATAAGGAGCGGCTCCTAGTAAGGCCTCTAAGTGGAGGGGTACATGAATGAATGATTACAGACCAGGAATGAGAGGGATCTTGAGGCTATAGGTATGTGACTATACAGTTAAGGATGACTTATATGAATTGATTGGTACTACCTATGCCAACAAAGATGCATCTTCTTTTTGGTAGCCTATCACTAAAGAACTCTATGGTTAAGCGTGTTTGACTTGGAGCAATTTTGGGATGGGTGACCTCTTGGGAAGTTTCTCAGGGAGCATGTGAGTGAGCACAAAGCATGCTGAAAAGACCTGTGTCAGTTTATGGACAACGTCAATCCATAAAGCAACATGGGATGTTACAAATAGTATCAAGCCTGCCTTCTCCCAATATGGTGTGGTTTAGGAATGAACCAAATAGAAGATGGTGGGCATGTAATGCCCAATGACGAAAGCAGGAGTGATCGAGTGCAAGAAGACACAGGATAAGGAGCGGCTCCTGGCAAGGCCTCTAAGCGGTAGGGTACATGAATGAACCGATTATACACCAGAATGAAAGGGATCCTAAGGCTTTATAGGTATGAGACTATATAGTTAAGAATGGATTATATGAATTGACTAATACTACCTATGCTAACAAAGATGCATCTTTTTAGGAGCATATCACTAAAGAACTTCATGGTTAAGCGTGCTTGACTTGGAGCAATTTTGGGATAGGTGACCTCTGAGAAGTTTTTCTAGGAAGCGTGTGAGTGAGGACAAAGCATACTGAAAAACCCAATTGGCCTGGGGATAGTCGTTAATCTATAAAGCAACATGGGATGTTACATCCTCATGCTCTCTCCCACATTTATGTTCAAGCACATATAAGAAAAGAACAAATGCTTTCCTAAGCCTAAAAGGTTGGGATGTTCCATGGTTTTTCACTTTTGGCTATGGATGTGCTAACACAAAAGAATGGGCAATAAGGCTCAAAGGGCAAAACAATGGTAACATGCAAAGGTTGGCTATATAGGCAAGTGGCTAAAAATAAGAAAAATGCCTCAATCATATTCAAGCATGCACAGGAAAAACATATTTTCAAACAAGACCTTAAGCAAATTCTAGAATGCAAATCCAAATAGGGAAACACACATGAACAAATAAGTATGACACATGATATTCCAATCAAAAGGCTCAAAATCTCACAGGTGAAAATGCAAGTACTCAATCCAAACAACATAATGAATCCACCAACCATGCAAGGAAAAGAAAATAGTCAATGGCAAGCAAGTCAATAAAGTGCATGTGGTCTAAGCCTATACATGTAACCTCTAAGGTGCCAAAGATGGTGTAAGACACAAACAAAATAAATATGATGCAAGATTCAAAACTAAAATTAAAATAAATAAAGTTTAGAAAAATAAAAGAGAAAAGTGAAAAAAAACTCACGATGGGTTGTCTCTCACGCACTTTGCTTTAATGTCCCTAAGTTAACCAGACCTTCATGGAAGGTGTGAGCTTTCACCTAGATAGGCCATGAACCCCCAAATCCTTAGGGACTTCATAGAGGTGCATCAACTAGTACTTATCAATGTCACATCCGGACTTGGTCCTAGGGTTCTCCAACTCAATAGCACCTTCAGGGTGTACACAAGTTGTACGCCCAATTTTTACTGGAATTTTTACTGTCATTAGGAATTACCGAATTACCGTAGGTAAATATTATATAAAATTTGAGACCAAACAATCCTTAATAAAGGAATATAACGTTAGAAGAGAAGTTAGGAGCAATTCGTGCAAGTATTGCAAACCCCAATTTTCTACGTGTAAAATGACCAAAATGCCCTGAGGTTATTTTACTCAGAAAATGAGGATCGTGGGCCCCACCCATCCTCAAGGGGATGTTTTGATGTTAATAAGGGATTGTTTGTGTTATGAGTGTTAATAGAGGAGAAGAATCTCAATTTTGAGTTTCGACGAAATGACCAAAACGCCCCTGCTATTTTAACCTCCGATTTCG
The DNA here is from genome assembly GCA_030441495.1 of Dalbergia oliveri. Taxonomy (NCBI): domain Eukaryota; kingdom Viridiplantae; phylum Streptophyta; class Magnoliopsida; order Fabales; family Fabaceae; genus Dalbergia; species Dalbergia oliveri. The sequence goes on along the minus strand of JAMLFY010000001.1, from coordinate 25,753,633 downwards.
TGCCGACTGAGCCCGAACCTCACTAAAATGTGTTAAAAGGTGTTTTTAAGCCATGATTAACCATTGGTTAAGCTCGGGTGGTCTCGGGCAATTTTTAAGTAAAATGACCGTTTTGCCCCTCTTTGTGGTTTTGCAATTTTTGAGATTTTTGATTCGTCTAATGAAACCTAAGCAATATTAGGCTCAAATTAAAGCTTATTAAATTCTAATCACTAATCTAGAGTCAAAATTATTTATTTAGATTGATTAGAACCTGAAATTGCTTAAAACACCCAAATTGCTTAGTAATTCACTTAAGCCCTTAACCGTAAATTCTCTAAATTGCATGAATACCTTGCCTACACCTAAATAATACATGGAACACACAAAATCCTCTTCCACAAGGCTGTAATGACTGAAATTATTGAGTAATAAGTCAGAAAATTATTACACAAAAATCCAAAGAATGAAAACAAAGAATCATGAAAACATGGAAACATGATTCCATGTTTTAAGCCACCAAACAAAATGATTTTCTTCCTTATTTTTTTTCCTCTAATTTTTGGTCAGATTTCCTTCCTTCCTTTGTCCATTTATGAGCTGCAAAATCTCTATAAATAGGCATGCTTGAAGATAGTTTAGATGCTTAGTTCATAACTTACACAAATTCTAGTCTTAGGAGCACCAAAAGCTTTCTTTCTTTCTTTCTCTTGGCCAAATTCTCCCTTCAGCTTTTCAAGGATATTTTGCTTCATTTCACTCAAGGAAACCAAGTTCTCTTCCTTTCTTTCAAATCAAATTAGGTAGGGAGTTGTTTTTAAGTTTATTTCTATGTTTTGCTAAGTGTTGTTCTTGGTTCAAAATGATAATTTCATGGATTTTCTCTAGTTTTTCCATTTGGTTTTCTTCTTCCTTTTTCTTTAATCAATTCAGCCATATGGCCTAGGTGGGACTAAGATGATGGCTTGATGATGAGGACCTTGAGGGTGGGTTGTGAATCCATCACAAGTTAGGCCTCTAAAGCTTGAAAGTTCCACTTGATGCAAAACTTTAAAGAATAATATTTTTATGATGTTTTTATGATCTTGAGTTTAGAACTTGAAAGATGTATTTTGCACTTTGTCTTGCTAAGATATATTGGGTTGAATTTATATTTCTCTAAAGTCTTGGAGGAGCTCTAGTAAAGAAATAAAATGAACTTGCATCCATGTTTAAGTTTATGCCTTGCATAACCATGTTTACTTTCTATGTCATCACTAAATTCTCAAGAATGAATAAATGAACTTGCATATTCATGTTTAAATTTCCAAGCTTGCATTTCATGTTTATGTTTCAAGTTGTCACTTAATCTTCAAAGATAATAAAGAGGATGCATCTCATATTTATTTTATGCTCTCACTTTATTTTATAATGGCTAAAAGAATCAACGCATGACATGTTTATTTTTATGTCATCACCTAAAGATCCTAGAGCTCAAAGACTTGCCCAAGTATCACAAGCAAAGAAATAAGATTATTGGAGTTAAAGAATTGATTCTTTAAGAAGTCTTGAGATTGGAGCTTAAAAAGATGTAATAATAATTCTCTTCTCCCTTCACCGGTCCAATGCGGTTACCGCCGCTCCTTCTTAAGATTCTCTTCTCCTCCACTTTCCTATGCGGACTACGCCGCTCCAGTTTCTTGCATCATGTTTATATTTCAAGCTCTTGCATCATGTTTAATTTTCAAGTCATCACCTTAAATCTTAAAGATAAAGAAATGGATTTGCATATCATGTTTATAATTCCAAGTTATCACCTTATAATGACAAGATTAAAATGAGGTTGCATAGCATGTTTATGATTCTAAGATATCACATAAATCTCTTAAGCTCAAGACTTGCTCCTTTTATCTTAAGTGAGAATTTTAATTATGAAGATTCTTTAAAAAAGAATTAGTTTCTAAAAGAGTTTTAAAGCTTTGCAAGGATTCTACGAGAAACTAATATTTTATGTTCACTTAAAATGTGATTTTATACAATTATATGAGGTTCATGATTCGGCTTCTGATATGATATTAGTAACAATAAATGATGATGATTTAATATGTTTGAATTTGTGATAATTATGGTTTATTGCTAAAGGAATGATTCTATGCATGTTAGAGATAAAACTAGCTTCCTAAAAGGGTAAAAGCAAGATTTCTAGAACTTTAGAGAATGAAATTTATGCATTCTGTCTAGAGCCTTTAGTGACCTTAAGAACCAGATATTATTATGTTTAGATAAGGGACAATGATTCATAATTGGTTTAGTAATTAATTTTAGCATCATAGGGAAAGTCGGTAACGAGAAAGGGTTAAAAACGTAACTTCTAACACGTAAAACCTTAAGAACAACTTACTGTCTATGCTACCTGATATAGTCTAATAATGTTCTTAAGGCTTATAATTGATGGTAATAAATCCCTTAGATGCATAAGTAATTAGTTTGATAATTAAGGTTACCCAACTTTAGAGTTCGGTTATTTAAGGAGCTTCCTGAATTTTAGATGACATCTTTTGATGCTTTGGAATGTCAGTTATATGATGAAGTAATGCCTGAGAATTTGATATTATTGAATGATTTCATGGCTTGCATGTTATAGTTGCTATTGCAAACAATGAGAATGTTCATGCATCTTGATGATTATGATATAACATGCTAAGACTTAATGGTGACTTAAACTTATAAGGAAATGATCCTTTGGACCCATTAGACTATAGGTGGTGAAAAGGTGATCCTGAGAAATTGATCCTTTAGATCCATCAGACTATAGATGGTGAAAAGGTGATTCTTGCCCCCTAGCCCGTTCTCTCAAAAGGGTAGAGTTGGGATTTTAACTTATCAAAAGGGATAAGTATATGCTAGTGACGACTAGTAAGGTATGAGCTCATAACCTAGATTACTCCCAAAAGGGTGGAGTATAGGGTGGCCTAGGAAAATGATGATGAAAGAAATTTTAAGTCACCTAAGAAACTAAGTAAATGCATTATGTGAATATGATGTTCTACTATGCATAGTATTTATGAGATGATGATGAGAAATATGATGTTCTGCTATGCATAGTATTATGAAATGATGATGAGGAATATGATGTGATTTTATGCATAACTATGTTATTATATATGAAAGGAAAATTTCATTATATACATGACATGCTAAGTTTATGATGCATTATAAGACGCATGATTAAAACCGACGAACCTCGGTAAAGTATATTTTCAAACTTAATAAATCAATCTTAGCATGCTCATTATTTCATAATAACCCAGAGGTTCCTGGGGACGATGATGATGACACAATGCATCATGAGGTGAGTACCCCTGAGATTCTTTTATAAGTTTCTCACTCCCTCTATTTTTTCTTTCCATCTCGTCTTCAGAAACGAAGGAAGCATTCGTGAATCACATTGAGGCTTTCACCTGGTCTGAACTTGATCCTGCTAGTTTCACTCGTATATTTAGATATCTATCCCTATCCTTGGAGTGTTATTACTAGGTGCCATTAATGGATGTCTTTCCATCCATATATTATTTATGTTGTTAGATTGCCTACACCTAGTCTTATTCTGTTGGTAGGCAAACTATCTATGTGTTATGTAATTATGGATGTTATATGATGGAGCCAATATGATGTGTTTTTCATGCTATGTCTACGTTATTCGCTTTATTTCGATTATTGTTCACGTTATGCACGCTCACGTTTTCAATTATGTTTTAACAAAAAAAAATGGCTCGTAATTTTACTAAGTATTTTTCAAAGTATGATGAAAGAATTGAAGCAAAGAGTAAAGTCTAGTAATTAATCAAATACAACCTAGGTGTATTCGGTTAATTATTAGGGTGTTACACAAGTGACCAAGAATGATCCCTTTCATCTAGGTCTTCACTTTCTAGTCATCAGTGTTGCATGAGGCTCATGTAGCAAAATTCTCTGCCCTTCACAAGGTATCCTTCCCAACATGGTTTGGTCTTGGAACATCTAGACTGATATGTTGCCTAGGTGGTGTACCTCTCTCTGAAAACTCAAGACATACTAAAACAATAGGTGCGTCATATCCCATGGAAGAAGAAGTAGAGAAAGGGGGATCTGGATCCTTACAAAGTAGATCACCAAAAGCATCATGAACTAAAGAATCAATGACATCAATGCCAAACATGGAAAATTCCTCAGATGTTTCATAGCATTAGATAAGTTAAATTGCACCTTAATGTCCCCACACTCCATGGATAATGTGCCATAAACATCAATCATGGTTCTAGTAGTTTTCAAAAATGGTCTACCTAAGATTAATGTATGTTGGCTGACATTAGTGTCATTTTCCATTTTAAACACAAAGAAATTAGGGAATATTAAATCATTCCCTACAGAACATCTTCTAATAATCCTTCTCATAATGCTATGGTTGACCAGTTGAATTTGCAACCTGGTAGGCTTGAGCTCTCCAAAATGCAAGGACTAGTAGAGAATGTAGGTAGAAAAGTGCACGAGAAGGGAGTTGAATCATACTTTGCTTCTTTTTGCATCTTAAACATTTAACAAAATACTATCAAGCATTAAGTGTAGCACCCTAATATTTAACCTAACACGCGTAGGACGTATTGAGATTAATTATTAGTTATTACTCTTTTGTTTCATTCTTTAAATTCCTTTTATCAAAATACTTACTGAAAAATATGGGTAAAATTTTTTTTAAAACATAAAACAAAACGTGAGCCATGCATGCTCACATAAACCGAATGCGGAGTGCCATAAAAGTAAACAAGGAAATATAAGTCATGCATATACATGTTTAAAGCACATGATCCATCATAACATAATATGGTTCATAATACTTTGGAAATAAAATAAATAGAGTCACACCCATACAAAGTGGGCTGAGCTTTCAAATACATAAACAACAAAGAAAATACAGGAAAGCAAGAAATACATGGAATCACAAAACATCAAATGCCAGCTATAGTTTCCCTTCCCTAGCCCTGTGAGTGCTCAACCAAAAGTCACCCTATCAAAAGATGCAGCAAGAAGGGGATCCTCATGACAACTCAGCACTCCTATGGGTCCTCCATCATGGTCTACAGAACTAATCCTTCCTGAGGGGTATATACCTAATGGGCAAGCTCCTCGGGCGTATGCAGATGGAATGGGGGACGAACATGGCTTCCGTGGTGCGATGCATCTCCCGTTGGGCTAGCTTGGGCTGGGTCACGTCTCCTCACTCCTCTACCCATGCCCATGGGGTGCAATCTTTCGAGTAGATGTGAGTGGGGGAGTCCTTGGATGGTCAGTCTCTGAGTGCCTCGTCCTGGGAACGTACTGATAGTTGTGACCTGAAGTTGAGAGGCAAGCATGTTGAGTCTGCTCTCGAGGGTCGAGAGTGCTCAAAGATCAGATCATCGCCATAAGGGGAAGTGAGGGTAACCTAAAGCTGGAGACCGGGTAGGCAAAGGGGCATCCCATGTAAGCAAAAATATGAATAGCACAACGACCCTCAAAGTGGTAAGAGTGGTGGTCTGGGTCGTAGTGCACCTCCCATACTGGAGTGTCAATGAAGATCACGAACGTGGCCATCGACCTGAAGACGTGACTGAAAGAAAGAAAGATAGAAGGAGTGAGAATCTTAATAAAGAATCTCAGGAGGGAAAATCTCCTATTAGTGTCATCGTTACGTCCTCAGGAACCTTGGGTTTATTTATAGAAAGGTGAACATGCATAAGCTTTGATTTTAGAATTCTAAAGTATCATTTACCAAGGCCCATTTAATTTTAGTATGCATCTTAGATGTCATGAATGCAACATACTTTATCATGAAATGCATGGCAATGCAAAATATGGTATGCTAATCCAATCATAAGAGATGTTTCATGAATCATAACAATCATAGCATGAATTTCTTCCACTTATCTTTTAGGTGACTTAGAATAATTCTTCTCATATAGGGCCACCTTATTTCTCTTGCCTTTTGAGAGTTCTAGGTTATGAGCTCATACCTCACTAGTCATCACTAGCATAATCTTATCCTATGATAAGTTAATACCTGACTCTTGGAGCGCGGATAGGGGGCAATAGGATCACCTTCCATAACCTTTAATTCGGGAAGTCCAAAGGGTCCTTCTTTGGATCACCTCTCATAACCTTTAATTCGGGAGTCTAGAGGATCACTTCCATATGTTTTATGTCACCTTAATCTTATTGGATCACCTCTCATAACTTTTAATTAGGGAGTTCAGAAGATCATTTCCATCTGTTCTATATTACTTAGAAATGCAATACATGAACATGTAATCACAACTTATCATTCATCATTTCATACTCATAGAACACATCAATTATGCAAATTAAAGGTTATACATCATATCATTCTCCTAAATCAAGTAGGCATGCTATTATCAACATCTTTTTTGAAAAGTAAACATGTCTATACTCATGTGCAACATATAATAGAATGCACATTGAAAGAACATAACATAACATATACAATTTATTCCAACATAATTCATTCTTTAGTAACTAGTCATTCTACATCTTTAATTCTAAATTAGTATCACCTTAGCAACATAATAACAAATCTTTAGATTAGTAGCAAAGTTAGAGAGCTTGATAAAAATACATCCTTTTTTAATAATGTATACATGTTCCATGAGTTGAAGTTTCTTATGTAAGTCAAAATGGTGAGTCTTGAGCACTAAGTTAATTTGTTGAGGGCATAATCTTAGACGTGCAATGCAAGTTTCATTTTTAGTCTTGGCATTTTAGATTGATGGCAAGAGAACATAAATATGCTTATGCAAAGCTTGAATTTAAATATGAGAATGCAAGCTCTAGTTTTTACATCTTTAAGTTTTAGGTGATGACAAGAAAATAAATATGCTAAACAAGGAAATGTAAATATGAATGCAAATCCAATTCTTTATTTTAGTGCTCTAGGCCCCTTAGAGTATTCACTCTAAATCACATTTCAACTTTAAGATTGAAATAGGTGGGCTTTGAGATTAACCATTTAGGTGATATGAAGATGCTAGCCCTTATTTTAATCTTTAAGTTTAAGTGATGGCTTGAAAAAGTAAATATGCTAAGCAAGGAATGTAAATATGAATGCAAGTCCAATTCTTTATTTTAGTGCTCTAGGCCCTTTAGAGTATTCACTCTAAATCACATTTCAACTTAAAGTTGAAATAGGTGGGTTCGAGTTATTTGTTTAGAGGATAGCATAATCATAAAATGCAAGGCTTAAATATAAATATGCTATGCAAGGACTTGTTATATAAATATGAATGCATTTCATTTATTATCTCTTTAAGTCTGAAGCTCAAGAATACCATTTAATCACAAAATATCTTCATTTGCCAAAAACTTTCTCAAAAGTCAAACCTTCAAGCTTTAGAGGTCAAACAAATGATGGTTTTACAACCAACACCCAAGATCCTCATCATCAAGCCATGGTTTCTCCATGATGTAGGCCATAAGGTCGAAAACAAAAAGAGAAGGAAAGAAAAAACAAGAACCGAAAATGTAGAGGAAGAAAAGAAGAATTTACAACTTAAAACAAAGTAAATTAAAGGAAGAAAATAGCCAACTTTAAAATAACTCCTTACCAAAGATGTTTTGCTTGCAAGAAAGAAAGAAAGCTTGGTTTTTGCTTGAAATGAGAAGAAAAAATCTTCTCTGAAATCTTGATGGTTTCGTCAGAGAGATGAAAAGGAAAAATGAGTTTTCTTGAGAGCTTGAGCTTAGAAATGGAAAGGTTGTGTGTTTAGGAGATGGTTTGAGGTGGTGGAGTGGTGGTTCAAGGTGGCTCATGGTGGTTTATGGTGGTGGAAAGAGTTTCTTGGTGGTGGAGAAGAACTTGAGGTTGAGAGAAAACTAAAGAGCTTTTTTTGTCACAACTCAAACAAAAAAGCTAGTGGTAAAAATGTGAGATTTCTTTACATTTTACTATATATATTATGGGTTAAAATTTGAAATTTTATGGGTGCAAATGGAGGGAGAGGTTGCTGCACTTTGTGCAGCCATGGGGAGTGAAAAGATCTCCTCAAAGTGTCATTCAAAGGTAAGGCTAAGTATGGTTCAAAGCATGGTTCTTTGTGTGTAAAATAAATCAACATGTGATGAATATGCGGAGGAGTGGCTTCGGCTACTATGCAGCCAAGGGGAAGGAAAATGTGTCATCTAATTATGGTTTAGAGGTGTGTTTAGGTGTACCTTTGGTTAGGCTTTTGATTAGGAGTTTGTTAGTGAGTATTTATATAAGGTAATGGATAATTAAGGATGTCAAGACATGATTAAGGAGTGGTCTTGCTTCATTAGTAAAATCAAAACTCATTTTATATTAAAACCATTCACAAACATAATTCCTTAATTGATGGAATTGAGAGAGAAAACACTATTTAAGATTCCATGACATGGAATCTTGATTTTAAGACAAAGATTAAAGTGTTTCTAAGCAATCTTAGGTTCTAATCAATGTTAATAAATTATTTCGACTCTAGATTAATTACCAAAATTAATTAATCTTCGATTAGAGCCTAATATTGCTTAAGTTTCCTTAATTATGCCGTTAGGCCTGTCATACACTATTTCAAGGGCAAAAATGGTAATTTTGCACAAATACTGCCCAGGATCACCCGAGCTTATACAATCATTATTAGTCACTTATAATTAGCATTCCAAACTTCCTGAGAAGTTCCAAGCTCAAACGGCACTCATACCTTGTAAAACACTATAGGGGTATTTTGGCCATTTTGAGCCGAAAGTTTGAAAAATGAGATTTTCATCTCTTCTATCAATCATAACATGTTTAATCCCCTTCAAGCATTGAGTTGATCCTTCGAGGCTTGCCGAGCTGGCCATCCTCAAATTCCTGGTGAAATGACCTCAGGGGCATTTCGGTATTTACGCTCAACAGAAAAATCGGGCATTACATTACTCCCCTCCTTAAAAAGAATTTCGACCTTGAAATTCATTACCTAAAAAGAGCTGGTGTACTTCATCCTCATATCTGATTCTAACTCCCATGTGAATTCTTTCACGTTCCTTCGCCTCTATGCTACTTTCACAAAGGGTCCTGTCTTGTTTCTCAATTGCTTGACTCCCTTGTCCATAATCCTCGCAGATGGTAGGTTAAAAGTCAAGTTTTCCCTTAATTGTACTTGTTCCAAGCTCTAACACATGACTGGGCTAAGTATTTCTTGCAACATGGAAGACATCATGATGGTTAGCAGAATTGGTGGTAAGGCTATTTTGTACGCTATTGGTCCTACTCTATTGAGAATTTCAAAAGGGCTAAGAAATCTATGACTCAACTTTTTGACTTTCATGGCTTGTTGTATACCGATCATAGGGGTGATCCAAAGGAAAACATGTTCTCCCTCTTGGAATTCCAACGGCTTTGCCGTTTGTCCGCATAGTTTTTTGTTCGACTCTAGCAGTAGGATTTTATCCTTGATTTCTTGATTTGCTCCATCGTTTCCCTCACCATATCGAGTCCCAACATACTTTGTGTAACGCCCCAATTTTCCTGTCATTAGGAATTACCGAATTACCGTAGGTAAATATTATATAAAATTTGAGACCAAACAATCCTTAATAAAGGAATATAACGTTAGAAGAGAAGTTAGGAGCAATTCGTGCAAATATTGCAAACCCCAATTTCTGTACGTGTAAAATGACCAAAATGCCCTGAGGTTATTTTACTTAGAAAATGAGGATCGTGGGCCCCACCCATCCTCAAGGGGATGTTTTGATGTTAATAAGGGATTGTTTGTGTTATGAGTGTTAATAGAGGAGAAGAATCCTAATTTTGAGCTTCGACGTGCGAAATGACCAAAATGCCCTGCGCGTTTTAACCCGATTTGCGTGCCGACTAGCCTGAACCTCACTAAAATGTGTTAAAAGGTATTTTTAAGCCATGATTAACCATTGGTTAAGCTCGGGTGGTCTCGGGCAATTTTTAAGTAAAATACCGTTTTGCCCCCTCTTCTTTGTAGTTTTACAAATTTTGAGATTTTTGATTCGTCTAATGAAACCTAAGCAATATTAGGCTCAAATTAAAGCTTATTAAATTCTAATTATTAATCTAGAGTCAAAATTATTTATTTAAATTGATTAGAACCTAAAATTGCTTTAAAACACTCAAATTGCTTACTAATTCACCTAAGTCCTTAACCGTAAATTCTCTAAATTGCATGAATACCTTGCCTACACCTAAATAATACATGGAACACACAAAACCCTCTTCCATGAGGCTGTAATGCACGAAATAATTCAGCCATAATCATTAGAATTATTGCAAGATAATGCACTAAAACAAAATGCCAAAAAATTCCCTAAAACATGGCATAAAACATGCCTTAAACAAAGAAATGATTTTCCTTCCTTTATTCCCCATGAAAAATCCGAAAATTATGCCTCCTCCTCTTGTCATACATGAGCTTGAATTCCTCTATAAATATGCATGCTTGAGGAGCCTTGGAAGTCTTGCTCATAACTTACACAAATTCTAGTTTTAGGAGCACCAAAAGCTCTCATTTCCTCCTCCTCTTGGCTGATTTCTTTCTTCAAGTTTTCAAGAATATTTTCTTTCATTTCACTCCAAGAAACCAAGTTCTCTTCCTTTCCTTCAAATCAGATTAGGTAGGGAGTAGTTTCTATATTTATTTCTATGATTTGAGAAGTTGTGTTTTTAGCTCAAAATATTAAAATTATGAACTTACCTTAGCTTTTCATTTGGTTTTCTTCTTCATTTTTCTTTAACCAATTCGGCCATATGGCCTAGGTGGGACTAAGATGATGGCTTGATGATGAGGACCTTGAAGGTGGGTTGTGAATCCATCACAAGTTAGGCCTCTAAAGCTTGAAAGTTCCACTTGATGCAAAACTTTAAAGAATAATATTTTTATGATCTTGAGTTTAGAACTTGAAAGATGTATCTTTCACTTTGTCTTGCTAAGATATATTGGGTTGAATTTATATTTCTCTAAAGTCTTGGAGGAGCTCTAGTAAAGAAATAAAATGAACTTGCATCCATGTTTAAGTTTATGCCTTGCATAATCATGTTTACTTTCTATGTCATCACTAAATTCTCAAGAATGAATAAATGAACTTGCATATTCATGTTTAAATTTCCAAGCTTGCATTTCATGTTTATGTTTCAAGTTGTCACTTAATCTTCAAAGATAATAAAGAGGATGCATCTCATATTTATTTTATGCTCTCACTTTATTTTATAATGGCTAAAAGAATCAACGCATGACATGTTTATTTTTATGTCATCACCTAAAGATCCTAGAGCTCAAAGACTTGCCCAAGTATCACAAGCAAAGAAATAAGATTATTGGAGTTAAAGAATTGATTCTTTAAGAAGTCTTGAGATTGGAGCTTAAAAAGATGTAATAATAATTCTCTTCCCTTCAGGTCAGTGCGGTTAGCCGCTCGCTTCTTAAGATTCTTTTCCTCCACTGGTCCCTGCGGACTACCGCCGTCTAGTTTCTTGCATCATGTTTATATTTCAAGCTCTTGCATCATGTTTAATTTTCAAGTCATCACCTTAAATCTTAAAGATAAAGAAATGGATTTGCATATCATGTTTATAATTCCAAGTTATCACCTTATAATGACAAGATTAAAATGAGGTTGCATAGCATGTTTATGATTCTAAGATATCACATAAATCTCTTAAGATCAAGACTTGCTCCTTTTATCTTAAGTGAGAATTTTAATCATGAAGATTCTTTCAAGTTTAGCAAAAAGAATTAGTTTCTAAAAGAAATTTGAGGCCTTGCAAAGACTTTACAAGAAACTAGTATTCCATGTACACTTAAAATGTGATTATGATAGGTTCATGATTCAGCCACTAATCTGAGTTTATTACCAATGTATGATGATGATTTAATATGTTTAAAGTTGTGATTATTATGTTTATTGATGAGGGAACAATTATATGCAAGTTAGAAGAGAAACTAGCTATATAAAACAACGTAAAGCAAGATTTCTAGAACTCTAGATAATGAAATTTATGCAATCTGTCCAGAACCTTTAGTGGCCTTAAGAACCAGATTTTATTATGTTTAGATAAGGGAGAATGATTCATAATTGGGTTAGTAATTAATTTTGGCATCGTAGGAAAGACGGTAACGAGAAAGGATTAAAATCGCAACTTCTAGCACACGTAAAACCTTAAGAATGACTTACTGCCTATGCTGCCCCATATAGTCTAATAATGTTCCTAAGGCTTATAATTAATGGTAATGATGGTAATGAATCCCTTAGATGCATAATTAATTAGTTCAATAATTGAGGTTGCCCGATTCTAGAGTTTTGGTTGTTGAGACGCTTTCGGTAAGAATTGATGATGATGCCTCCTTGATGTTTTAAATGATAAGTCTATGTAGAGATTTGATGCTTTGGAATGTCAGTTTATATGATGATGTAATGCCTCCTAGAATTTGATATTATTGAATGATTTCATGGCTTGCATGTTATAGTTTCTATTGCAAACAATGAGAATGTTCATGCATCTTGATGATTATGATATAACATGCAAAGACTTAAAGGTGACTCAAAATATATGAGGAAATGACCCTTTGGACCCATCAGACTATAGGTGGTGAAAAGGTGATCATAAGAAAATGATCCTTTGGACCCATCAAACTATAGGCAGTGAAAAGGTGATTCTTGCCCCCTAGTCCGTTCTCTCAAAAGGGTAGAGACGAAATTTTTACTTATCAAAAGGGATAAGTATGTGCTAGTGACGACTAGCAAGGTATGAGCTCATAACCTAGATTACTCCCAAAAGGGTGGAGTATAGGGTGGCCTAGGAAAATGATGAGGAAAGTAATTTTAAGTCACCTAAGAAACTAAGTAAATGCATTATGTGAATATGATGTTCTACTATGCATAGTATTTATGAGATGATGATGAGAAATATGATGTTCTGCTATGCATAGTATTATGAAATGATGATGAGGAATATGATGTGATTTTATGCATAACTATGTTAATATATATGAAAGGAAAATTTCATTATATACATGACATGCTAAGTTTATGATGCATTATAAGACGCATGATTAAAACGAACCTCGGTAAAGTATATTTTCAAACTTAATAAATCAATCTTAGCATGCTCATTATTTCATAATAACCCCGAGGTTCCTGGGGACGATGATGATGACACAATGCATCATGAGGTGAGTACCCTGAGATTCTTTTTATAAGTTTCTCACTCCCTCTATTTTTCTTTCCATCTCGTCTTCAGAAACAGAAGGAAGCATTCGTGAATCACATTGAGGCTTTCACCTGGTAGCTGAACTTGATCCTGCTAGTTTCACTCGTATATTTCAGATATCTATCCCTATCCTTGGAGTGTTATTACTAGGTGCCATTAATGGATGTCCTTACATCCATATATTATTTATGTTTTGTTAGATTGCCTACACCTAGTCTTATTCTGTTGGTAGGCAAACTATCTATGTGTTATGTAATTATGGATGTTATATGATGGAGCCAATATGATGTGTTTTTCATGCTATGTCTCACGTTATCGCTTTATTTCGATTATTGTTCACGTTATGCGCGGCTCACGTTTTCAATTATGTCTTAAAAAAAATGGCTCATAATTTCACTAAGTATTTTCAAAGTATGATGAAAGAATTGAAGCAAAGAGTAAAGTCTAGTAATTAATCAGATACAACCTAGGTGTATTCGGTTAATTATTAGGGTGTTACACTTTGTTTGCTGGGTTCGTACCAATAGAAAGGTGATTGACACTTCCTTCCATATAATGCCTTGTACGGTGCCATACCAATGCTTGCGTGATAACTATTGCTATACGCAAACTCAATCAATGACAGGTACCTATCCAGCTACCCCTTTTATCCAAAACACACGTCCTCAACATATCTTCCATAGTCCTTTCTGACTGGACACCTATTTGAGGGTGGTAGGCCATGCTTAGGCATAGCCTTGAACCGAATGCCCTTTGTGAGGTTCCCCAAAAACGTGACATAACTCGAATCTTGAGAGATTCTCGTCGATGGTACACCATGTAACCATACGATCTCTTGCATGTACAACTAGGCCAACCTATCTAAGGAATAGGTTACCCTAATGGGTAAGAAGGGCTGACTTAGTTCATCTACTACTACCCATATAGTATCATGGCCGTCTTGGGTCTTGGGTAGGCCGGTCACGAAATCCATAGAGATGTTTTCCTACTTCCACTCGGGATAGACAGAGGTTGCAATATTTTGGAGGGCTTTTGGTGCTCAATCTTCACCTTCTGACAAACTAAGCACCTACTTACCCACGCAGGAACGTCTTTCTTTAAACTAGGCCACCAAAACATCTTCTTCAAATCTTGATACATCTTGGTGGTACCGAGGTGGATGGTAAAATGGCTCTTGTGAGCCTCCTCCAAAATCTCCTTTCGGAGGTCTCCACATGCTAGCACGCAAATCCGACCTTGAAACCTCCATAGCCCATCTCCTCCTTGGTTAAAACCCTTTATCTTTCCAGCTTCCTCCTCCAAGATTTCTTTAAATTCCTCATCTTCTAGCTGACTCGACTAACTCTCCCTTTAAAGTTACTCGTCACACTGAGATGGCACATCCTCATACCCTCAATGGTCAAAGCTGCCCCTAAGTTCATGTCCCTAAACTTCTCAATTAGCTCCGCTTCCTTGACCATCATCTGAGACATGTGCAATGACTTCCGACTCAAAGCATCAGCCACCACATTGGCCTTGGGATGATATTTCAACCCAAAGTCGTAGTCCTTCAGGAACTCCATTCACCTTCTCTATCTCATATTCAACTCCTTCTGATCAAAGAGGTACTTGAGACTCTTATGATCAAAGAACACCTCAAACTTCACCCCATACAGGTGGTGCATCCACACCTTCTAGGCAAACACTACTACTGTTAGCTCCAGGTCATGGGTGGGGTAATTAGCTTTATGAGGCTTGAGTTGTCTAGATGCGTAGGCTACCACTTGCCTATTCTATATCAGCACACACCCTAAACCTTTCCCTGAAGTGTCACAATACACCTCATAAGGCGCATTGGGATCGAGTAAAACTAACATTGGGGTGGTGGTCAACTTCACCTTTAACTCTTGGAAGGTCTTCTCAGTCGGGGTCCACACAAAGGGGGATTCTTCCTAGTTAGCTTGGTTAAAGGTAAGGAGATTGGGAAAATCCTCGAATGAACCTATGGTAATAGCCAGCTAAACCCAAAAAGCTCCGTATTTCCATTTCGTGCCGTCTCTCCCAACTCATCACAGCTTCAATCTTACTAGGATCTATGGCTATACCTCCTTTTGACACAACATGCCCTAGAAACTTTACCTCTTCCAACTAGAATTCACACTTAGATAGCTTGGCATATAGCTTCTTTTCTCTTAGGATCTCTAGTACTATCTTCAGATGATGCTCATGCTCCTTATGGGTCTTAGAGTAGATGAGTATGTCATCTATAAAGATAACCACAAACTGATCTAAATAGGGCCTAAAGATCCTATTATCCATAAATACAGTAGGAGCATTCGTCAATCCGAATGACATGACCATGAACTCAAAAAGACCATACCGAGACCTAAATGCGGTCTTAGGTATGTCCTCCTCCTTAATCCTTATCTGGTGATATCCTGACCTTAAGTCAATCTTTGAGAATACCACCACTCCCTTAACTGATCCATTAGATCATCAATCCTAGGTAAAGGGTACTTATTCTTTATTGTCACTCGGTTTAGCTGCCTATAATCTATGCAAAGCCTCATACTCCCATATTTCTTTTTGGTAAACAAAACCGTGCTCCCCACGGTGATGCACTTGGCCTCACAAACTTCTCCAACAGATCCTCTAACTGAGTCTTTAACTCGGTTAGCTCTAGGGAGACATCCTATAGGGTGCCATGGATATCGGCCCTTCCAGAACTAACTCGATAGAGAACTCAACCTCCCTTTCAGGAGGAATTGGGGTATCTTGTCGGAAACACTTCAGGGTAGTCTCTTACTACGGGTATATCATTAATGTTCTCTCAATGTCTACCTCGTTAGTGGCTAGGAGAACATATCCCTTACTCTCAACCCCATGATAGTTAACCTCTCCTGTGTTTAAATAAAGTTTGAAAGACCTACTAGGTTCATTAGGGACAGGAAAAAACAACAGACTTTGTATAACAATTTAACATTACACAGTTGGCATGAAGCCAATCCATGCCAAGAATCACATCTAGGTTTTTCATGGGCAAACAAATCAAGTCTAAAATGAAAAGTCTACCTCAGCAAAAAGATGACAGTTAAGCAGCATTTGAAAGTCTTAACGGGTTTACCGTGGGTGTGGAAATAGTTAAGTCAAAAGGGAGTTCTGTCTCATGCAATTGTAGGGACCTAACACTATCATGTGAGATGAAAGAATGTGTTACGCTAGAATCATATAGTACAATTAAGGTCCTACCATTTATTTCACATGTACCTTCTATGAGGCTTTCTGGACTTCACCGAATCATCGCATTGAGGGTGAAGACTCTCCCTTGGTGCTGTGGATGGGGGTTTGGTGCCCTCGGATTTCGCTCCATGCATTCCCTCGCGAAATGGCCAGGCTTCCCACATTTGTAGCAAACTCCTTGCCCAGCCAAGCAGGGGTCTCCATGCAGCTTCCTACACTTTGAGTACTCCAGTAGGTGCGGGTCTAGGAAAAGTGGTAGGGCTCCTTGGGTTGCCTTGTTCTTGGATCCACTTGATCCTCCTTGTTAATGGTTGTTTGGGCCGTTGTGCTTGAATGATGGTCCTAATTATGGTTTGGATTGCGAGTTGAAGTACGTCATCTATTGTTATTGTAGGACTTATACCTGGTTGTATTGTGGGTTAAAGTGGGTTCTAGATATTCTGGTGTTGCGGCTTGAACTTAAGGGCTTGAGGTCTTAGCCCTCTGGCGCGCTAGTTCTTACGACACTCAGCTTCTTGTGCCCGTCCTTAATGATGCAACACTTGTTGACCAGGGTAAGGAAATCCCTGATCTCCATGTGTACAACAGTGACGTTAAGTTCTCCCTCAGTCCCTCTCGCACTTAATGGACTTCCAAATCTCATTGGGATTCCCTTAGAAAACCCGTGAGAATTTGATTAGCTCTTCAAACCTTGCGTGTATTGAGTGACGGTTAACCCTCCCTGGTCAGTTGCATGAACTTAATGTCCTTTCCATTCCTCATTGACTCAGGGAAGTACTTGTCATAGAAGTATGTCTTGAACAGCTTCCAACCAATAGCAATTCCAGATGCCTCCAGCAATCGTCGGGTACGGTCCACCAGAACTTTACATTTGACTCCATCATGTAAGCAGCAAAGGTGACTTTGCTCCTCTAACAGGCAACCATAGAGTAGATCTTCTCTAGCTTCTTGATCCACTCATCAACTTTGTTTGGGTTCAAGGCGCCTGAATGTTGGTAGACTCGTCTTGTAGAACTCTCCAAACTGGGCTTGTTCCACTCCTTCGGTAGTGGGACCTCGTCCAACACCTCCTTGTTGGTTCATTCGATCGAACATGCGTTCCATGGCTCTCGGCATCTCCCTAATGGCTGTCGCGATCTCGTTACCCCGGTTCCTATTTGGGTGCCATTAGTCTCTAAACACACAAGTGAATAAACACTGAGGTGATCAGGCTCAATATTTTATACTAGATGAGCTAATTACCATGGCATATATAGACAGACAGGAGTTATGCATATCTATCTTATAGCTTATCTCTATTATTTAAGCTCTACACGTGAGAACTATCGCATCATGCTTAAAGAGCATGGTCAGTCCAATCCTCATGCTCGTGAGAATTAACTGTTCTAATACCAAAATGTAACACCCTAATATTTAACCTAACACGCCTAGGATGTATTGAGATTAATTATTAGTTATTACTATTTTGTTCCATTCTTTAAATTCATTTTATCAAACTACTTAGCAGAAAATATGGGTAAATTTTTTTTTTTTGAAACATAAAACAAAACGTGAGCCGTGCATGTAACAGAAACCAAACGCGGAGTGCCATCAAAGTCATGCATATACACATTTAAAGCACAAGATCTATCATAACATAATATGGTTCATAATACATGGAAATAAAATAAACGAGTCACATCCATACAAAGTGGGCTGAGCTTTAGATACATAAACAATAAAAAGAAAATATGGAAAAGCAGGAAATATATGGAATCACAAAACATCAAATGCCAGCTACAATTTCCCCTCCCTAGCCCTACGAGTGCTTAACCAAAAGTCACCCCTATCAAAAGATGCAGCAAGAGAAGGGATCCTCGTGACAACTCGGCATTCCTACGGGTCCTCCATCATGGTCTACTCCTGGAACTGATCCTCCGACAAGGATCATACACACCCAATGAACTGGGCAAGCTCCTCGGGTGTATGCAGGGCAATGGGACGAACATGGCCTCCGCAGTGCGACATCACCGTCGTTGGCGAGCTTGGGCTAGGTCACCATGTCCTTATTGCCTCTACCCATGTTCATGGATATCATGGGTGTAGACCCTCCGAGTAGATGTGAGTGGGGGAGTCCTTAGATGGGTCGGTCTCTGAGTGCCTCATGCGGGGAACGTCGGGATAGTCGCGAACGGCCGAAGCTGAGGGAAGAGCACGTCGAGTCTGCTCATCATGGGGTCGAGAGCGCTCAAAGATCAGATCATCGCCATAGGGGGAAGTGGGGGTAAACCTGAAGCTGGAGACTGGTAGGCAAAAGGGTGTCCCATGTAAGCAAAAATGTGAATAGCACAGCGACCCTCAAAGTGGTAAGAGTGGTGGTTTGGGTTATAGTACACCTCCCATACTAGAGTGTCAATGAAGATCACGAACATGGCCATTGAACCTGAAGACGTGACAAAAAGAAAGAAAGATAGAGGTAGTGAGAATCTTAATAAGAATCTCAGGAAGGAAAACCTCCTATCCTAGTGTAATCGTCTACGTCCTTAGGAATCTTAGGTTTTTTTATAGAAAGGAGAACATGCATAAGATTTGATTTTAGAAATTCTAAAGTACCATTTACTGAGGCCCACTTAATTTTAGTATGCATCTTGGATGTCATGAATGCAACATACTTTATCAGGAAATGCATGGCAATGCAAAATATGGTATGCTAATCTAATCATAAGATATGTTTCATGAATCATAACAATCATAGCATGACTTTCTTCCACTTATCTTTTAGGTGACTTAGATTAATTCTTTCTCTCATATAAGGCCACCCTATTTCTCTCGCCTTTTGAAAGTTCTAGATTATGAGCTCATACCTCACTAGTCGTCACTAGCATAATCTTACCCTATGATAAGTTCATACCCAACTCTTGGAGTGCGGGATAGGGGCAATAGGATCACCTTCCATAACCTTTAATTTAGGGAGTCCAAAGGGTCCTTTCTTTGGATCACCTCTCATAACCTTTAATTCGGGAGTCTATTGGATCACTTCTATATGTTTTATGTCACCTTAGTCTTATTGGATCACCTCTTATAACCTTTAATTCGGGATTCTAGAGGATAATTTCCATGTGTTCTATATTACTTAGAGATGCAATACATGAACATGTAATCATAACTTATCACTCATCATTTCATACTCATAGAACACATCAATTATGCAAATTAAAGGTTATACATCATACCATTCTCCTAAATCACGTAGGCATGCTATTATCAACATTTTTTTTGAAAAGTAAACTTGTCTATACTCATGTGCAACATATAATAGAATACACATTGAAAGAACATAACACAACATATACAATTTAGTCCAACATAATTCATTCTTTAGTAACTAGTCATTCTACATCTTTAATTCTAAATTAGTATCACCTTAGCAACATAATAACAAATCTTTAGATTTGTAACAAAGTTAGAGAGCTTGATAAAAATACATCCTTATTTAATAACATATACATGTTCCATGAGTCGAAGTTTCTTATGTAAGTCGAAATAATGAGTCTTGAGCACTAAGTTAATTCTGTAAGGGCATAATCTTAGATGTGCAATGCAAGCTTCATTTTTTAGGCTTGGCATTTTAGATTGATGGCAAGAGAACATAAATATGCTTATGCAAAGCTTGAATTTAAATATGAGAATGCAAACTCTAGTTTTTACATCTTTAAGTTTTAGGTGATGACAAGAAATAAATATGCTAAACAAGGAAATGTAAATATGAATGCAAGTTCAGTTCTTTATTTTAGTGCTCTAGACCCCTTAGAGTATTCACTCTAAATCACATTTCAACTTTAAGGTTGAAATAGGTGGGCTTTGAGATTAACCATTTAGGTGATATGAATATGCATGCCCTTATTTTAATCTTTAAGTTTAAGTGATGGCTTGAAAAAGTAAATATGCTAAGCAAGGAATGTAAATATGAATGCAAGTTCAATTCTTTATTTTAGTGCTCTAGGCCCCTTAGAGTATTCACTCTAAATCACATTTCCACTTTAAGGATGAAATAAGCAGGTTTCAAGTTATTTGTTTAGATGATAACATAATCATAAAATGCAAGGCTTAAATATAAATACGCTATGCAAGGACTTGTAATATAAATATGAATGCATTCCATTTATTATCTCTTTAAGTCCTAGGCTCAAGAATACCATTTAACCACATAATATCTTCATTTGCCAAAAACTTTCTCAAAAGTCAAACCTTCAAGATTTAGAGGGCAAATAAATGATGGTTTTACAACCAACACCCAAGATCCTCATCATCAAGCCATGATCTCTCTATGATGTAGGCCATAAGGCTGAAAACAAAAAGAGGAGGAAAGGAAAAATAAGAACTGAAAATGTAGAGGAAGAAAAGAAGAATTTACAACTTAAAACAAAGTAAATCAAAGGAATAAAATAGCCAACTTTAAAACAACTCCCTACCAAAGATGTTTTTCTTGCAAGAAAGAAAACTTGGTTCTTGCTTGAAATGAGAAAAAAAAATCTTCTCTTGATTACTTGATGGTTTCTGCAACAGAGATGAAAAGGAAAAGATGAGTTTTCTTGAGAACTTGAGCTTAGAAATGGAAAGGTTGTGTGTTTAGGAGGTGGTTTGAGGTGGTGGAGTAGTGGTTCAAGGTGGCTTGTGGTGGTTTATGGTGGTGGAAAAGAACTTGAGGTTGAGAGAAAACTAGAGAGCTTTTTTGGTCACAACTTAAACAAAAAAGCTAGTGGTAAAATATGAGATTTCTTTACATTTTGCTATATATATCATGGGTTAAAATTTGAAATTGTGTGGGTGCAAATGGAGGGAGAGGCCGCAGCACTTTGTGTAGCCATGGGGAGAGAAAATATCTCCTCAAAGTGTCATTCAAAGTTAAGGCGAGGTATGGTTCAAAGCATGGTTCAAGGCATGGCTCAAAGCATGGTTCTTTGTGTGTAAAATAAATCATGTGATGAATATGGGGAGGAGTGGCTTCAGCCACTATACAACCAAGGGGAAGGAAAATATGTCATCTAATTATGGTTTAGAGGTGTGTTTAGGTGTATCTTTGATTAGGCTTTTGATTAGGAGTTTGTTAGTGAGTGTTTAGGTAAGGTAATGGATAATTAAGGATGTCAAGACATGATTAAGGAGTGGTCTTGCTTCATTAGTGAAATCGAAACTCATTTTATATTAAAACCATTCACAAACATAATTCCTTAATTTAAGGAATTGGAGAGAGAAAAAACTATTGGAATCTTGATTTTAAGACAAAGATTAAAGTGTTTCTAAGCAATCTTAGGTTCTAATCAACCTTAATAAATTATTTCGACTTGGATTAATTACTGAAATTAATTAATCTTCGATTAGAGCATAATATTGCTTAGGTTTCCTTAATTACGCCGTTAGGCCAGTCATACACTATTTCAGGGGCAAAATAGTAATTTTATACAAACATCCGGATCACCTGAGCTTATACAATCATCATTAGTCACTTATAATTAGCATTCCGAACTTCCTGGAGAAGTTTTGGGCTCAAACGCACTCATACCTACGTAAAACACTATAAGGTTATTTTGGTCATTTTGAGCTGAAAGTTTGGAAAAATGAGATTTTCATCTCTGCTATCAATCATAACACATTTAATCCCCTTCAAGCATTGAGTTCATCCTTCAAGGATTGCCAGCGGCCATCCTTAATCCTGGTGAAATGTCCTCAAGGGCATTTCGTCATTTATGCTAAAACAAAAAATCAGGGCATTGCATTAAGCTTGAAGTCCAGTAGAAATGAGATTAGTTGATTCAAAAAGTATCTCTTGAAGCATACAACATGTAACAAAACTGCTAAACCGATATATCAGTTTAATCATAACAAAAAAGTAAAAGAGATTTGAGAGAAGAAGATATGACACAAAAGATTTCTACTGGTTCGGCCAAATCTGCCTATATCCAGGACTCAACACATGTTGAGGTTCCACTAAACATCTTTCTCAAACAGAGAAAGAATAAGGATAGTCTTTATATTAGCCTTCCCAAGCTCTCACGTGTGACCTAAATAACCCTTACTGTCACAAGCTCAGTAGTTATTCACCAGCCTCTCTAACTGAACCAAGTAGTTATTCACTAGCCTCTCCAAGCTTAACCTTGAGTAGTCTTGTACTAGCCTCTCCAAACTAAATCGATGACAAGCAGACAATCCTTCCTGTCACATTGAATGTAGTTATTCACCAGCCTCTTCAAGCTGAACCCATGACAAGTAAACAACCCCTCCTGACACATTGAAAGTAGTTATTCACCAGCCTTTCCAAACTAAACCAAGTATTCTTTCAACAGCCTTTCCAAGCTAGACCATGACCAAAGAGCACCTTACCGTCTCATTGTAAGTAATTTTACATTAGCCTCTCCAAGCTATCTCACTACTAGATCAAGGATACAAAGGTTTGTGTTTAGGTTAGCATTCAAACTAACCTATACTCAAGTTTCCTTAAAATATACATGAATAACCTGGGATAACTTGAATGACTTCTTTCTATCATTTCTTCCTATAAAGAACATATATCTAATCAAGAACATAGAAAGAAGATTTTTATAAGTAAGGAAACTGATTAAATGATGTGATGAACTTTACAGGATATGAGGAGAGATTTTCATATAGTTTCCACTCTTATATAGCGTCCATCTCTAGTTCAATTGAGCACAACATCTTTGTTTATAGATGGTCTTCCTTGTGACCATTGCCTTTGATCAGATCTCCAAGTGGCACGTGTTGATCATCCATTTGTGTCTTGGAAAAGCGTCTAGAAGAGTACCTTCTGTTTGTCAAAGCAGAAACCATTGCAAGATTGAGGTTTCAAATGCTATTTTAGAAAGTACTCTTACTTTCTGAACATGATTTCTGAACTCTTTCTTCTAGAAGTCGAGGTTGTTGACCAAGTTGCCAAAAAAGATGACTTTCTAGTTTGAAATTGGGTTTAACTTTAAATTTGAATTTCAAAAATTCAAACTTCCCTCATTTTCCAGGAGCGTTCAGTGCTCTATAATGAAGTTAGCTTTCTGAAGTATAGTATCAGTTCCTTGATGAAACTTTGGTCTTCTCATCTTCATTTTAAGCTTTATGATGATGAAAGATTTGCGATCATGATGGTTAAAGATTGTATAACACGTTGTTCTATGAGTTTGCTTGATATCTTCATTTTGAGCGTACTTTCTAATGTTCAGTGCTACTTTCTGAAGTCTCATGCCTTGGTTTCTTGCCCTGTTTTGATTTTCTTTCATCCGAAAGGCATGTATGTGTACTTTGCACGATATAATATTAACATCTATTAAGTTCAATCTCTTTATATAAGATAAATCATGTTTGCACATGCAAAGTGAAGTTATTCTCGCTTCAAGTCTGTGTTATGCAATTCGAAAATACATGTATGCTAAGTCAAGAAACTCAAGGTAGACATTAGCCGTTCTTCAAAGTGTTTTCTTTAAATTGGTTATGTTGTCATTCAAAACATATTGCCTTAAAGCTTTCTAAACAATTTTGGAGCTAACAATCTCCCCCTTTTTGATGATGACAAACCAATTTGAAGAAAATCTTTTGAAGAAATATTGAAAGAAATAGAATTGAATATGTCATGATAATAGGTATTCTTTCAGTACATCATAGGTTGTAACTTTTGGCAAGTTCTTTTCTTATGACATGATATGCATAGGTTCAAAAATGTTTTATAGCCTTAAGTAATTTAAATCAAAGCTATTTTGGTCATACAGGAACTTGCTCAGAGTTATGTCTAGATGTATCAGAGTGATATTAAAATAGATTTCTTCGTTTAAGTCCTTTTTACACAACCAGCTTGATTTTTAGTTATTTAAAGAAACTTTCTGAAGAAAAGTGTGCTATATGAGAAAACAAGTAATACTTGTGATAATTTATCTTTATTAATTTCCGTATTCAGCCACAGCTTTGTCCAAACTAATTTATCAAACATAGAAGCTTAAAAAAACATGATCTAGCATGTATGATAGAGAGAAAACATCCTGATGCTTATGTAGTTTCTAATGCTCAAGAAACTTTGATACAGATATACCAACATATTATTATGTGAGGTTTCTTAAGCTCATCAGGGATCAATCCTAAATATATTAAAGTAAATCATGAAAGAGCTTTTTGTTATGAGTGAAACTTTTCTCATAAGTATTAGAGCATGAAAGGAAATTAAATTTTATGAAGCAAAAACTAGAAACACTCGTGATTTTTATGAAAACATACTCACTAATACATACGAAACAGGACATAACACATTACATGCCATATAAGCACAACATACTTGGGAGGGTTCTGAAGCTTACAAACTGATCTTAGTTGTATCAAAGCATATAGGAACAAGTTTCTGAAACCGTCAGAAACTATACACAACTATATTTTGATCAAGTTGTACAAAACTTTAGAGAACTTCTCATACATGTGTCAAAGAGAATGTGTTTTATAAAAGCAGCATATATCAAAGCACATCAAATAAATGTGAGTATCAAAGCAACAAAAGAAAGGTTTTGTGCTTTAAAAGATACTCCCCAGAGCTAAATATCCTAGTGTGCTAATGAATTAGCAAATCAAAGCACACGCATAAGAGATAAGAAGCACACACCTACAAGCATGATATATAATTAGTTAAGCATAAGAAGACATCAATATGTATCAAGGCTTAAAGGAAACAAAGCTTAAGACAGATATGTATCAAAGCCAAAAGGATAGCATAACCATGATAAATTGAACAGATAAAATGAATTGTATAAAACAAGATAAAAGGTTTGTCAAAAACATAAAAAAAAAATGTTCAAAATAATAAAAGAATATGCATGCTAAAAAGAAATTCTCTGAGCTCCCCTCAACATAGGGTCCCCCTAAATTCCATAGCAGAAATCCATAGCACTTAAAGCATAGGCTCCCCTTGAATTCCATAGCACTTGATTTTCTTCAAGTCTTTTCTTCTCCCTTTAGTCATCAGCAAAAAGGAAGTGTGTAGGGAATCAAAGACACCATCTTTAGCTTCGGCATCTAGCTCTTGTAGAATCTCTTGGTTAGTCTGAAGAATGAAGCTAAGTTCTTTATTTTGTCTAAGCTAGGCATCGTGCTCTATGATTGTTGCCTCAAGCCTATCCTGTCTAGAGGCTATCGCTTTTAAATGCAGGATGATCTGATGGAGCTGAAGCTGGAGTCTTAGTTGAGGATAGGCGGTAAGTTGATAGGTGCTAGCAGCTCTAGAAGATGGCTTATGAATGTCTAGGGGTAAGCCCCAGACTTAGGTGATTCAGCCTGTGTTTCAGCATGTATAACAGGGAGGTGGAGAGGATGGAGCATGATCAGTAGTAGGAGTAGAAACGAGGCAAGCTCATTAACTGGCATCGAAGCCAACGCAGAAACAGTAGCTTCTTGAACTAGAGGAGCTTTAGACTCAATGTCCTATCCTTTTCTTCCTTTACTAGTGTAATGAATATGGAAGACGAAGATTAAGGAATGATCAGAATGAGAGCTTATTCTAGTTCATTTGCTTCTTCAGGAGGCTCCTCGATGATGGGCTCTATCAAAGCACTTAGCTTGGCCTTTTCACTCTTGAGCAAGTTGTCCTCTTCTTCATATGAGGGTTCTTGCGCTGAGATCTTCTTCCTCTGTATCTTCTTCTTCATATGAGGATTTAGAGTCACAAATAATCACTCAATAATTGACCTTTTCATATTTTGCAACTTCTTTATTCAGTATGGAGATTATGGACTCACATATAGGCATCTGTTGCATTTGAGCCAAACATCTTTTCTATTGATGACCTTTACTAGTTTGACCGCCACCTGAGTTTCTTGTGGTAAGACTCTTGTTTTCTTTTTGTCCTTCTTTCTTCAAAGTGATGAAGCAGAGTGGATTCCTTCTCTTCCTCCTCCAAGTTCTCAGGCTCACTTTCTATGAGCACTAGCTTTCTTTTTCCTTTAACTTTTTCTTCCTTGAGACTCGGCCTTCTGTGAGCCTCTCTAGCTTGATCACCTCTTGTCTAAGGACTCTGCCTTGTTGGTTCAAAAACTAGGATGATGGAATTTTTTCTTGAAGTTCTGAAAGAACAAGGTATGAATATAATTCCTTCCAAGAGCTCATATCTCTCAGTGAGAAGTAGTAAACACATATGTTGGAGAAGCCTAGTCAACAACATTCCATATGAAACACTAGCACTTCTCCATTTTTCTTTTGTGGTTGCACTTATCATATAATCCAAAATGAGCATTGGTAGGTTCACTCTTCTCTTTGCTATCAGGCAATAGAGAAGCATGCAGTCCATGCCAACAAGTGCATGTGTGCTTCCTATATGGGGTAAAATAGAGAATTGGGCCACCGTATATACCTTCCTATCCTTAACACTTAACATGGCAATAGTGATTTCATTTGGCTTGTAAATGATGGAATCAGTTAAGTACCTGGACACATCTCCTTCATTCATTCCTAGAGGGTGAGCCCAGTCTGGTGAGGAACTACATATAACTCCAACATTTGGTGCTTTGATGATCTTAGAGAGTCTTGAAGCCGTGATCTTGATAGCATAATCTCTAATCATAGTTTTGACAGATGAAGTTGAGAGTCTCTCTAAGTAAGAGTAGAAAGTGGTAACTAATTATGGGAAGACTAGTTCATTGATCTCAGATATTCCTCCCATTTTTGAAAGGTAAAGACTTCGTCAAGAATAGCTATTTTTACATGAAGATCTTTCCTCAATGACTTTCTAGGAGCCATCTTCCTTGATACGAAAAATCTTTCATAGTGATCCTGCATGCCAGGATCATTATACATGTGAAAAGAAGCTTTCTTAGTAGCAGATTGATCCAGACTTTTCCCTTTAGCCATTAATGAAACAGAGGGTATGTGTATGGAGAGGAAATAAAGGGATGAGGTAAAAGATTGAATCTTGAGAAGATTTGTGAGAAAATTTGAAGTTCTAGTTAAGGGATGAGGGTTTGAGAGAATGAGGTTATGGTTAAGAAGAGAAATATGAGAAGATGAAATGATAAAGGTAGCGTAATTGAGGTTGAAGATGAAGGTAAAAAGATGATGTATGGGGAGTGGGGATTATTTAAGTAATGTGACATGACTAACTAAAGGTGAGATGATGTAGGAGAGAAAACCCAAAAGAGTGGGAATTATCCACCTTTTTTCATTCCTTTCAGAAAGAGAGGTGTCTAACTCTTGAGATCACTTCTTTAAGAGCTTTCTTTCTGAGCTTTACTATTCACTTTCTGACCCATCGAAGACACACCACATACTCAACATAAGCTTATCCTTATATACTGAGTCCTATGACCCCATATATTCTTCATTTTTTGATCCTC
Source organism: Dalbergia oliveri (assembly GCA_030441495.1). Classification (NCBI taxonomy): domain Eukaryota; kingdom Viridiplantae; phylum Streptophyta; class Magnoliopsida; order Fabales; family Fabaceae; genus Dalbergia; species Dalbergia oliveri. The sequence goes on along the minus strand of JAMLFY010000001.1, from coordinate 25,725,847 downwards.
ATCTTTTCTTTCTAGCCATCCATCTTCTTTCTAATCAACCCATTTTCTTTCTAAACTTGTAGACAAGAATTTTGATCTTCAATATGATACATGGTCTTGCAAACCGATATCTTGGTATACCAACCAATTAGCTGATCTTGGAGAACTGATATCTTCTGAATGTGAAGACTGATGACTTTTCCAGAACTTCAGTGGGAGTTATGAAAAGTGAATGCCCAAATATGCTGTGCATGAATGCTTATGTAGGTTTAAACACACTTATTTTAAAAGCTTTTTCAAAACACAAAACTAATCTTCACTAATGGCTTTGTGAATATATCCAACACTTGGTCTTCGATATTCACAAACATTATCTCAACATCTCCTTTTTTAACATGATCATGAAAAAAAAAACTTAACATGTATGTGCTTGGATCAAGAGGGCTGGATAAGATTCTTAACAAGATAGATAACACTAGTCTTATTAGTAGATAGGGATTTTGGAATACCTTAAGAGATAATCTTCCAGCTGGTTCCTTATCGCAATATCTAAGTGCAACAATTTGCAACAGTTGCATACTCGACCTGACAGTAGAAAGAGCAATTTTATTTTGCCTTTATTGTATAGATATGTGATCAGCCTTTTTCAAAAGAAACAGCAACAATCACTGGTTCTTTTCTTTAAACTTTATCTTAAGCAAAGTCAACATTACAAAGAACAAGCTTAAGGAGCTTGTTTCAAACCATAGAGAGTCTTTGTTAGCTTGGAAACATAGTTGGGAAATCTTCATTCTCAAACTAGGAGGTGTTTCTCATAAACTTCCTTATAGAGAACTCCATTTGGTAGAAAATGAATTCCTTGAAGGTAGCAAAAGCAAGTAGCATTCTAATGTCTTCAAGCCTAGCTACTGGTGCAAAGGTTTTATCATCAACAATTCCCTCTTATTGATTATAACCTTGTGCAACCAATCTTGCTTTGTTCTTTATGAATTTGCTAACACCATCGAATATGTTCATGAATGTCTCCTTTGTACTGATGATGATTTTTCAACTAGTCATCTAGACTTTGCCTTTTTCGAACTTGGCCAGCTTCTTTTGCAAAGTATCCACTTAACTTTGATTTACTCAAAGCTTCTTTAATACATTCGGGTTCAAGGTGGAGATGAAAGCAATTTGTCATATTTCTAAGGGGTAACTTGGTTCTTACACCCTTGGAAATGTCCCCATGAAAAAATGACTTGATAACTGTCTTTAAAATAGAAACTCCCTTGTAGTTTTTGTATCATTAAGATTCCTTAGCTTATCTTTCATCTTCAAATTGCTCATCTTCGTGTTCAGAAAAGTTACTTTCTGATTGCTTTGGAGTTTGAGGATGCTTTCTAAAGAGTTGATGTTCTGGAGCCCACTTTCTGAAGATTTTGCTTTCATCTGCTTGCTTTCTGGAACCTCCTTAAAACTCATTTCTCAAGACTTTCCTCCAGTTCTTATGAAAACATTAGCAAAGACTTTTTTTAAGCTCATTCACTATCTTGCTTGAGTCGTTTAAGGATCTTAGGCTTTGAGCTTCTGATCTACTTCTTGGTTCAAGATAAGCATCTGGTGTAGTCATGGTCTGTTTATTCCTTGGCACTCCAACCAATTGACCTCTTTCACCTGCAATGAGAATAATATTTTATTTTGGTACCAAGACTTTCTTAGGTCCTTTTTAGTTAGTTTTCAAAGGAGAGGTTTCCCATCCTTTCTAACTGATTCCTTTCTTAAGAATAATTTGTCAAGTGGGTGTTCCTTCCTGTGAGAAAACAACAAAAAAATCTTAGATGAGGTTACATTGCTTCTTCTCTTAGACATGCTTTTCATATCTCAACCCTGTTTTTAGAATATAGCTTCTAATCTCCCATCATAAGTTCAAGGATTTTGAACTATTTCCTATTTGTTCTCGATTAGATTTAGGAGCAATGAAGTCTTTTCAAAAAATAAAAATAAACTCTCTAACCTCTTTTTCATTTCTTTTGAAGACTTCAATTTCTAAGGTATAGAACTTGAAACAAAACACCTTGTAATTTTTCTTTCTTAAGCTTAAGCTTATCAGCTTCAGGCTTGTTTTTCTCAAGTTTCAAGGCAACCTTCTGAGTTCTCTTTACTAGTTAAGATATATAGAGGAAAACCTCTGAGAATTTTCCAGCAACTCATCATAAGAGTAAGTAGAGAAAAATAAAATAAAAAAAAATATCGAGTTCAGATACTCTTACCTTGCAATATTCTGTTTAGGTGCATTCATGCCATGAGGTAACATCTTCTAGCTCATCATGACTTTTTGACCCATTCTTTACATCTCAGAGATGCTCCAAGTAGCCAGCACACTCTTCTTCTTGAGGTTGAGACTTTCTGTGATGCCCTGAGCTTGGAACTCTTGAATCAAGATGTTCCTTCTTCGCTATGGTTAGCAAGTTGCTCTTTCAAGATATTCTTTGCCCTTTTTGTATTTCTTGAGATTGATGTCTCTTCCTTTCTTTGCTTAGCCTTCTCAAGTTTTTGACATTTTTCAGAGACATAGAGATCTCATCTCCATTTTTAAGATCTTTTCTCTTCATTTGAGTTTTTAGCAACTTTCATTGCTTTAGCTCTACACTACTTTCTGACATGATAACTTTAGGGCCAAAGACTTTTAAGACGGTTAAGATCTTCAAGTAACATGTACAGATTAATCCATATTTCCTTTCACATGTAATAAGCAACAAATATGTCATATTTATCTCTAGTTAGTGCACGTATGAGTAGGAGCTAGGCTTAGCATTTCAACTGAAATCTCTTCTTTTGTTATTCTTGTCCACCTGCTTCGTAGGACTCCTCTTGACATTAAGTGTACCTTGACAAGTCTTGGAACCTTATCAGACAAGGATGGTCAGTTGATAGAGTGATCTTCTACAACAGGGATATATGCCATTTTGTGATTTCTGATCTTTATCCTCTGCAATTGTTGGATCGCTTAATGTAACACCCCAATTTTTACTGTAATTTTCACTGTCATTAGGAATTACCGAATCACCATAGGTAAATATTATATAAAATTTGAGACCAAACAATCCTTAATAAAGGAATATAACGTTAGAAGAGAAGTTAGGAGCAATTCGTGCAAGTATTGCAAACCCCAATTTCTCTACGTGTAAAATGACCAAAATGCCCTGAGGTTATTTTACTCAGAAAATGAGGATCGTGGGCCCCACCCATCCTCAAGGGCATGTTTTGATGTTAATAAGGGATTGTTTGTGTTATGTGTGTTAATAGAGGAGAAGAATCCTAATTTTGAGCTCTACGCGTGAAATGACCAAAATGCCCTTGCGTTTTAACTCCGATTTGCGTGCCGCTAAGCCCGAACCTCACTAAAATGTGTTAAAAGGTGTTTTTAAGCCATGATTAACCATTGGTTAAGCTCGGGTGGTCTGGGCAATTTTTAAGTAAAATGACGTTTTGCCCCTCTTTGTAAGTTTTACAAATTTTGAGATTTTTGATTCGTCTAACGAAACCTAAGCAATATTAGGCTCAAATTAAAGCTTATTAAATTCTAATTATTAATCTAGAGTCAAAATTATTTATTTAAATTGATTAGAACCTAAAATTGCTTTAAAACACTCAAATTGCTTACTAATTCACCTAAGCCCTTAACGTAAATTCTCTAAATTGCATGAATACCTTACCTACACCTAAATAATGCATGGAACACACAAATTTCTCCTCCTTGGGCTGTAATGGACGAAATTATTGATGCCATTATGCATCAGAATAATTGCCCAAAGATACACTAAAACAAAATGCCAAAAATTCCCTAAAACATGGCATAAAACATGCCTTAAACAAGGAATGATTTTCCTCCCTTTGTTCCCCATGAAAATCCATCAGCCTTCCTCCTTCATTTGTCCATTTATGACCTTCAAAATCTCTATAAATAGGCATGCTTGAAAGGTGTTAGAAGCCTTTGATCATAACTTACACAATTCTAGTTCTTAGAAGCACCAAAAGCTCTCATTTCCTCCTCCTCTTGGCTGAATTTTTCTTCAAGTTTTCAAGAATATTTTCTTTCATTTCACTCCAAGAAACCAAGTTCTCTTCCTTTCCTTCAAATCAGATTAGGTAGGGAGTTGTTTCTAAGTTCATTTTATGCTATGACAAGTTATGTTTCTAGCTCAAAAATGATGATTTCATGGACTTTCTTCTAGCTTTCAATTTTAGTTTTGTTTTCCCCTTTTCTTTTAAAAACATTTCAGCCTTATGGCCTAGATTATGATGAGACCATGGTTTGATGATGAGGTTCTTGAGTGTTGGTTGCAAAGCCATCACAAGTTAGACCTCTAAAACTTGAAGGTTTCACTAGTTTTTAAAGCTTTACAATTTCGGTTTTTCTTTCCTTATTTTTCTTTAATGATTTTGGCCAAATGGCCTAAGAAGGAATATGATGATAGCTTGATGATGAGGACCTTGAGTGTTGGTTGTAAATCCATCACAAGTTAGGCCTTTAAAGCTTGAAAATTCCACTTGATGCAAAACTTTAAAGAATGATGTTTTTATGATGTAAAAATAAAGATCTTAAGTTTAGAACTTGAAAGATGTATTTTTCACTTTGTCTTGCTAAGATATATATATTGGGTTGAATTTATATTTCTCTAAAGTCTTGGAAGAGCTCTAGTAAAGAAATAAAAGGAACTTGCATCCATGTCTAAGTTTATGCCTTGCATAACCATGTTTACTTTTAATGTCATCACTAAATTCTCAAGAATAAATAAATGAACTTGCATATCTCATGTTTAAATTTCCAAGTTTGCATTTCATGTTTATATTTCAAGTTGTCACTTAATCTTCAAAGATAATAAAGAGGATGCATCTCATATTTATTTTATGCTCTCACTTTATTTTATAATGGCTAAAAGAATCAACGCATGACATGTTTATTTTTATGTCATCACCTAAAGATCCTAGAGCTCAAAGACTTGCCCAAGTATCACAAGCAAAGAAATAAGATTATTGGAGTTAAAGAATTGATTCTTTAAGAAGTCTTGAGATTGGAGCTTAAAAAGATGTAATAATAATTCTCTTCTCCCTTCACCGTCCAGTGCGGATTACCGCGCTCGTTTCTTAAGATTCTCTTCTCCTTATTGGTCCTATGCGGACTTCGCTCCAGTTTCTTGCATCATGTTTATATTTCAAGCTCTTGCATCATGTTTAATTTCCAAGTTATCACCTTAAATCTTAAAGATAAAGAAATAGATTTGCATATCATGTTTATAATTCCAAGTTATCACCTTATAATGACAAGATTAAAATGAGGTTGCATAGCATGTTTATGATTCTAAGATATCACATAAATCTCTTAAGATCAAGACTTGCTCCTTTTATCTTAAGTGAAAATTTTAATCATGAACATTCTTTCAATGTATAAAACGGCCTCATGATTGAGGAAGGCCTAAAGTCCTATGACTTCTTTCAATTTTAACAAAAAGAATTAGTTTCTAAAGGAGTTTCAAGGTTTTACAAATATTTTATGGTAAACCAGTATCACATGTGTACTTGAAATGTGACTTCTAGCAATTATATGAGGTTCATGATTCGGCCACTAATCTGAGTTTAGTACTACTGTATGATGATGGTTTAATATGTTTGAAGTTGTGATAATCATGGTTTATTGCTGAGAGAATGATTCATAATTGGTTTAGTAATTAATTTTAGCACCATAAGGAAAGGGATAACGAAAGGGTTAAAAATGCAACTTCTAGCACACGTGAAGCCTTAAATATAACTTGCTGCCTATGCTGTCCCATATAGTTTAATAATATTCTTAAGGCTTATAATTAATGGTAATGATGAAAATGAATCCTTTAGATGCATGATTAATTAGTTTGATAATTAAGATTACCCGATTCTAAAGTTTCGGTTGTTTAAGAGTTTTCGGTAAGAATTTATGATGATGGTTCTTTGAAGTTTGAAATGATAAGTCTATGTAGTGATTTGATGCTTATTAAGTATTTGATATCATTGAATGAATTCATAGTTTGCATGATATAGTTGCTGTTGCAAACAATGAGAATGTTTATGCATCTTGATGATTATGAATTAGAGTTATATTATGATATAACATGCAAAGACTTAATGGTGACTTAAAATTATAAGGAAATGATCCTTTGGACCCATCAGACTATAGGTGGTGAAAAGGTGATCCTAAGAAAATGATCCTTTGGACCCATCAGACTATAGGTGGTGAAAAGGTGATTCTTGCCCCTAGCCCGTTCTCTCAAAAGGGTAGAGTGGGACATTAACTTATCAAAAGGGATAAGTATATGCTAGTGACGACTAGTAAGGTATGAGCTCATAACCTAGATTACTCCCAAAAGGGTGGAGTATAGGGTGGCCCCAAGGAAAATAATGATGATGATGACAAGATTTTAAGTCACCTAGGACACTAAAGGAATGAAATATGTGCACTATGTCTTATGCATAGCATTTTATGAGATGATGATGGGAAATATGATGTTCTTCTATGCATAGTATTTATGATATGATGATGAGAAATATGATGTTCTTCTATGCATAGTATATATGATTTGATGATGAGAAATATGATGTTCTTTTATGCATAGTATTTATGATATGATGATGAAGAATACGATGTGTTGATAAAAGGAAAAGTTCATTATGAACATGACATGCTAAGTTTATGATGCATTATAAGACGCATGATTAAAACCGACGAACCTCGGTAAAGTATATTTTCGAACTTAATAAATCAATCTTAGCATGCTCACTATTTCATAATAACCCCGAGGTTCCTGGGGACGATGATGATGACACAATGCATCATGAGGTGAGTACCCTACTGAGATTCTTTTTATAAGTTTCTCACTCCCTCTATTTTTCTTTCCATCTCGTCTTCAGAAACAGAAGGAAGCGTTCGTGAATCACATTAAGGCTTCAGGGAGCTGAACTTGATCCTGCTAGTTTCACTCATAAATTTCAGATATCTATCCCTATCCCTGGAGTGTTATAACTAGGTGCCATTAATGGATGTCCTTCCATCCATATATTATTTATGTTTTGTTAGATTGTCTACACTTAGTCTTATTCTGTTGGTAGGCAAAATATCTATATGATATGTAATTATGGATGCTGTATGATGGAGCCAATATATTATGATGTGATGTTTGTAAATTCCTATGTGTCTTTTAAATTTTGCTAAATCATTCACGTTAAGCGCGGCTCACGTTTTCAATTATGTTAAAAAAAATGGCTCGTAACTTCACTAAGTATTTTCAAAGCATGATTAGGAACTGAAGTAAAGAGTAAAGTCTAGTAATTAATCAGATCCTCCTAGGTGTATTGGGTTAATTATTAGGGTGTTACACTTAACCCTAGAGGCTTGGCTCTGATACCACTTGTAGGTAGAAAAATGTACGAGAAGAGGGGTTGAATCATGATTTGCTTCTTTTTGCATCTGAAACATTTAACAAAATACTATCAAGCATTAAGCTTGAAGTGCATCAGAAATGAGATTAGAGTTCATTCAAAGTAGGTCTCTCAAGCATACAATACGTAGCAAACTGCTAAACTGATATATCAACAGTTAATCAGCATAATAGAAAAGTAAAAAAGATAAGGAGAAGAAGATATGACACAAAAATGTTATACTGGTTTGGCCAAATCTGCCTACATCTAGTACTCAACACACGTCGAGATTTCACTAAACATCTTTCTCAAACCAGGAGAAAGAACAAGGATAGTTTTTACATTAGCCTTCCCAAGCTCTCATGTGTGACCAGGAGACAACCTCTATTATCACAACCTAAGTATTTATTCACTAGCCTCTCCAAGCTTAACTAAGTAGTTATTCACAAGCTTCTCCAAGCTAAACCTTGAGTAGTCTTGTACTAACCTCTCCAAGCTATACCCATGACAAGTAGACAATCTTTACTATCATATTGAAAGTAGTTATTCACCAGCCTCTCCAAGCTGAACCTTGAGTAATCTTATACTAGCCTCTCCAAGCTAAACCCAGGTCAAGTAGATAATCCTTACCTGTCACGTTGAAAATAATTATTCACTAGCCTGTCCAAGCTGAACTTGTGATAAGTAGACAACCACTAGTCACATTGAAATTAGTTATTCAAGCTCTCCAAGCTGAACCATGACCAATAAGAGCACCTTACTGTCACATTGCAAGTAGTTTTACATTAGCCTCTCTAAGCTATCTACACTGATCACTACTAGATCAAGGATACAAAGGTTTGTGTTTAGGTTGGCACTCAAACTAACCTACACTCAAGTTTCCTTAAAATATATATGAATAACCTGGGATAATTTGAATGACTTCTTTCTATCATTTCTTCCTAGAAGAACATATATCTAATCAAGAATGTAGAAAGAAGATTTTACAAGTAAGAAACCTGATTACATGATATGATGAACCTTCCTGGATATGAGGAGAGATTTTCATAGAGTTTTCATTCTTATGTAGCATCCATCTCTAGTTCGATTGAGCAGCATCTCTATTTATAGATGGTCTTTCTTATGATCATTGCCTTTGATCAGATCTCCAAGTGACACATGTTGATCATCTACTTATGTCTTGGAAAAGAAGACTAGAATATTAGCCTGTCTATTTGTAGTGTTCAGAAGCCATTGCAAGATTGAGGTTTTCGATGCTACTTCAAAACTACTCTTACTTTCTGAACATGGTTTCTGAACTCTTTCTTTTAGAAGCTGAGGTTGTTGACCAAGTTAATAGAAGAGATGAATCACCAATTTGAAACTGAGTTTGACTTTAAATTTGAATTTCAAAAATTCAAAATTCCCTCCTTTTCCAGGAACGTTAGGTTCTATAGTGAAGTGAGCTTTCTGAAGTGCGATATCAGTTCCTTGATAAACTTGGATCTTCTGATCTTCAATCCAAGCTTTATGATGATGAAATATTTGCGATCATGATGGTTGAAGATTGTGTAACATGTTGTTCTCAAAGTTTGCTTGATATCTTCATTTTGAGCGTACCTTTTGATGTTCAGTGCTACTTTGAAGTCAGTGCCTTGGTTTCTTGCCCTTGTTTTGATTTTCTTTTACTCGAGAGGCATGTATACTTACTTTGCACGATATAATATTCACTTCTATTAAGTTCAATCTCTTTATATGAGATAAATCATGTTTGCACATGCAAAGTGAAATTATTCTTGTGTCAAGTCTGTGTTATGTAATCCGAAAATACCTGTATGCTAAGTCAAGAAACTCAAGGTACACATTAGTCGTTCTTCAAAATGTTTTCTTTAAATTGATTATGTTGTCATTCAAAACATATTTCCTTAAAGTTTTCTGAAGAGTTCTAGAGCTAACAGAGATTTAGACATAACATTAATCCCAGCTCCAAGGTCAGCTAGGGCCTTTGTGATGTATAGGTTCCAAATAGTGAAAGGGATAGTAAATGTGCCTGGATCGTTGCACTTGGGTGGTAGATTGCCAGGCATGATAATGGAGGAGGCATTTACCCCATGGTCACCTTTTCTTCCCCATTGCCCTTGATTTTCCTCCTATTAGTGCAGAGATCTTTCAAGAATTTAGCATATTTGGAAATTTGCTTGATTGTATCAAATAGAGGTATGTTTACTTGCACTTTTTAGAAGGTTTCCAATGTGTCTGGATCCAAATTTGTAGTAGTAGCTTTCCTAGGTTGTATCCTCTGGAAATGGAGGAAAGAGAAAAATTTTCATCTCTGTGTCATCTATTGAGTGTTGTATGTAACGCCCAATTTTTATTAATTTTTACTGTCATTAGGAATTACCGAATTACCGTAGGTAAATATTATATAAAATTTGAGACCAAACAATCCTTAATAAAGGAATATAACGTTAGAAGAGAAGTTAGGAGCAATTCGTGCAAGTATTGCAAACCCGAATTTCTGTACGTGTAAAATGACCAAAATGCCCTGAGGTTATTTTAAGAAAATAAGGATCGTGGGCCCCACCCGTCCTCAAGGGGATGTTTTGATGTTAATAAGGGATTGTTTGTGTTATGAGTGTTAATAGAGGAGAAGAATCCTAATTTTGAGCTCAACGTGCGAAATGACCAAAACGCCCTTGCGGTTTAACCCAATTGCGTGCCGCTTAGCCCGAACCTCACTAAAATGTTTTAAAAGGTGTTTTTAAGCCATGATTAACCATTGGTTAAGCTCGGGTGGTCTCGGGCAATTTTTAAGTAAAATGATTTTTGCCCTCTCTTGTAGTTTTACAAATTTTGAGATTTTTGATTTGTCTAACGAAACCTAAGCAATATTAGGCTCAAATTAAAGCTTATTAAATTCTAATTATTAATCTAGAGTCAAAATTATTTATTTAAATTGATTAGAACCTAAAATTGCTTTAAAACACTCAAATTGCTTACTAATTCACCTAAGCCCTTAACCGTAAATTCTCTAAATTGCATGAATACCTTACCTACACCTAAATAATGCATGGAACACACAAATTTCTCCTCCTTGGGCTGTAATGGACGAAATTATTGATGCCATTATGCATCAGAATAATTGCCCAAAGATACACTAAAACAAAATGCCAAAAATTCCCTAAAACATGGCATAAAACATGCCTTAAACAAGGAATGATTTTCCTCCCTTTGTTCCCCATGAAAATCCATCAGCCTTCCTCCTTCATTTGTCCATTTATGAGCTTCAAAATCCCTATAAATAGGCATGCTTGAAGAGGTGTTAGAAGCCTTTGATCATAACTTACACAATTCTAGTTCTTAGAAGCACCAAAAGCTCTCATTTCCTCCTCCTCTTGGCTGAATTCTTTCTTCAAGTTTTCAAGAATATTTTCTTTCATTTCACTCCAAGAAACCAAGTTCTCTTCCTTTCCTTCAAATCAGATTAGGTAGGGAGTTGTTTCTAAGTTCATTTTATGCTATGACAAGTTATGTTTCTAGCTCAAAAATGATGATTTCATGGACTTTCTTCTAGCTTTCAATTTCGGTTTGTTTTCCCCTTTTCTTTTAAAAACATTTTGGCCTATGGCCTAGATTATGATGAGACCATGGTTTGATGATGAGGTTCTTGAGTGTTGGTTGCAAAGCCTTCACAAGTTAGACCTCTAAAACTTGAAAGTTTCACTAGTTTTAGAGCTTTACAATTTGATTTTTCTATCCTTATTTTCTTTAATGATTTCGGCCAAATGGCCTAAGAAGGAATATGATGATAGCTTGATGATGAGGACCTTGAGTGTTGGTTGTAAATCCATCACAAGTTAGGCCTTTAAAGCTTGAAAATTCCACTTGATGCAAAACTTTAAAGAACGATGCTTTTATGATGTAAAAATAAAGATCTTGAGTTTAGAACTTGAAAGATGTATTTTTCACTTTGTCTTGCTAAGATATATATATTGGGTTGAATTTATATTTCTCTAAAGTCTTGGAAGAGCTCTAGTAAAGAAATAAAAGGAACTTGCATCCATGTCTAAGTGTATGCCTTGCATAACCATGTTTACTTTTAATGTCATCACTAAATTCTCATGTTTATATTTCAAGTTGTCACTTAATCTTCAAAGATAATAAAGAGGATGCATCTCATATTTATTTTATGCTCTCACTTTATTTTATAATGGCTAAAAGAATCAACGCATGACATGTTTATTTTTATGTCATCACCTAAAGATCCTAGAGCTCAAAGACTTGCCCAAGTATCACAAGCAAAGAAATAAGATTATTGGAGTTAAAGAATTGATTCTTTAAGAAGTCTTGAGATTGGAGCTTAAAAAGATGTAATAATAATTCTCTTCTCCCTTCACCGGTCCAGTGCGGATTTCGCCATTCGGTTTCTAAGATTCTCTTCTTCCTCCACTGGTCTTATGCGGACTACCCGCTCCAATTTCTTGCATCATGTTTATATTTCAAGCTCTTGCATCATGTTTAATTTTCAAGTCATCACCTTAAATCTTAAAGATAAAGAAATGGATTTGCATATCATGTTTATAATTCCAAGTTATCACCTTATAATGACAAGATTAAAATGAGGTTGCATAGCATGTTTATGATTCTAAGATATCACATAAATCTCTTAAGCTCAAGACTTGCTCCTTTTATCTTAAGTGAGAATTTTAATTATGAAGATTCTTTCAAGTTTAGCAAAAAGAATTAGTTTCTAAAAGAGTTTTAAAGCTTTGCAAGGATTCTACGGGAAACTAATATTTTATGTTCACTTAAAATGTGATTTTATACAATTATATGAGGTTCATGATTCGGCTTCTGATATGAGATTAGTACCAATAAATGATGATGATTTAATATGTTTGAAGTTGTGATAATTATGGTTTATTCTATGCATGTTAGAGATAAAACTAGCTTCCTAGAAAATCGTAAAAGCAATATTTCTAGAACTTTAGAGAATGAAATTTATGCATTCTGTCAGAGCCTTTAGTGACCTTAAGAACCAGATTTTATTATGTTTAGATAAAGGACAATGATTCATAATTGGTTTAGTAATTAATTTTAGCATCATAGGGAAAGCCGGTAACGAGAAAGGGTTAAAAACGTAACTTCTAGCATACCGTAAAACTTTAAGAACAACTTACTGTCTATGCTACCCCATATAGTCTAATAATGTTCTTAAGGCTTATAATTGATGGTAATAAATCCCTTAGATGCATAAGTAATTAGTTTAAGGTTACCCAATTTTAGAGTTCGGTTATTTAAGGGAGCTTCCTTGAGAATTTTAGATGACATCTTTTGATGCTTTGGAATGTAGTTATATGATGAAGTAATGCCTCCTGAGAATTTGATATTATTGAATGATTTCATGGCTTGCATGTTATAGTTGCTATTGTAAACAATGAGAATGTTCATGCATCTTGATGATTATGATATAACATGCTAAGACTTAATGGTGACTTAAACTTATGAGGAAATGATCCTTTGGACCCATCAGACTATAGGTGGTGAAAAGGTGATCCTGAGAAATGATCCTTTAGACCCATCAGACTATAGATGGTGAAAAGGTGATTCTTGTCCCCTAGCCCGTTCTCTCAAAAGGGTAGAGTTGGGATTTTAACTTATCAAAAGGGATAAGTATATGCTAGTGACGACTAGTAAGGTATGAGCTCATAACCTAGATTACTCCCAAAAGGGTGGAGTATAGGGTGGCCCAGGAAAATGATGATGAAAGTAACTTTAAGTCACCTAAGAAACTAAGTAAATGCATTATGTGAATATGATGTTCTACTATGCATAGTATTTATGAGATGATGATGAGAAATATGATGTTCTTTTATGCATAGTATTATGAAATGATGATGAGGAATATGATGTGATTTTATGCATAACTATGTTATTATATATGAAAGGAAAAGTTCATTATATACATGACATGCTAAGTTTATGATGCATTATAAGACGCATGATTAAAATCGACGAACCTCGGTAAAGTATATTTTCAAACTTAATAAATCAATCTTAGCATGCTCATTATTTCATAATAACCCCGAGGTTCCTGGGGACGATGATGATGACACAATGCATCATGAGGTGAGTACCCTCCTGAGATTCTTTTTATAAGTTTCTCACTCCCTCTATTTTTCTTTCCATCTCGTCTTCAGAAACGAAGGAAGCGTTCGTGAATCACATTGAGGCTTTCACCGGTAGCTGAACTTGATCCTCTAGTTTCACTCGTATATTTTAGATATTTATCCCTATCCCTGGAGTGTTATTACTAGGTGCCATTAATGGATGTCCTTCCATCCATATATTATTTATGTTTTGTTAGATTGCCTACACCTAGTCTTATTTTATTGGTAGGCAAAATATCTATGTGATATGTAATTATGGATGTCATATGATAGAGCCAATATGATGTGTTTCTTCATGATATGTCTATTCATTTCTGCTTTATCTCGATTATCGTTCACATTATGCGCGGCTCACGTTTTCAATTATGTTTAAAAAAAAATGGCTCGTAATTTCACTAAGTATTTTCAAAGTATGATGAAAGAACTGAAGCAAAGAGTAAAGTCTAGTAATTAATCAGATACAACCTAGGTGTATTGGGTTAATTATTAGGGTGTTACATTGTAGTGCTTTCTAGAATTCTTTCAAGTTACTTCTTCAGTCTGGTTGAGCATGCAATGCTGTTTGAGTGCTATGGTGCTCACCCGAGAGGTGCTTTTATCCTAGTTCTTCATCTGCATGCTTAGCTGAGTGTTGTAGTCCTGTTTGAGCACTGCGGTACTCAAAGGAATCACCTATGTGCCTAGTTTTCTCTTGCTTATCTTCCTTTGTATGCCTAGTCACCTCTGGAATTTTTGTTCTGAACCTTAGTATGATTGCACAGACATTTCCCCTTGGGTTAGACACAATTTGAAAGGGTAATTGGGTAGCTGGGCCTGCAAACTTTGGTTTTGTTTCAGTTGAGTCACCTCTTCTCTTAGTTGGGCATTCTCTTTTCTTATTTCCTGTATTTGCTCCATCATCATCTTCATCATTTCAGTCATAGTGGGGTTTGAAGATGGAGGTGCAGAGGGCTGGTTGCCTGATGAGGTGCCAAGTATTTTTGCTGAAGGTTGGCCCTGTGGCTAAGAATTATTTCCCCACTTCAAATTGGGGTGATTCTTCTAGTTGGAGTTATATGTGTTCCCAAATAGGAACTGGCCTGCCTAAATTCTGAGGTGGATTCTATAAGGGGTTTGTTGCTGCTACCTAATCATTGAATCATCTTGCAAAGCGAGGCACATGTTAGTGTGATGTTCATTTGAAGTCCATATGCTACATATCTTAGGAACCATTGGAATTGCTACCTAGTTCACCATCAATTACTACATTAGCCTAGCAAGTTCCTAAAGTTGATCAACATGGATTCTCTAGCTAGTTCACCGCATGAAGGCCCCTAGTAATTGTGGCTTGCGCTGATCTAAACTGTTGGAAGTTGGAGCCATATTTTCAATCAATGCACGAGATTCTTCTAGTGTCTTATCCAAGAGTGCCCCTCCACTTGAGCATCAATCATGCACCAATCAGTAGGTACAAGACCTTCATAAAATTATTGGAGGAGGAACTTCTGGATTTGATAGTTGGGCGCTGGTACAAAGGAGCTTAAAACACTCCCAGGACTCATGGAGAGCCTCATTTGATTGGCAATTCTAGAGATCTTCTTTCTAATAGAAGCCACTCTAGAGGTGGGAAAATACTTCTGCAAGAAAAGCCTCTTCATCCCCATCTAGCTGTTTACAATCCCATTTGGAAAATTAAAGAACTAGTTTTCTGCAACACCCTCTAGGGAGAAGGGGAATTCTCTTAGTTTAATATTATCCACCTCCATTCCATTGGGTATCATGCCAGAACACACCATGTGTAGCTTCTTCAAGTGCTGGTGGGGATCTCTCCACGCCCATGGAACTTGGGGAGCATGAACCATGTACCCTTTGAGCTCAAAGTCATTGTCAAGCCTGGGGTATATAATTGTAGGGCTTCCTGGGTAAAATCAGGAGTATGACCTCCATAAGTGTCCTATTCCTACCTCAAATGCCACCTATTTTTCAGAAACAATAAACAAAGGATTAGAAGGCTCAAAAGTTCCATTTGTTGACGCTTTATTTTTCATAAAGTTTTCTGAATTTCAGAGTCAAGAGGTATCAAATTTAGGAACGGGGAATGCCTCATACAAGTTAAAAAAAAAAATTCTTTTTTTAAATAAAAATAGAAACAGGAATAATAAAAAATAAAATAAACTGAAATAAAAATAAAAATAAAAACAAAAACAAAAATAGTGAAATTACAACTAAGTTTTAATGTCTTCCTGGCAATGACACTAAAATTTGAACGAGGCTGTCACATACCTCATCAAATTATAAATTAATTTATGCTAAGTTGCACAGAAAAAATGTAGTAAAAGGGCATAACCTAGGTCATCTCTCAAGGAGGCTTCAACACTTAGTTAGAAAATTTAGGGGTTTTGAAGAATGAGAATTAAGCAATTTAAATGAAAAGATAATAGCAACAGTGAAGAAGGTAATAGTGCAAGGTATTCTTAGGATTAGAAATTAATTACCATTGACAAAATATTAAACCTATAGGTGATTATTAGTGATAAATTACTGACAATTATACTATTGATCGATTGACTTCTAGAATTTGAGTAATGCAAATAACTAATAAATAGGATCTCAATTTATTTAGAAATCACATTGATTAAATGAACTAATTGCTATAGCCTAACAACCAATTAGAAAGTTAATTCTAATATTCTCAGATAAAAATAAACCAATGGATATATCAATTTATGCCCAAAGGGTTTCCCTAAATGATGATCATCGATTTAGTTGTTACAATAAAGATTAGAATAATCACCACAATAATTATAGGAATAAAAGCTACAGAACATTAAGAAAACCAATACATTTAATATCAAAAAGGGTCTCGAACATCATCCCAATCCATCTGGAAACCCTTGCACTAGTAAAGAATTCTACTCCTCCATCTCTGGAGGATTACAACAATGAAGATAAAAGAGAACCTGAAAATAATAATAATAATCATTACCATAATCTCCAATACAAAGCGCCTTCACTAATGGAATCTCTAAGAGAGAGAAGAATGAGAAGAGGTTGTAGAGAGAAGATGGAGAGAGAAGAGAAAGAATAATAGCAACTAAAAGTGGTAGGCTAAAAGTGAGTCAAAAACTAGGATAAAAGTCTGTGTCAATCTCTTAAATATGCTCTCTAAAAACAGGCCAAAGTAGGCCCAAAAACAAATTAATGAGCTGATAAAATGCCATCACATGAGTGCTCCAAGTGCTAAATGAGTGCTAGGCTCGCGGTGCGCTATGATTAAAATCATTTTTCGTGTTCTGTTGAGCTGGATAGAACTGATGTATTCATGTATTTGTTCAATTTTGGCCTTTTAAACATCTGAATTTGTCCCTGGAACTGGAAATATAGATTGTAAATATTTGAATAATCTTTCTAACGCCACCAAAATCACCTCAAACGGACATCTGTAACTCTAGATATTGCGAAAATACTAACTAGAGGTCAAGTTGGGCAGCATCAGAACATCAACAACCTTTAATCTTGCAACTCGATTTTTTCTAAGATGATCTTAGAACTAGGTTTTGAGCTAAACATGAAAGTTTTAAAGGACTTCTTGATCTTTTCAAAACATCTTTACTTGTCTCAATCTGATCCCTATAGATAGAGATATAGATTTTTCATTACAATGCTTTCTACAAGTGTGCTTAAATAAACTCAAGAACACTTCTATTTAGCTCAGAAATTCTCCCAAATTGATTGTTGCTACAAGCTCCATGCAGAGACTTCCAGTCTTGTTATTGATATTTTGCACTTAATTCAAAGCTCTTGTATACACAAACCATTCTCAAAGAGATAGGTTAAACGCAACAAACTCTAATCCAGTAATTATTCCCAAAATTCATACAAACTCAATGATTCTATAAAAAAATGCACAATGAGGCACAAGTCAAAATCCTAATTAATCACATCAATAACATAGTAAACTCATGCAAAAAACTAAGAATTAGAAGCAAAATAATTGGCATAAATGACTCTTATCAATGTACTATATCTTTTTTGTCTCTTAGAGGAACTGTGTTAAACTTATTGCGTGAATTTCTTTCTTGGGCCTATGTGTTTCATGAATCTAAAACATTGGGGTTTGGTGGTCACGCATCATGAAAATCTAGTAGGTTCAGTTTTTGTAATTGGGGGATTTGGAAAATTTAGAAATGTAATTCTATGCCATTTTAAATGGTTTTTGCTTCTAATAACTAATATATAATTATGACATTGTTATTTGCATCACATAGTATTGATTTCATGAGTTGCCTTGATGTTTCCTTATCACTATGGAGTATTTATCTAAGTAACTTGGTGCTTATGCTTTGTCAAATTTATTGATATTTGATACTCTAGAGTTTGCCATTGAAGAATTGTTATAGATGTGATGATTTTTCTTTGCTAGGTGAAGAAAATGATCCTCACAAAGCAGTACCAATGCATACACTTAGCCAGTTGTCAATCCCCTATCCTTTGGAACCTAAGTGAAGATGTAACATTCTTAGTATTTCATAATCCAAATTGGAACCCAAACCAATTTCTATCCTTTGAGCATCTTGATTTGTTCTATCATCTAACAGTGCCTTATTTTATTGCAGAGCTTACATGTTGGTTGCACAGAGGTAAAATAATTTTAAACTGATCTTGGTTTTGATATTTATTTAAATTTCTTTTCATTATATTCTCATGTTACTTGGTTCCTATTGAATCTTTGGTATGGTATAATTTTGGTCCTTATTCTATTTAATTACTCACAATGAATTCTTTTAGCCATTTGTTTGTGGTTTTAACGTTATATGTTTATGTTGTGTCCCAATTTTGATGTGCATGCAGTTTATTTTACAAGCTCTATTAATAGTCCAACTTCTGTTTGAGTGATCTTTGTATTTATTTGGAAATCAAACTTTGGTTAATTTCATTGAATGTTTTGTTATGTACTCAGATTAGGAGTCTGCCATTTCTACGTTGTGTTGGTTTCCTGTTGTTTTGTCTTAATATCTTTTGACTAGTCTTTGTTCTTTCATTCACTATCCTATAATGCTTTACATATTTGTTTGAATTGTTGATAGATCATAGATTATCTTAAAACCTAATGTATGGGTGCCTTAACTTGAAAATTTTGAGTTAGTCCTCTCTTAATTGGTTCAAGATAGTTGAGAGTGTAGTGATTAATTGTACATAGGACTTACAATTTTAAGGTTGTCTTAGTTTTGACATTCTGAGCAAATAAATTGACCAAATGATACTATGATTTGGTTTTTTTGAATGTCTTATTTTGATTTTCAGTACTTAACTCTTTCTGTTTAATTAGTCTTCATGTTTGAAATTCATACTTTGGTTAGTTTCAAAGAATTTGTAGTTGCATAATTTTTGTTTGTTTTAAACCTTTCTTTACCTGGACTATATGTATTTCTACGTCCATGTCAATTCTTTTGGTTTAAATTGTCTTAATCTATGTTCTCGTGCTTCAAATTTAAAGATTAAACTTTTTTTAGCCTCAAGTTTGATCTTATAGTTGATATGTTTGTGTTATGCCCTTTTACAAACTATTGTCTAGTTTCTGTTATTTCTATTTCACTGAATTATGTTAATCATATTCGATGTATATGTTAATCCTAATAATGGCTTTTATTCTTCTAATTCAGCCATTTAATTGGTTGTTTGCAAAGATGACTTTTTGTTTTGTTTGTCCAATTGGTTTTTGTTTATAGACTACGAGGCTAAAGCCCAACGAAAAAACACAAATTACACGCTAACTATCTGAGGGAAAGAGACACCCCTTAAGTCATTATTAAAAACAATAGACAAGAAGCTAGGGAGCCTGTCATATAAAAATCACTTTTTCATCTTGCTAGTGCGCATGTCGAGCCAAAGCATCAAGCACAAGTGTTCCTCTCCCAGAATATATGTGACATCCAAACTATCCAGTTCCTTCGTAGGAGACCTTTTATAGTTTCAACCAATATCGAGCCCCTGGCTGAAATCCAGAGCACATCTCCACTAGAACTTGTCTGAAGCCCATGTCCCAAGCCACCCAAAGACCATGATGAATTCCTCAGAGCTCAGCTGAAGTGATCCTGCATGTACCGATTGGACACTATAGTCTCTAATGAAGCACCCTCTATGTTCTCGCAAAATGCCTCCACACATTGCCAAGCCATCTCTGAGAGACCCATCTATGTTAATTTTGATCCAGTTTATAGGTGGTTACATCCAAGCAATTTGGATCAAAGTAACTAGGTATCTTTCTTCTAGTATCAAGACAAGCCCCTAAGTCGAGCTATAGTCCTTTGCAAGCCACATAATAGTGTGCTTGACAGAATTAGGGTCAACATTTTCCCTTTCAAAAATTCCCTTATTACGTTTATGCCAAATTTCACTACAAATGGTGCTAAAAATAGAGGCTAGCTAACCTCTTTAAAAGTGCGAGTTGTCTCTTGAAGATTCAGCTCCAGCCAAAGATGGAGAGAGTTAGAGTCAAAACCAACAGAGAGTGACTAATACCAGTGTTAGTCTAAATACCCGATGCCAATGAGCAATCTCGAAGCACATGGAACACTATTTCAAGAGGATCATTACAAATAGAACAACCTGCCATGGTAGTCATGCAACATTGGGCCATCTTTTGATTGGTGAGAAGTGCATTATTAGCAACCAACCAAAGGAAAGCTTTCAAGCATTGCAAAACATTGAGCTTCCAAATGAGTCTAAAAAAATTTGTGCCTCTTGGTGGAAAAAAGGACCTACACGTCCATGGCTAACTTAGGAGAAAACTCCTGTCATTTGGGAACCAGGCAACGTATCCGCACCTACACTCATTTGCGGGGAGCAATTGGCTTAATTAACTTAACAACATCTAGAGGGAGAACCTAGAGAGTTTTGACCAATTCCAATCACCATCCACATTAACATAATCTCCCACTTTAGCTAATACCTCCTCATCACCCAAATCAATATTGGAGAAATCTTGCAAGTTATGAAAACTAGGAAGCCAATTATCCATCCAAAAGTTAACCCTACTCCCATCACCAAGTCGCAAGATGAGATTATTGAAAAACTTTTGCTAGATTTGACAAATATGAAGCCAAGCATTCGATGATTGAGGTTTCTTCTTGATAAAAGGAATCAAATAGGTCCCATAGGCATATTTTCCCTTAAAAACTTTAACCCATAAGGCCTCCTGTTATGAATCAACTGCCAAGCCAGCTTTATTAAGAAGATAGCATTGGTGTCTCTCAGCGCCTAAACCCTAGTCCTCCTTCACATTTTGGTTGACAAATTTTCTCCCAACTCACGAGATGCAACTTCCTTCTGTTGTCTGCACCATTCCAAATGAAGTTCCTACATATTTGATCGATTTTATCACAAACACTCAAAGGAATATGAGTAGTTTGCATGATGTAAGATGGAATTGCAGACAGCGTTGATTGAGCCAAAGTCACATGCTCTACTAAGAAGGGTACGAGCCTTCCAACCATTCAACCTATTTTGCATACGATCAAAGATATATTGGAAGTTCTGTTGCTTCATTCTATCATGCCACAAAGGGACTCCAGATACTTGCCAAGGTTAACAGTTTGTTGCATACCAAGAACATCACAAATCTCCTGACGTCAAGACTAATGGACATTATTAAGAAAAAAATTCTCAAATCCTGCTTGGCTAACTCTCTAACCAAAACTAGAGCAAAACAAATCTAAGGCCTGATTAATAACATGTACCTGGGAACAGGAGCCTTGGCAAAGAGCATGAGATCATCGGCAAAACACAAATATGAAATCTTTAGCCTATCCCTGCTTAAACCAATCGGCTCCCAACTAGAAACCAAAGAAGAAATAAGTTGGGAAAGCCTATCAATGCAAAGAACAAAGAGGTTTAGGGATAGAGGGCCCCTTTGTTGTATGCCTTTGCTAGGGGTAAAGGTATCAGTTTGTCCACTATTCCATAGTAATCTCATATCAGCGAGGTTACACACCACCAAATCACATCAATCAGTTCCTTGGAATGTTGGTATCCTAGAGCATTTCAAGGAGGAATTGCCAATTGAGCCTGTCATAAGCTTTCTCCAAGTCAATTTTGAGGGCCATAAAGCCTTCCTTACCTTTCTTAATTCACATAGAATGAATAACTTCCTGAGCAACCAAAATGTTGTCTATATTGTGCCTTCTAGGAATAAAACTATATTGTTCTAGACTAATAATCTTATTCATAACCGCCTTCAAATAACCAGCCATGATTTTGGTTACTAGTTTGTAAGTCACATTGCACAAACCAATAGGGCGGAACTAGGAGATGTGGTCAGGCCTTTCCAATTTTAGGATGAGTAAGATGAATGTATTATTAATCGATTTAATTATCAGGGATTTTCAAAAACATTTGTCACCCATTCCACCATAGAATCACGTACATGGTCCAATTCTCTGAAAACAAAGCTGGAAGCTCATTTGAGCCTAGTGCTTTCCAACCACCCATGGAGAAGATCGTATTCTTTACTTCCTCCACTGTCATAGGTGTTCCTGGGCCAGAAATTCTTTGCAAGCATTGGGAACATACCCGTAATCCCAAAGGACACATAATTACTTTTCACAGCATACAAGGTTAAGAAAAACTCAATTCCCATCTCTCATAAGTGTTGTTGATATTTTATCCACTCACCTTGGTCATTATGGATGGGCATTATTCTGTTTTTTCTCTTTCTAGCCATACTAAGGCCATGAAAGTATGTAGTGCTTTTATCGCCATAATTCAACCATTTATTCCTGGAATTCCGCTTCCAGTAAATTTCTTCCTAAATCAAGAAATTCTCATCATCTCCAAAGCGCTTTTGAAGGTCTTTGAGGAACGATTCTCCTGGAAGAAAAGCTTGCGAGCTATCCTTTCCAAATGCAATAGAATATAGTTTTTCTTAATGCATAACATGCCCAAAAACTTCCTTATTCCAAATGCGAAGCACTAACAAAGGAAGGGATGTTTTCTAATAAATCACCCTTAGCATCCCACGAAGTCACAAGAAGAAATGAAAATTCTCATGAGCTAGCCAAGTAGCTTAAAAAGCAAAAGAGACAGTCCACAACATAACTCCCAAAGTCACCAAAATCAACAACCAAAGGAATGTGATCACATTTAAGCTTAGGGAGGTGCTTAACAATTGCATCCTTGAATAAAATTGACCAAGCATTATTACCAACAACAGGATCTAAATGACGCCTGATGTTATGATGTTGCCAAGTAAAAGGTTGACCTACAAAGCCTAAATCATTTAGACCACAATCTAATAAACACTGACTGAAAGAGAGGGAGTTACATGATAGCTATGAGGTTCCCCCGTATCCTCCATGGTGAGGGTAAAATTAAAATCACCCCCTACACACCAAGCACCTTACATAGTGGTAGGCAGGAATCTGAAAGAGTCCCACAAATCCCTGTGAAACCAAGAATGAAGACTCCGTAATTATTATGAAATGCCAAGGAGATGCCCCATTAAAGCAAACTAGGAAGTGAGCAAACTGCATATTCTCTGAGTGAGGTGAATTGTCCAACTAGATTTCTACCAAAAACACCATATGCCCCTAGAAAAGCCAACCCGATAATAATATGGAACCTATCAAAGACAAAACTCTTGATGATAGAACGAGCTTTAGTACCACCCACGTGAGTTTCAAATAAACCAAAAAAGGGGCCCTATAAGGAGAGTGAGATCCTTTACCATCATAGCAAAGCCTTTACTAGAAACACCTCAACAATTCCAGAATGACATTCATGGGGAAACCAATAGGAGAGGTCAAAGCACTGAGGTCACCAAACAAAGCTAGTCTAAGGTTGGTAGGAAAGCAACCTTTTCAACTTCCATCCGACTTCCCCTTGGGTAACAGTTACCTTATCGATGAACTTGTCCATAGGAGAACTATCATCATCAAAATCTAATGGGTTAGAAGTTACCTCCATACTACCCCTTCCCCATATAAACAACGAGCCATCTCTACACTTGTGTTTCATTAAATAGTTCATGCATGTTTCCAGTATCATAACCTTGGATGAGAAGCTTTTGCATGGTATGAAACTCATGCCAACATTTAGCATGATCAGGGTTTGCTTTAGAGTCCCTACTAGTAGATTGGGCATTGACTTTTGATATCTAAACCACTAGGGACTTTCCTTTGTTCATTGTCATCCCATTACTAGTTGTGCACTTTTGTGATGGGCTCCTTGGGCTTGATCTTTTTGACTCATACATGAGTATTTCTTCCTTGGGTCTTCGGCCATTGTTGCGTCCATTTCTAGTAGCCTTATTTTGTGGCTTAATATCACCCACTTGGCATGTTGGCTTTTAGGCCTCGTGGGTAGCCAACCTCCTCATCATCCTGGCTATCATTGGGAGTCAGTGCCGCAATCTTGAGTAGTCCCAATCACATTCTCGTGATTTGTATTATGATGCACTATGGATTTTGTACGTGATCCTAAATTGATTCTCCTCAATTTTTCGCAATCATCCAAGGGCCAAAACAATTGGAATCCTGATTTGAGACTTGGTTAACCAAAGAATCTAGTCCGAGATTCACGCCTTATAACTTGAGGCTAGTTGATTGTTGGTTGTCCTTGCGTCTTAGGCATCCCGCCACCACCTTGATGAGTTTCGGCCCCTGCTGCCCTATTGCACCAAATGCATTCATTTGTTTATGCATGTAAACCCCACAACTAAATAGATTTGATGGAGACCCTCATACTCAATGTAGAAAACCATTCCAAGGCCTCGAAGGACGGGATAAGTTGTCGCCTTATATCTATCTCCACACAAAATCGTGCAAACTTTCCTCTAGATTTTATGGAAGTTAATTCATCCACCTTAAGCAATGTACCAAGTTGTGACCCACTTTCCAAAGGAAACGATGATTGCATAATTCTATTGGCAACTTGGAAATCCTCCAGGCTTGCAATCTTCCTTATCTCCTTATCACAAGGTTTGAAAGAGGACGCCATCTCTACGTGGGTAAGTAATGATTTGCGATCATCCATGGATCCTCAAAAAGGGCTTGCCTTTAGTCGTCTCGTTAGAATCTCACCAGAAAAAGTCAGCATTAAGGTCCATAACTTTGACTAGACCATCCTTAGCCTACCTCTACTTACCCATGCATCAATTGCCCTCAAACTGATTCGTTGCCCAATAGCTTCACAATCAACGAACTTTTCCAAGGCTTACACAATCATCCATCTCCTCCAAGGTGACTTCAATCTTGGGGCTCGAGTTAAAGCTCGGGTCTCACTAGCCATTTGTAGCATTCATGTCACTATCTAGATACACTTCCACCATCACCTGTGCTATTTCCTCTGGGTGAGGTTCATCCTTTCAGCTAAAATGATGTCCTTTTAAGAGGGTTTCTATACCAAGCTTGTATCCACCATTTCTAGGTCCTTCGCTTCTTCCACCACTATATCGACCTGATCACCGTCTCTGCTGTCATTGATCCTATGCGTCTTGACTTTCTTAGTGCCTCGAGCCACTTGGTCATCTTCTTCAGCTGCCCTTCCTTTTCTAATCCCATCTTCTTCAGCTTCCTATCACGGCTATTGACATACTACTATTATCTCAATCTTTGTTTGTCCAATTGTTGTCTCTGGGATGATAAATTTTGATTTATAAGTCCATACAGTGGCTTAGGGAATGTTGTAGTAGCAACATTGTTGGGTATATGCACTTATCTGGCAGTGGAGCTCATGTTGTTTGGTGTTTCGAGGAATCATCTCTATGTTTCTAAAACAATATGCTCATTCTGAATTCTTATTTGTTGTGATTTAGAGTAACACTGAGTTTGTATCAATCGTATTCTATTGACAGGTTGAGAACTAATGATGGGGTGTAGCATAATAAAAGACAAGGTGTGGTATATTTGAAGATAATCACTGATTGTAAAATTGAATTCACAAACAAATTCTCAACAAATCGAAGATAATTATGTCATATTGTAAATTAGATATTGTAATATAGGAGGTTAATTCGTATGTGTTTTTATTTTTAACGAATTCAAGTGTTCAATTGATATGGTTTTTTTTTTATGTGAAGTGTTGAATTTATATTAGCTTTAAAGTTTCTATTTGTATGTTCGATTAGCTTATGATTTGGTCCTTTTTTTTTAATTGTTTTGGTTTGATGATTTGGTCCTTTAATATATATCTTTTTATCAGTATGTACTTTGGGCTCTTGATCTTCCTCGATGATCAATGTGTTGATTGAGCTTTTGCCATGAATTTATTAGAATTTGGAAATCATGATAAATAGTAAAGAAGTGAAGGTTCTTACAATATAATCTTAATTATTTTTCAAATAATTGAAAGTTTCATTAGTGTTTAATTAGCCATAACATAATAAAAGAACTATATGTGTTTAATACTATAACTTTCGTTAGTTTGTAGTTAATTTGGTCAAGTAAAATGTGTTTAAATATTTTATGTTTAAAAAAAATTAGGTTCATTTCTCAAGTTGAAGTTATTTAATCTTTTTATTATTATTATTATTATTATTATTATTATTATTATTATTATTTTGGGTTCTTCATCTTACAGATGAGAGATTATTTTTATGGGTAATAGGGTTATTTAATTTTTACCAAATATAATAAATTGAAAATCAAAAGCAATATCAAAAGAACGTACAAATAATAAGTAATAAATATGAAATTATAAATTATAAGATTATAAGCAAATGTTGATATATCATATGGTTAACTTTATGAGTCCAATTGTAATTGGTATCCGGTACAAGAAAATAATTTAAGATTTAATTATTTCGTATTTATGTGAACGTTCAAAAATATTTTACTATCAACTTTTATATTTTTAAGTTAAACTTTTTTCATTCTGATTGTAGTTGATAGAAAAAAAATTATTTAAGTTATAATTGTTTCATTATGTTAATGATTTGATAGGGGCTCGATGAAGAGTAATTGTAGCATTATTTTTATGTAGTCAAATTATATATAAACAAGATGGTATTTCAAATTATGTCATTGTTTGTGAAGTCCGCATTAAAACGATGAATTTTGAGTTACTACCAACGTTTATTTTAACATTACAGTTAGTACTTTTAAGAAATATGGTCATAAATCATTAAGTAATTTCAATTTATTTTCTTCTTTGATACTATAGATTACTAATAGCCAAATATTTATGAGAGTTGTATATGCCTATATGTTGCATGGGTATCATAATGACAAGTTTCATTTTAACATTTATTGGATAACTGAGTCCTATTCATGAAGTCTAATTTTATTTATATAATATTTTTTCAATGTAATATTTTTATAATAGCTAAACAAATATATAAAATTAATTAATATTCATCTTGAGATGAGAAATAAAAGTCTTATAAAAGTTATAAATTATTTCAGAATACATAAAAAAGACATATAAAGACACAAAAAAAATTTAAAATAAATCTTCAGATTTTGATATAGTAGATATAAAAAAAACAATACTTATCTTTAAATAAACCGTGCTTGGCACGGGTTCCAACTAGTTGTTCTAATCCAAAAAGTAGAGCATCTTGCGCCAGCTCAAGCTCAACCAGGGCCGAAGGTGACCGCAGAGAGAGAGGAATCTGCCACTGAGTTCAACAAGATTCATTGACTTTTTGGATTTTTTTTTTT
This sequence comes from Dalbergia oliveri, assembly GCA_030441495.1. Lineage (NCBI taxonomy): Eukaryota > Viridiplantae > Streptophyta > Magnoliopsida > Fabales > Fabaceae > Dalbergia > Dalbergia oliveri. The sequence goes on along the minus strand of JAMLFY010000001.1, from coordinate 25,698,654 downwards.
TTCATCAACGACAGAAATAATAGAAAAGAATTAGAAAAGGAAAGACAAAGATTAGAACAAAATTACTTTCCCTTTTGTTTGCTTTAATTTAATTAGCTGTATGTTATTTGCTTCGCTCCTTATTATTTATTATTTTAGCTATTTCCACAAGAATTAAGGAAGACAATATAAAATATGCTTATTAAAATATTCTTATTTAATGTTATATTTAATTAATTTGTTATATTAATGTCATGTGTCACAGACAGTAAAATTTGCTTTTATATTTGCCTAGAAATCATATATTTGAAGTTGATAAAATAAAATAGTAGAACTCCAGATTGATCATTGAAAGAATTGTAAGATATGAATTAAGTCTTTAAAATATTTGTGACTTAATCCAACTTTTGTTTCGATTAGCTTATGGTTGGATTAGCTTAGTCTTTAAAATATGAATTAAGTTTTTAAGTTTGACGTAGTTAATAATCAAAAGGTTTTTGAGATAGCTTTAGAAAAAATGTGACTATTTTCTTAAAATATTCTCTTGTCAGACATACTCTTTAGACTCTTCTGATTGGTTTGGAGCATCTGGCTTGCTGTTATTGTGATCATAAATTGGAGCATGGATTGCTCTACAGTCGTGAAAGTTAAAACACTACTGAAAAGGTAACCATTGATTCATGAGAATGAATGAATGATGGATATCATGAATACTTTTGTCTAAATTAAGCGATAAAATGGAACATAAAAAGTACATTGTAAAGGAATGAGAAGAAGACAGGAAGGAATGTCTCCTACAGTTTCGTGCTTATATTTGAATTTTTATTTTTATTTTTTTTGTTTTCCTTTTACTCAGCAGTACTTAAGTTCAAAAGCTTCGTGCAAATTTGCTAAATCCCTAATGGATTTTTTTGGGTACATTTCTTTAAATATTTCCTATAATATTATTTTGGTTTATATAACCTGTATTAAGAGTTTATTTAATTTTGGCTAATTTATTTTGAGTCAAAGTGACCTGTCATAGGATAAATCTCTTGCAAATTAATTTTTTTCATTTGGGTGTGTTTCATATGGGGTTAAAAATAAGGTGAAATTTTTTAATCTGATACTAAACATACCAACAAATAAAACTCTCATAGACTAGCAAACTAAAATTGCATGAAAATTCACTGGATAAGTGATCATATGTTTCTGGTGAACTCAGCAGGAACTACCGCAAATCCTCCCTTGCACACGTCTAACAAACTCGCTAAAACTATCAAGCAAAAATTACTTCGCCACTTACGACACACTTGTAATAAGTCATGTTGCTACCAAGATAAATCACAGCCCATGAGTCCACCAACTACACAACAGTTACACGCAGGGTGTTCAAATCCAATCAAATTCAATGTAAACCACTCATCTAATCCAATCTAATCTAAAACCCAATCAAAATCACAAAATTTTAGATGAATTTAGATTTTAACTGCAGTTTTAGGTTCGTTTAAATTTGCAATTGGTATTTTAGAAAATCCAATCCAAACCAAACCCATACAATAATACATATTTACTATAATTACTAGTCCAGTACATTTCATGTGTATTGACCCCCTTTATTTGAAGCCCATCTTGCCTTTCATGGCCCACAACAATCCACAAGTCCTGACCCAAATAATAAGCAAATATACAGCATTGAGACATCTTTACATGGCTTTGTTTCTTCTAATTTTATTGCTTTGTTTCCTGTGGTGTTATGGGTGTGGACTATAGAGCATAGCTCAATTTAACCGGAAAAAAAATTGTTAAGGCGAAACATTAATTGGTGTTTTATGGAAAGAATATTTTTACTTTTTCATCACATTGTTGTTTTTTTTTTCAGAAAAAAAAATTACATGTCCAATCTAATCCAAATCGCGAGGAATCGGATTGGATTGAATCGAATTCCAAAGAGGAAATCATCCAATCCAAGCCACACCGCAATATATTTTAATTTTTAGATTGGATGACTTTTTAGCCTAACACCGATCCAAACTACAATGCGAACACCCTTACTTACGTGGCCTCCTACATCAAGTCCACGTGGCGTGGGCTAGTAATAATACAGACCAGTGGGTGCCACCTTTTGTTACAAACATACAGTATCTATTGGAAATGGTGTGCAACTGATAATGAAAAATAATATATATATTTAAAAAACTTGTAGATGATTCGGACGAAGGGCATACAGAACAGTGGGTCTACCCCAAGTTTCAGCCAATAGTAAATTTCGTATTCTCTACAAGAATCGCCAAAATTGATTTCGTAATAATAGTTATCTATATATATATATATATATATATATATAGACATTACCATGTCCATAGCCTAATTGACAAAAGTGAGCTGCAAAGGGGCGTCAGGCTCTTCTGAGTTCTGAGAAAGGCAACAATTCTTCCATCCTGAGAGGATTAACATGTGGCAATTCTTGTAATTTTTTATGACCCAAAACTGAAAATTTTAGCAGTCATTATTACAAGTATGACACAACTGGAGTTGACTGACACTGCTAACACAAGCAACCAAATCAGAATCCTCATGAAAGCACGACGGGTGCATGGTAATATCTACATGATAATTGATTTCATCCTAACGGAGATGGAGGTACAACTATCCACTTCAGAAGGTTAGTTACTGCAGTGCTCTAAGTCAGAGTAATAATATGATACAAACATTGCTGCTAGATTCCCCTGCAGCATAACTTCTTACTGAAGAAGCAATTCACTTATCAATGACAAACTTGGGAGAGAACTTCAACAGCTGCAAATCACCTACAAGAGTGTCCATGTAAACTATAGTACAACAACAGGCCCTGACCGTAACCATAACTGATGAAAACTTTCTTCGCAGTGGTCATTTGGAAATACCATTTCTATTCTTTTAACACAGTCACAATCACAAGGTAGTGGACCCGGACCTTGTGTGTTTCAGACTGCTTATAGAGTGTAGGAAATGCTTCAAGAGGATGGAGGAGGTGGAGCAATATGACACCAACGCGCCACTGCTATGTTGAAGCCACATTGTGAAATATTTTCCCACTCTATGCAGAGGAGAAGAATCAAGCATAAGGATTGAGTGAGCTATAGGTCATGCAGACTAAGGGTATGTTTGGTTGGGGAGTAAAAATTGGGATAAATTGTTCATGAAAGAGATTCATGTGTAATTTTACTCATAGAGCTCATTCATAAAAATTTACACCCTATTTTTATCCCCAAACCAAACATACCATAAAAAGTCAAAGACCTAGAATAGGATGGAGTCATTGGTTCCGATGTGCAGGCAGGATATCCAAGGAAGGAATGAGAAATCCTCTTCTCTCAGCAGCTTTCCCATTTGAAATCCTTGCAGTGGATATAGAGTTCTGATCAAGTATATTTTCAGGTTGCCTTCTGGGAGTATGGGGACTATAGTGTTTATCCTGCAAACAAAAGAAAAATGTTAGTACCAAACAGAATGGTTTGGCAATTATAAAAGAGGCACAACAGTTATATTTTACCATGAAGTTTGTTCCATTATACATCTGGATGGAAGATATAACATCTGGCTGTTGTGAGTTTTTCAAAAATCGATGTTCTAACAACACTGCAGCAGTTGGGCGCTCAGCTGGATTTCTTATAAAGCAGCACCTCAGGAAATCTTTACCATCAGATGACAATGTTTCAGGTATAGGTGGGGTATCTCTCATAACCTTAAACATGGCTGCAGCCTGCACAATTAGAATAGAATTTAAGCAAGTTAGGGACCAGTATGCATATATTTAACAAACTTCAGCATCTCATATACATATAAAAGCATGTCTAAATAAGTTCTCAATAATACCAAAGGGTCATTTTAAGGTGGTCCAATATATGTTCTGGACCATCACATGGTCCATCATTCCCTACTGTTAGATTCAATTTGAATGGTTCAAATTTAAAGTTTTAATTATTATATAAAATTGAAAAATAAAATAATAGTTTATAAATTTAATAATGATAATTGCTAAAATACCAATCTGCCCATCTATATTTCCATTCCCTTTCAACCTCCTAACACCACCGCCTTCTTGCTCCACCATATTGCTGCCACCCATTTCACCACCACCCACGGATGAGCTTCAGGTCACAGGTGTGGAAGGCAGACTGGGTCTCGGGATGAGGAAAATGGAGGAGCTGTTGTGGCTGTGGTGGCTCTGCTTCCTTCTCTTTTTTTGGTTTCATGTTTTCTTTGATCCTCTCTAGCTGTTTGGGGATTAAAAAAAAAGCAGCTGCTTAGTAGAAAATGTGTTTCTCTTCATCCCTCTCCCAGCTTTCAAGAGTTTCAAAAGGCCAAACAGCCAGAGGGAGCATATCACTAGTGTCATACCAGTACTTTCAGTTTGCATCTTTAATATTTTCTTGGTACATCTTTAAATCAATATAGTAGAAAGGTGGTATTTTTTAAAAGAAAAAGAAACAAAACATAGTGCTGGGCTTTCTTGTGGTGTCCTGTTCCTCATATTAGCTCCACTTTGAATCAAGAGGCAAAGGGACGGAGGAGAAGATGATGCTTTTGTTCCTCATATTAGCTCCACTTTCTGGTGGGTACACTTAGACAATAACAGCCGCTCATGTTTTCTGGATTAACGGGTGGCAGTAGATTGAGGTATGGCAAAATGGATATGAGTTAGATTCAATGATGGAGACTAACAGTCAAAGGAATAGCGCTTCACATATTGAGGCTTGAGAGAGAGAGAGAGAGAGAGAGAGGAGGGCCTCCAGCAGTGGTGGGAAAGAAGGGTGATTGAAATGGAAAATTAAAAGATTGAAGAAGATTAGTTTAGCCATTTTGCAGTAATTTTGAGTGGACTATCACATGGGCCAGAAGAGGGGTCAGACTGTGTTAACACTACCCGATATGAAAACCATGAAATAATATTTTGGTAACTTGGGGCTCAATTTCAAGTGAAGAATCCTATACTATATGGTACTGAAGTAGCCTGAGCATAATAAATTGAAAAAAGACAAAAGAGAATTTTCTGCAGTTGCTTACTCCTTCGTGTTCACTCCAGGGAGGCTTCCCTGTGAACATTTCAATGATCGTACAACCCAGACTCCAAATATCAATAGCAAAAGCTAGATCTGAGCTGCTATCCTTCTGCATAACTGCTTGCATAAGCTGTATGAGAATTAAGTGTCAGAATGCATAAGACATCGCCGTGTAATGTAGAAATGGAATATACATACCTCTGGAGCCATCCAGTATGGACTTCCCTTCAAAGAGAGATCAGCTTGATGTCCAGTTAGCTGTGTAACATAGAGGTCCAAAATTATTCCACCCAATATATAAAGATTATCAGATCATCATGGTAGACAAAAAGCAAAATTATAGAGAAAGAAACTATGATTCTGTGTCACCAAAACATTCAAACTGATGTACGGGCTTAGCTTAAAGAAGCACCTCATTTCAAAAGCACACAATAAGCATCAAAGCATGACCATTCATATTCAAGCAATGAAAATTAACATTGAACACCTTACTTTATGCAGAAGTTTATTTAGAAACAAGTGAATCTGCTTTAAGGGCTGACAACATTTCAAATCTCAACCAAGAGAAAGAAAGCTTAAAGCACAAAGTTTTGGCCTTTTAACTTGAGGCCTATGTTTCCAATGCCAATTCCTTCTTCTGGAAATTTTAAACAGTACATATTCATACATAATCATATTAATAATTAGAAAAACAAAGAAAAGAATCGAAATGAGAAAACATTCTCTCTATGGCACAAGGAATGAAGGAATGATACTAGAAAAAGTGTATTGTAGAGACGGGGGACTTAGAACTCACATGCTTGGCCATTCCAAAATCAGCGAGTTTGACAACTCCAGCAGAATCAACAAGTAAGTTAGCCCCTTTGATGTCCCTATATGGATACAAGAAAAAGGGGACAAGTGTTACTGAAGGTCCAAAACTAAACTGAATAAACATATCTAGAAAAAATAACAATTTTCCACCACTAGAAGATAATAGTTGCAAAAATATCTATCTATAGCCTTTAAGCTCAAGCTAGTATGAAGCATACAAAGAATGGGACTGTACCTATGAATTGTTTTTTTGCTGTGCAAGTAAGCCAACCCTGAAAGAATATGGCGAGTAAAATTCCTAATGACAGATTCTGTTATGGCACCACAATGTTCACGGACATATTTATTTATGGAACCGGGGTGGACATATTCCAGATAAATATAAAACCGATCTTCAACCTGCAAACACATAACCCAAAGATATTGGAAGGTTTTGAGGCTGTAATAGAAATAAATATTAATCTTGGGCACCTAGTCATGAATTAGAAGATTACTCACTATTTCACTTCCATAATACTGCACAATATTTGAATGTTTCAGATTGCTAAGAAGTTTGATTTCCTGAAAAAAAAAAAAGTGTGTTAGTAATAGGGAATAAAGAGGACAAAGAAAGTCACAAACTTCAAAATTAATTAGGTCAAGATAAAATATTAGCCAAGCTATTCAAACTATGAGGCAACCTCATTTGGTTTGGCTTCTCTAAGATGCACCTGCCCTTTAAAGGCTAAAGTGAAATTATAGCCCTTGACTTGATGAGAAAATAAGTAAAATGATTAATACACATTTATGATCTGTTTATGAAGACGCAGGTGCATGTTTCTTACATAATTCTAAACAACTGATTTTCTGATTACAATTATAAAATTATCATAATCATAGACCTTAGATTTCCCGTTGTTTATGCATACTTAAAGAATCCAAAGCAATTGAAAATGCATTTTCATTCAGGATCACAAAGAAAATAACTATTCCATGGAAACTGACAAGTGAAATTTGCCCCACTGACTTCTTCTACACTCAAAGTTCTAATAAGTAATAACCGATACAATGTCCAAAACCAACACACAGAACACAGACAGCAGACACTACATTCCAGATAGCACATGTGATGCAATTTTTACATCTTAATACAGCTGACAAATAGACTGAGATAATGTAAAAGTAACAGATAACCAACCTGCTCTAACTGCTTTATAGACTCTGCAGATTTTGGATCATCATGTAATAATTCTACTTCCTTCATTGCACATAGTGCTCCAGTTTCTCTGTTAGGAAGTGACAGTTGTTTCAGAGCCTTTGAGGAGATAGAAAGAAGTGCATGAAAAAATAATAATAAGACTCATATATACCTATTGGTGGCAACATAAACACTTCCAAATGTACCACGCCCAATAAGTTTTCCTTTTTGCCATTGGCTTGTCATTGGCAATGATTCCAACTTAGCCACAGCATGGGAATAGGCAGCTGCAGCAGTAGGTGAAGATAAGGCTGCCCCAGGAGGCAGGGGTAAGCGGTGAACACTGACAGCAATACTTTCACAGCGTGCTGTCGATGTCTCAAGAGCCTTCATGGGATGTATGGGTGATGGAGGCCCACTTGAGCTTCTATGCTGTTGATGGGGACTTCTTCCCTGCGAACTTTGATGCGGAGAAGTTTCAGTGCCTAAAGCTGATAAGTCAAAGAAGGCAGGGGGTGGCAGCCCTGCTTCAGACGTATGCATCTCTGGTGCAGACCAGAATTGATTTCCTTTGGGAGCCACATAGCGATATGGCACAAAATCATCACTAGTTCTGTGTGGGCTGATTTTGGGAATGGCAAAAGGACTACCTGAAGAACTCCTGCCTGGGACACCGGCCCAGTTGGTATCTCGAGCGCTTTCAGAATGCTCCATATTCCTCCTTGTGTCCTGGCTAGCAAAAACACTGTAACAAGATTCAACAAGTTGTTAAGCAACTCTGGTGTTCAAGCATATGCTGCAAGAAAACTACATTCTAGTAAACCAAACTGAAATCTCTTTCGTGAACATACGGCAAGGTACAGTGCAAATACACAATTTCTTCCCCTCAGAACCAATTAAAAATTGCAAGTAAAACAATTCCACAAATCAACAACACAGGGAAATAATTTCAATTGGGCTTCCTTCATCAGCATTGAAAAATGTTCAAACTTTTGAAAAGTATATACGTACCACGCCCAAGCAGTTGTGTGATTGATTGAATTTGTTTCTGACTCAAACTAAACCAGATTCATCGTTACAACCGCAACCGTGGAGAATACGAACATTCAAACAAATCCAAACAATAATCCTAACAGAGTGATTCTAGTGCAAACATTCAGTGCACAGAGTGGTAAATACATCCTATGATCATATGAGTCTAAATGTGCAATTGGTCATCTATGTAAGAGAAAATAAATAAATGGACAAAGGAACAACTTTTACGATTCCAAATAAAAATTGTTACTCCAGTAAAAAAAAAATGAATGAATAAATAATGTGACTATGTGACTATGCAATAAAGCAAACACAATTCGCATGAAATTGAAGAAAATGGATTAAAAATAAATATATAAATCACCTCCTCATCCTAAAACCAGTGGGGGGTGCACCGTCCGCAACGGAGGCGCCGTCAGCCCGATCGCGATCCTCTAGGCCTCGGAAGCCGCCTCCGCCACCAGTGTCAGTGGCCCCGGGCACATCCTTCGGAGAAGGTAGACGGTAGTCGCCGTCTCGCTGGCGGAGCAAGGCGGCGGCGTCCGGCAATGGCAGCGGGTGAGGCACGACGGAGGAAGAGGACAAGGAGGAGGTGGAGGACCGAACGCCGGTTGGGGAATAGGAGAGCGACACGGTTGCGTCTTCGTCGGAGTCCTGCTGCCACCTCGGAGGGGACCTGCCGTCGTGGTCTGCCACGTGGCGGAGTTTCTTGGGCCGCGTGCCGAACAGGGTGGGTAGCCAGCGCATGGCTATTATGAGAACAATGAAGAAAAAAAAATTAAGATTAAGAATATGCTTGTTCTTGAAGCGTTGTTTGGTGAAATGATGACGCATGGAGCAGAATGCAAAGAAGAAGAGACATTGTGTTGTTTGTTTATCGTTTCGTTTTTCTTGTTTAATTGTTTTGTTTTGTGGTTCGATGATCTTGATGGCTTTGGCTGTGGCAAGAGAGAAGAAAATGAACTGGTGCCTATCTCAAGTCAATTTGTTGTATCTTTTATCCTCTCCTCACCAAGTCAAGGTCTCCTTCGCTCTCTCTCTCTCTCTCTCTCTCTCCCCCTCTCTCTCTCCTTTGCTTTTTTGTTTTCTTTTGTGATGAAACAGTTATTCTGCAAACGGAAAGGTTGTGAAATAAGGTAGTTGTGCTATTTTAGATATGGTAGCTATGTGCTTTGGTTCCCGCCAGATAACGCACCAACACCACCCCCCAACTAACACACACTCCCGTTTTTCAGTTCCGTTTTCTTACCATGTTCAAGCTGTATAATTTGATTTGTCCATCTTATGATTTAACTGTGTGTTATATACTTTGTCTTGCAGATAATAAAAAAATTATTTTTTTCTTTGTTAAAAAAAAACTATGACCGTGCAAATGATTTTTAAGTTTTTTGAATTATATAAAACCATCATGTTGAATTAATTGTTTGAAGTGAGGAAGTACTGAGCCATGTTGATTTAAACTTGTCATCATTGATGATTACGCGTTTTTCCATCTGATAAATGATTCCCTTAAACATTCTAGATGGATTCAAATCTAATATAAATTCTTGCTAAATATATTATAAGTGTTCCGTTCCGTGAACTTGGATTGACTCTGGGCAATTTAATGTCAACGAATTAAACTATATGCTACTTGTCATGCCATGTGACGGGTTTCGAAATATTTAACAATGAATGTGATCTCATACCCTCCATCTAGAAGGTCTTATTTGGCATGCTTGAGGATCTCGGCGTTGGAAAGGAGAATCTTGGCGTTGTAAATGACATTGAATGGACGAACCATCTTTGTTTCAAACCCTCCCAGCAACACTAGACGCAGGGCAGAAGCACTTCATTTATGCAATTTGGCCAGTTTTAAATCCCAAATATAAATATCACACATGATAATATCTAAAGATACATTCCAAGAACCCTAGCTATCCTCCCACGTTTGTTCTCTCTGAAAAACACTAGAGCTCTCATTCTTTTCGATTATTCTCCTCTCAGGAAGTGTTTCCTCCCCGTTCTTGTATAGGTTATGGGTTTAGTTAGTCCTTGGGCTAACATTGTATGGTTTTTCCCTTCTATTTCATTTCTAGTCAAGTTTTATCATTCTCTTAGTGTTCTATGTCAATTGGGAACACCGTTCTAGTTCTCCAAAATCCTGTGGATAGTGATAACATGCTTCTGACAACGTATGATGAGTGAATAGTTATTTATGGCTATAATTTGGCCATCTAAAATATTTTAGAAATTATTGTACTATATGTTTATGATTTTATGACATCAAGAATTCCAAGAAAAGCTTATAGTTTGCTTTATCATCATGAAAATCATCATTCTTGGAAAACAGATGGGATTGATATCGTTGCTAAACGTATCCCATTTTGCCTATTTATATTATGTTTATTTTAAATTGTATTCTTCATTAATGTTAGTGAGAAACAAATTTAGTATTTATCATAATAATATTATTCAAATATTACAAACTTGTGGTTAGATTATGTTTAAGATGTTATCATTAATTGTGTAGTGGTATTGAATCTAAATGTGTTATATGTGTCTATTAATGTCATATGAATTTCAGAATAAGATAATTAGTACTTAGCATGATATAGCGTTCACATCCCATAAATAGGATTCAGTTAAATAGCCAATTTAGTTCCCAGGAAATTACTGATTAATTATTATGTATGAATAACAGATAACATGGAAAGTACAAATTATGTGTTTAGAATTTCAATTTTAGAATTTCAATTCTATATTAGTCGAATTAGGTAGGATTGGGGGATAAGCCAAAGTAAGTCACAAGTTAACGATAGAATGGTTGTTAATCTTGGTATACCAAGAGATACGTTTAGAATACCTGATATGTGTGTGTAAAAGACAAAGATCTAGTGCTTATTTTGACATGGTTGTGAGTGATTTACTTGGTGAAATTAGCTATTTACTTGGGTTACTCCTTATGTTTGTGCTTATTTGATGATTGTTAGGTGCTAAATGAAGATTCAATGTCATATTTGCATCATCTTGTCATATGGAGAATTGGAGAGCAAAATGGATGTAGTTTAGTCCTATACTTACATGGAATTATAACATTGTATGAAGAAATCTCCATAACTTTTAGTCCAAAGCTTCAAATTTTATGATTCAGGATTATTTGAAAGGAGGAAGAAAGATCTACAACTTTCCTGTTGTATGGTTTTTATAATTCCACAATCTTCAAGGAGAAAAAGTAGAAGAAAGATAGAAGTTACAATATATTCTAGATCTTATCAATCCTGGATTTTCTACACTAATTCCTCTATATCTTGAGCTACAGGATTCTAGTTGAGGCGATTTATGCGGCATTGGAAAGCTTACTCATAGATATCAACTTCTACTTCTACTCTAAGAGGTAATTCGAAGTATTTTTAGAAGTTGATTGTTTAGATGATGTAAAGCACCAATACGCAAATTGGGCCCAAGGGAGCATGAAATTACATGATTTGGACCCATTCTTTAGGTTAAGCCCTAATCAAACCCTAAAACATAATAAGAGCTATATATACAACATCTTAAGGATCAAAGAGAGTCTTTTGATAGCCTTGTGTCTTTGGTTGGCCTCTTGGCCTCCTAGCCTCCTTATCCAATTTGAAAGACATCAAGGAGGAGCTATAATGTTGGCAGCTATAAAGATGGAGGAGACACATGATTGGAATCTATTCTTCTTCTCTTTTCTATTTTTGATGTATGTTTACCATATACATTCTGTCCATGGATTTGTATTTTGTTAAATATGCTAGTTGGTTAAATACTTTATGCTAGGGTAATGATGTAACTTATGTTGTGAATATGATTGTTTGAGGTTTCCTATATGTATGAATTATTTCATATTCAATTGAGTTTCTATTATCTATACTCATATTTATGGAATTGTGACCCATATATTGATTATAGAGTTATGTATACGTAGAGGAATCTAGGTATGTAATTGAGACAGTAAATAGAAACTCAATGTGTAACACCTCCTAACTACCATGTGTTTACTCAAGTACTAACACAATAATTAGAAGATGTCACTTACATATTACCTAACTTACACTAGTCAAATATCACATACACATAAAATATATTACCATTATTGTCTAAGGTATTTCCCTATAGTGCATACTAGTCGCATGACAAAAAAATAAAATAAAATAAACGTAACGTCTGTGATCTAGAATACCAATGCAGCCATCAATAGCCCATTGTTATATATATAACTGTCAAGTGGAATATCGTAGTTGTAACCTAAGAAGTCAATAGATATGTACAATCATCCTGAATATCTCTTAAGTTCTCTAAAAGAAGCCATTTGCCCACTGAGATGATGACATTGCCTTCAGCTAAAGAACCAAGTCGGAGGAGTCAAAGTCAAATGATGATCATGATGACTGGGAATATTTCCCATAGGCGTCCTGCGGTTCAGGCAAAGGTACAATAATGATTAGGTCGTATTGCCACTCCCACTATGGCATGTCAATGAAGATCACTAGAGATGACATATGCAGAATCTAAAGACAACACAAGGTACATACAAACATAGGGATAAGAATATTATAAAATTCTAGTAGGACACTCCCTCATACATAAACATATCATCATAATCATTTCCAACCACATCGGTTTATTGCTAAAAACATTGCATGCAAGCATACTTAGTTGTTAAGTCATGTTGAAAACTCTATATTTGAAAGAGGTTCTTGTGATTCAAACACTTTTAGTAGGTCATATTATATCAACCATAAAGTATATGCAAATCTAATGCAATATCAATAATTGCCTACATAATTCCATTGTAAACATAGAACTCAATTTTGTGTTATCTTTTTCCGTTGACATAGAGAAGACTTAGTTTATACCAGCTAATGTCAGTGGATAACACCACACATGGGCAATAGGTTTGTAAGGACTAAGCTTATTCATACACGTAATCATCAGATTTTCTTTTTTACCACTTTCTGAATCTCGCATGGATCTATTCTTAACTGATGACATTTACCGACTAATATTATCTCAAGGGAAATTCCTCTTTTTGCCTTCCCATTCATTTGTCATAAGTTCTTTCTCTTTTTTGTCCATATGTCAAAACATGCACAATTGAAGTTCATATGTTATCTTTCTTTTTATCACATGCATATACACATTCTTTTCTTTTTCCAAATGCATATATTGATCACAAATAGACATTCATTCACAAACAATTTTAATCATGCTTTAATACATATCACAAGTCTCATACTCAAGCATTCACCAATTTAAAGGCATTTGTTCATTTTCAGCACAATAGCCAGATCTAACATCTCAATAATACATTTAGTTCACATATCAAACTTGTAAAATAGAGCTACAAAAATTCACTAAAACACCTCAATATGTCCACAAGGCCTTGTAAAAATTTCAAACTAAAACAAGGTCTATAGCTATATTAACAAAATTATACAAAGTGGAGGATGGTGATGAATCAAAATTATAATCAATTAGTTTTGAAGATAATGAGGAGTAGATGAAGTTTAGTGAAGGAAGCTTATGGTTTTAGAAGCTCAAAGCTAGGGTTTTTGGGTTATGAAGGTAGGGTTAGGCTTTAAAGCTTTCTCACATGGAGGCTGTGTTTTAAGGTGCTGGCCAAAAATGAGGAGGATGATGGTATAAGGTTAGTTGTTTTAATCTTATCTTAAGTTAGGTGTGTTAGCTCCAGAATTCTTCAGAAAGCTTCATAACAATATGTTTTAAGTGACAACAAAACCAATTTAAAGAAAATATTTTGAAGAATGACTAATGTCTTCCTTGAGTTTCTTGACATAGCATACAAGTTATTTCCGGATTGTATAACGCGAACTTAAAGCAAGAATAATTTCACTTTGCATGTGCAAACATGATTTATCTCTTATAAAGAGATTGAACTTAATAGAAGTGAATATTATATCATGTAAAGTATGCATACATGCCTTATAGATAAAAAGATATAAAGACAAGTACAAGAAACAAGATCTGGGACTTCAAAAAGTACAACTGAAATGAAGATTTCCATTAGCTTCAATCATCGTGATCGCAAATCTTTCATAATTATATAGCTTGGATTGAAGATCTGAAGATTGAAGATTAATCAAGGGATAATTTCGCACTTCAGAAAGCTTACTTCATGGAGCATTGAACATTCAGGAAAAGGAGGGAATTTTAATTTTTGAAATTCAAATTTAAAGTAAAAACTAGTTTCAAACTAACGAGTTATCTTCCTGCTAACTTGGTCAACAACCTCAACTTCTAGAATAAAGAGTTCAGAAACCACGTTCAGAAAGTAAGAGTAGTTTTTGAAGTAATATCAGAAACCTCAATTATACAATGACTTCTACAAAAGTTCTAACAACAATAGACTACTCTTCTAGATTGATTTCCAAGAAACAAATAGATGATCAACACATGTCACTTGGAGATCTGATCAAGGGCAACGGTCACAATGGAAAACCGTTTATAAATAGGGATGTTGTGCTTCAATGTAAAATAGATTGATACTACACAGAGGAAACTCTATACAAATCTCTCCAGCAAGGTTCATCATATCATCATGTAATTAGTCTCCTTGCTTGTAAAAATCTTCTTCCACATTCTTGAATAGTTATATGTTCTTCCTAGGAAGAGTTATGGGAAAGAAGTCATTTAAGTTATCCCATGTTATTCATGTATATTTTAAGGAAACTTGAGTGTAGGTTAGTTTAAGTGGCAACTCAAACACAAACCTTTGTATCCTTGATCAGTAGTGATAGATGTGAGATAGCTTGGAGAGACTAATGTAAAACTACTTGCAACGTGAGGTAAGGTGTTCTTGCTACTCTGGTTAGCTTTGAAAGGCTGGGGAAAGTTCTGGGTTCACCTTAGAGAGGTTGGTGAATAACTACTTTCAATAAAGGTATCTCCTGGTTATGAGTTTGGAGGCTGGAAAAGACTACTCGTTTAGCTTGGAAGGTGAATAACTAATTTCAACGTGAGGTAGAGGTTGTCTACTAATCACGGGTTCAGCTTGGAGAGGCTGGGAAGACTACTTAGTTTAGCTTGGAGAGGTTGTTGAATAACTACTTTCAACGTGAGGTAGGGGTTATCTACTTGTCATGGAGTTAGCTGGGAGAGGCTAGTACAAGACTACTTAAGGTTCATTTTGGAGAGCTGGTGAATAACTACTCAAGTTGTGAAAATGGGTTGTCTACTGATCACACGAGAACTTGGAAAGACTAATGTAAAGACTATTAGGCATTTTCTTTTCTAATTTGAGAAAGATGTTTAGTGGAACCTCAACGTGTATTATTGGATGTAAGGTTTGGCTAACTAGTATTAAAATACTTGTGTCACTTCTTCTTATCCCTTATCTCCTTTACTTTCTTTGTTATGCTAATAATTTAATATATGCTGATATATTGTTTTGGCTATTCTAGGCTCTTTCAATGCTTCAGAAATCTACTTTTGAAACATCTAATATGTTTTCTGCCATTTCAAGCTTAGTGCTTGATAGTACTTCTTTAAATGTTTCATATGCGAAAAGGAGTAAAGAACGATTCAACCCTCCTTCTCGTGTACTTTTATACCTACAAGTAGTATAAAGTAAGGCTTCTAAGGGGTTGAGTAGTCTAACTACTACAAAGGATAAAGATTAAGAGGAAAGAATAGCATGGATCTACAAAAGATCATGTACCCTAAATTTTTTTCTTATGAAGCTCTTGGTTTGGTCAAGCAAAGGATATATGGAATAATTGCACATGCTGCTTGAAGATCTTGACAAAAAGTATTCTAACTTAGAAAAGGTTAGAAAATATTGAAAAGCTTTCAAGATAGACGATTGTCAAAGTAAGGCCATCACTGATATCAAGTTCTTCAAAATCTTGTCAAGAATACTCTTCTTGGATCTCTCAATATCCACGAAATCAAGTTCTATGATACATGATGAACTCATAAAGAAGAGTATGTTCTTTGTTCCTGAAGTCAACACATCAAAAGCAAAGTAAAGATATATGCAATGGAAGTTGCTGAAACCTCAAATGAAGAGGATGTATCTGATGAAATATCTGAGATTGAAAATATAGAGAAAAGATCTCTATGTTTATGAACCAGTTGTCAAAAGCTTGAAAAGGCTAAGCCAAGAAAGGAAGAGACATCAATCAGGAAAAACAAAAAGGGCAAAGAATATATTTAAAGAGTAATCTGTTATGAGATAAGAAGGAACTTTTTCAACCTTTTTATGCAAAACTCTTGATATCTCTAAAAAGTTTTCACATTCAAGAAGAAAGAGCTTGCTAGGTACTTGCAACATCTCTGAAGATATAAAGAATAGGTTAAAAAGTCATGATGAGCTATAAGATGTCACAAATCTATACATCATGGCATGAGTACACCCCAATAGAAGGATGTAAGATAAGTGTATATGAACTGAACCTTTCATTTTACTTACGTTTTGCATGTATGATGAGTTGCTAGAAGATTCTTAAGCTCATTCCTTTAAATATCTCAAGCAAAGAGAACTTAGAAGGTTGCCTTAGAAACGAAGTCTCCAAAAGAAATAAGAGAGATGTTAGAAAGTTATTTTTGAATTTGAGAAGGCTTTATGGCTTCTAATATTGACCTAGCTCATATGATAAATGGTAAAAAAAACCTTATTTTTATGCTAAAGGTCAGAAGCCATATTTTAAGGAAATAGGGTTGAGATATGAAAAGGATATCTAAGAGAAGAAGCAATGCAACCTCATTCACTATCTCTATATTGTGTTTTCTTTCTAGAAGGAATACCATTGATAAATGATTCTTGAGAAAGGAATCCTTTAGAAAGGATGGGAAACCTCTCCATTGAAAAGTAACCATAAAAGACTCAAGAAAGCCTAGGTAACAAAATTAAAAACTATTCATATTGTAGGTATGCTTGAAAATGTCCACGGGCTAGAGTGCCAAGGAACAAACAATTGTGACTATACCAGTACTTATCCTAAAATCAAGAAGTAGATCAGAAGCTCAAAGCCTAAGATCCTTAAATGACTCAAGCTAATGATGAATGAGCTTAAAAAAGTCTTTGTTAATGTTTTCAAAAGAACTAAAGGAAAATCTTGAGAAAATAAGTCTCAAGGAAGTTCCAAGAAGCAAGCTGATGAAAGCAAAATCTTCAAAAAGTAAGCTCCAGAACATCAACTCTTTAGAAAGCATATGCTTAGAACTCCAAAATGATCAGAAAGTAACTTTCTGGACATGAAGATGAGCAAATGGAAGATAAAAGAGAAGCTAAGGAATCTCAATGATATAGAAACTACAAGGGAGTTTTGATTTAAAACCATTTACTCAAGACAAAGTTTATGGAGACTTTTCCAAGGGTATAAGGACCAGGTCATCCTTTAGAGATATGTCAATCTATGTTTTTCTCCACTTTTGAGCCTGAATATATTAAAGAAGCTTTGAAAAATCAAAGTTGGGTGGATGCTTTGCAAAAGAAGCTGAATAAGTTCAAAAAAAGGCAAAGTCTAATTGACTAGTTGAAAAATCATTATCTACAAAGGAGTCTTCCAAAAACACATTCAATAGTGTTGGCAAAGTCATGAAGAATAAAGCAAGTTTGGTCACACAAGGTTATAATCAACAGAGGATTTGCACCAGTAGCTAGGCTTAAAGCCTAGAATGCTACTTGCTCTTGCTGCCTTCAAGGGATTCACTCTCTACCAAATGGATGTTAAGTCTACATCTCTAACTAGATTCGTCTTGAGGAATTTTATAAAAGCAGCTTCTTGGTTTTGAGAATGAAGACCTTACCAACCATTTCTTCAAGCTAATGAAGGCTATTTAGGTCTAAAACAACTCCGAGCTTAGTAGAAAAGACTAAGCAACTTCTTGCTTAGAAATAGGTTCACAAAAGAAGATAGAGTAGAAAGACCAAGTATGTAGCCTTTCATTTGTTTAGCCCAAATCCTCCAGATAAAGAACAAGCTTAAGACTATCTCTTGAGGTATTTCAAATCCCTATCTTCTATGATAGTACTCATGCTATTTATCTTGCTAAGGTTTTACATCTTTTATTCAAAGATCTTATTCAAAAAAGGGATGTTGAGATAATGCTTGTGAATCCTGAAGACCAAATGTTAGATACATTCACAAAAATCATTAACAAAAGATTTCTCTTGTGTTTGAAAAAGCCTTTAAAACTTAAAGTTTTTATAAAATCTGTATATGCATTCATACATGAACATCTCTAGGCATCCTCTCTTCATAGCTCCAAACTGAAGACCTAGCAAAGTCATCATTTACATGTTAGAAGACATTAGTTAGTTAGAATAGTCAATCAGTTGGAAGATCACAAAGGCATTTTGCAAGATAATCATTTGGGTTAGTTTATCAGATATCAGTTTGCAAGACCATGTATCCCATTGAAGATAAGAATTTTCATCTACAAGTTCAGAAAGAAGATAGGTTGATCAGAAAACTAATGGATTGCAAAAGAAAAGATGAGGATCAGAAAATGAAGAAATATCTAGGGTCATAGGATTCAGTATATGAAGATATGCTTATGTTGAGTATACGGTGTGTCTCCAATGGGTTAGAAAGTGAATCATGAAGCTTAGAAAATAAGCCCTTCAGAAAGTAATCTTTAGTGTCAGCAAACTCTTTTTTTGAAATGTATGAAAAAGGTGGGATAATTTTCATTCTTTTGGGTTTTCTCTCCATGTCACCTCACCTTTAGTCAGTCGTCACATCATTAAATTACCACTTCTCACACATCACCTTTTTACCTTCATGCTCAACCTCAAACATGTCCCCTCAACTATTTCATCTTCACTTATCTCTCTATAACCATAACCTAAAATCTTCTCACAAATCTTCTCAAGATTCAATCTTTTACCTCAACCTTTTATTTCCTCCTTGTACACATACCTTCTGTTTCATCAATGGATGAAGGCAAGCATTTTAATGGTCACATTGCTAACATGGGAACATTCCTCATGTTTAATGAACTTACACATTAGCATCACTATGCCAAGAACTTCTCTCAACGACTAATAGTCCCTGGCAAGAGCAACACAAGAGTGATAACTCAGATACTCATCCTATTGGAAGTTGTTCCTTAGGTATGAGAAGGTTTTCTTAACCTGACCAATTGGGTCTTCACTAGGATGATCATTGCTTTTTATTCCCAATTCGTACAAGTGTCAAAATATGTTGACTTCCTACATAAGAGGTGTTGATATAGAATTGAGCATAGTCGACCTCTCCAACATCATTAATGCTTCTAATGAGGGACTTAGATAGGAGAAGGATTCATCTCTTGGAGTATGAATAGAGGAAGTCTCCAATATCTCATCTATTCTTTAAAATACTAACCTGGATAAATAACTATGACCATGCTAAACTCCAGAGCAAGACAAGTCTTCACCATCATCCATATCTCATTGCTCCTAAGGCTGGGAAGCATGCATCTACTGGTGGGTGGGACCATGTTACTCTTTTGTGTGATGACAAAAATAAGAGTAAGCTTGCCAAGACTAGTCTTTGACCACATGCTAACTGCCATTACTCCAAGTAAAAAAGAAGTGCTAGTGTTCCTTATGGATTCTCTTGTCTAAGATATTTGAGTACTTGCACTACCCGCTAGCAAATAAGTGGTATGAGTATACGAAAGGTATTGTGTATTCTTTTAATTCTTTATGAACTTAAGGAAACCCACAAGTGCTGCCACTTTGGGGTAAAGTGACATAGCCAAAGGATAAAGGATGCTCTACTCAATTTTACCGCCCAGGATATGGAGAAAGGGAAAGAAAAAGAAAAGACTGTGATAGAGATTGCAAGCAACTCAAGAGAACACTAAAGATGAGGAATCATCAAATTCTTCCAAGTCACAACATGGACTAACTAGGACATATGGAGGCGGAAGACATCATCGGCCAGCACAAAGGATAAGGAAGAACAGAGATTATCTTTACCTTGAACCCTTAGGCTCCCATATGCAAGAATTGTCTTCTTTGCTAAGTCTTCAGATTTCGAGTTAGACTCCTAGAACATGAAATGTCAAACTCAATCCCTGCTTCCTTTAAGGAACCTACTCCTCCGCCAACCTCTTCTGTACCTGATCCATCTCCAACTCAAGATGGTGACCCCATCAAGCCAACCAACACCAACAACAGCCAAGCTACATAGAAGTTCAATTACTCCTCATGAACAACACCTCATCAACAACCGTTGGATCAAATGGAAGCTTTATCACAAAGACATGAAGCACTTTTGTTAGAGATTCTATAAGAGTTGAGTAGAACTGATGGTGATGATTCTAATTCCCAACATACCTCCTTTTTGATGATGTCAAAAGGAGAAGAGAAATAGATTAAGAAAATCAAGTGCTATGGAATTAGGGAGCTCAAAGAATTTTTTTAAGCATGCATGTTCTTCTGTTGTTTAGTTCTTTTGTGTTTTGACATTTTATCTTGGCTTATAAAATTCTTTTTATATATCATGCTTGTGCTCTAAACACTATTTCCTTTAAAGCTCTGATACATATCGATGCTTGCTTATGCTTAGCTAATCATATATCATGGTGATAAATGTTTGTTTCTTATCTCTTATGCTTATGGTCTGTTTTCCTTATTCTTTAGCACGCTAGGATTTGTAGCTCACATGTGTATTTTTTATTAGCACTGAGAAGTATCTTTTAAGAGCTCAAAATCATTCTTTTGTTGCTCTAATACTCGTGTATCTGATGTGCTTCGATGTGTATGATGTGCTTAAATCTTTTATGAAACATGTTCTCTCTATCACACATATGAGAAGGTCTTAAAAGCTTTGTATAACTTGATTAAAATTTAGTTGTGAATAGTTTCTGACAAGACCTCAGAAACTTGCTCCTACATGTTTTTTTGTAACATCCCCAAATTCATAACTAAGATAAATATCGATTAACCTAATTAGTGATTTAGATGAAAAGAGCAAAACCAATAGAATATGACAAGTGTTATGAAACATAACAAATAGTATTAGGATATTCAAGTGTGTCTAGAAAAAGATGCAAAGTATTACAAAAATGTCATCACTTAGTGGAAATTATGGAAATACCCTTACTATGTAAAAGATATTACCAAACTACATTTGCCTTATTAATAAATGACAAAGATATTCTTATTCTATAAATGGAATTGCAAGAATACACTGTCATTGTCTAATTACAAAAATATCCTTATCTTGGTTAAAGAAATTACTACAATGTCACTACTTTAATAATTACAACAATGTCATTGAATAAATCTCTAGACTTGTCTTTAACAAGAATGAATTAACTATTGGATTAAGATGACAATACAAAAATTTAACCACATACATGCATATAGACAATCACATGCTAAAAATTAAAAACACCTATTAAAGCATAAGGTCACATGATATAAATCTATGATGCATGCATACATTAAAAATTAGAAAATTTCCACCCTCCATGCATGCCCAACAACATTGCTGATTGGAGGCTCTAAGAGAATAGAATTTTGTGTGGTTTCAAGACACAAGGTCACCTTGAAAATATGATCCTTGAAAAAGCTCTTGATTTCACTAAAATAGGCCTACACTAGCTACTATTTCCAATATGAATGTTTTGCTTAGGACTTAGTAATCTAACTCAATTATTTTCTCCAACCACATAAGCATCCAAGAACAACAAAATTGAAGAACAAACCCCCTAATTTCAGCCCTTAATTCAGGGCTTCAATGGCCTATAAAAGGAGGGAGTGTGTGAGCTCATTTGCAATACATACACTCTTGCTAGTCTCAAGCCTTAGAAACTCCCTAAGTGTTCTTTCTCTCTTATTCTTTCTCTACCATTTCTTTATGTTCTTCTCTTGAAAGCCTTTTCTTGACCCTCTAAACCTCATCCAAACACTTAAGTCCTAAGCCCAAACCTTTACCAGCCCTCACAAGAGTTACAATCTTTAACTCTAGTAAGAAATATTTTCTTAAACACAAATTCTAGAGCCAAGATTCAAGGAGGGTAATCAACTCCAAGGACTCTTGCTTAAGCTCAAGGAAGACAAGGACTCTTTTAGACCCCTACATAAGAGATATGAGCTTCATCCTAATTGTTCAAGCATTGTTGGCTTCTAACCTTGCCCATGGATAAAATGCCTTAAACTTGAGTTATTGTCAAAAGTTTTGAATGATTATTTGTAAAATATAGTTTTAGATAGCACAACATGTTCTATTCTATCTTGAGTACTTTTATGATGTTATCATACTCAAATTTAGCTTAAAAAGATGGTATGTGAAACTTGATTTAATAAAGGTGACTTAAGACATGAAAATAGTAAGTGCTGGAAATTCTGTTATTCCTGGCAGTAGGCACTTCAAAAAGCAGTGTTTATAAAATATGAAGTATATTGAAATGAAAATATTTTTTTACCATAAAATAGACACATTATAGAACACTCTCCAAAAAGAATTACCAAAAATGGAGTTCTTTAGCTCAAGATATAAATTTTCAAAGTTAAGTCAAAACTGAAACTTTAAATTTGACCTTACACTAGTAAAATAGGTGTAACTCATTCTAGAAAAATGCAAATTGACTTATTTCAACTCTATTGGAAAGCTAACATATATAGGAACACACCATGCATGCTATGCATAAAGCTTTGGACAACGTAAATACAGAATGAGAAATAAAAGTTTGGGATAGTATGCTAAGAGAGTCGGGAAAGGGGTAACTTTGCAAAGGTACTATGGCATAACGATAAATGTGTTTTTAATGAAATTACTCTTAATGGAAAGCTTGATGAGTTAGGAATCTGGAACTACCTTTAAAAGGCTGAGATAACAAGTATATAGAGATATACAAATTTTCATCTAAAAGATGTTAGGAGTTTTAAAACATATAAAGAACATCTAATAATATTTTAAAGTGCATTAATGTATTAATGGAATGCTAAGAGTACAAAGGAGACTAAGAAAAAAAGAGATTTGGTTATAATTTATAAAAATAAAAAGAAAAACATTCATAATGTATAAATAGGACATCCATGACCCCTAGGAAGAGTAGGTTCGAACTTGATAACTGGGTTGCTTAATATGAGATTTATCTATAAGATTCTATATGAGATTTACTGCTGATTACTATGAGCTTTACTTGACATGACTATGTTTTGTTATGAGGCTTAACATGAAATACCTACTATTTGATATAAGGTTGTATATGAGACATTGTCTACACTACCTAAAGTGATATATAGTAATGTATAGTAAAATGATAAGGATGAATGATTGATTGTGTCATGATTTATTTACGATTGCATGATCATACATATACATTCATGTTCCAAGTGAAGTAATAAGTGTAACACCCCAAAAATTATTTAAAAATTAATTTGAGCTTTGTTAGTTGTAATTTTAAAAATATAGCAGTTTAACAACGATGAGGTGGTCCAACGAATGTTTTTCTAAAAAAAAAAAATTTTAAAGCTGGGGTGAATGGTAATTTGGGCCTCAGCCAGCCTAAAGCTTAAACCTTAGATTCAGCTTAGGATGTTCCCCGAAATTAGGAAAACATGGGAATAAGGTTAGAAATACGTGGGAATGATAATTTTATACTTAAAATTAATTTTCAAGCAATATTGAGTTAAATCGGTAATGTGTTTACCCGTTCGGTGAGATTTTGGTGTGAGTTTCTTACACGAATGAAACTTGTAGTGAAAGTTTTCCACCTAACTAGACAAGTGTGTGGCTTAGAAGAAGCCACACCATTGCCACTTTATTAGGACCAATAGGATGTTTACAAAATTTCATATTTATCTTTAAGAAAAAGAAAACATTTTGTACTTGAAATTATTATGCATTTTGTCATAAACTAATAAAATCAATATCTTATCATTTCCTTTCTTGAAAGTTCGGCCAGCACACTCCAAGAACCTCTCCTCCATTGTTCTTCCTCTCAAACTCCATTAGCAAACTTGAAGCTTCATAAACCCTAGCCTTAACTTGATAAAACCTCAAGATCTCACAAAACATGTTCTACACCTCAAGACCTACAAATCTAACCGATTGGAATTTCATTTCCTCACCAATTCTTTACCTTTCTATCTTCACCCTCACTGAATTAAGAATGAGTTTGGATTGATTTGAGTCTTTGAGGAGCAAGAAGGCAATCTTAGAGCACCATGGGGCCAATGAGTCATTAGCTCACTAAAAGTAGGGTTTTTGCTGTCTTTTCTTGTCAAATTTTCTGATCTATTTTGGCATGACCTAGGTCTGAAATTTCTGGTTTTATTGTTGGATAATATGTTGATATTGATGTGTGAATTTTGGTGGTGTGTTTGGATGGGCTTAGAAAAGGGTTTTCTCAAAGGAAATTGGGACTAGGCTACTAGATTCCTAGTTGTGTCGCAATTATGCATGAATTTTCTAGTATAGTTGTCGCTAATTTCATGATCTATAAAAATTATATGCTATATTTAACATCTTAAACTAACTACATGAATTTTATTGGGTGTTTGATGTAACACCCTAATATTTAACCCCAATACGCCTAGGACGTATCAAGATTAATTATTAGTTATTACTTCTCTTTAAATTCATTTACAAAATACTTAGCGAAAAATATAGGTAAAATTTTTTTTTGAAATGATTCATATAAAACAAAGTGCGAGCCTTTACGTGTAACATAAATGTAACGTGAAGCGGAAGAATAAATAAAACATACAGAACATAAGCATTAAAGAACACATCCATCATAAACATCATTCTTCATCACATTAGATAACATAGTTTAGTACATCACTACAGAAATATAAAGGAAAGCATAAAGTCTTACCCATACTAGTGGACAGAGCTTGCAGGACAACAACATAAAATAAGAAACATAATAACAAATACATGAAAACAACCCCAAAAGATACTCCCAAAAAAGCAACACCTCTAAAACCTACGGATGACGCAAATCCTCGGACGGAGATATGTAGCCTGCGACAGAAGCTCCTCAATGTGGCCTATAAGAGGGACGGAGGGCATGTCGAGTGACGGACGATGTAACCACTCTCGGCGAGGGCGTTTCTCGGGCTGACATACATGCCCCATAGGCCTCGCGGAGACCGTGTCCTCGCTACCTCCGAGCGCCAAGGCAGGAAGGGGCGGAATCCTCCGATAAGGATCGGAAGGTGATCCTGGAGGGTCCTCCCGGATCGACGTATGAGGGGTACATACTACGGATCACCGCACGCAGAGGATGATGGGTGGGCAGGCGTTCTCTCGTCACGGGGTCGCGTCTCTCAAAAATCATGTCGTCGCCAAAGGGGGAAGTCGGGTGAATGGAAGCGGAGACTGAAAAAGGGCGTCCCATGTATGCAAAAATGCGTATAGCACAATGACCCTTGAAGTGGTAGGACTAATGATCCTAATCGTAGTGCACCTCCACACGGTGCGTCAACAAAAATCACGAACGACGCCATCGATGTTTGAAGACGTAACGGAAAGAAACAGAAAGAGAGGTGAGAATCTTGCTAAAGAATCTCATAGGGAAATCCTCTATCCTAGTGTCATCGTTTACGTCCCAGGAACCTTGGGTTTATTATGAAAAGGTTAAGCATGCATAGGTTCATTATGAGGTTTTCACAAAGATATTTATCCAAGGTCCATGTCTTTTATAATGATTCTTAATGCATGTATGCAACATAATAGTTCATGGATGCATGGGGACTTTAGGCAAATCAAACAATAATCAAACAACATTTAAGTGGCATGTAACTTCTCTTTGAACATCTTTCTTTTTCTCATACTTGTGACACCAATCATAATAGTAACCGCACCCTTAAACTAGGCTATGAGCTCATACCTTAACTAGTCGTCACTAGTTCTTACTTATCCTCTTGATAAGCGAATCATAAACATAATCATATTCATCATAATCATCATGATCATCATAATCATCATAATCCCGACTCCTAAAGTACGGGTAGGGGGCCTAAGGATCACCCATCATGGGACTTTTTCCTTCTTCGAAACGCATCGACTGGTTAAGACCAATGACTTTGTCCGCTTTGGCAGGCTAATGTCTATGCCCTTACGGTTTTACCTTCTCCTCACTGAAGTAGGAGAAGTACGTCTCGGTGTGTCACCTTAAACATCATATTTCTCAAAAACTTTCTTATGTCCCTCAAATTTGACGGAAATTTGGCGGCATAACAGCTACTCTCCGAATTTCCTCAAATTTGAGTCATGCCACATAATCTCAGTCACATGCATCATTTTCATGGAACTTTCTCAAATCAATAACTTTCTAGTTCACATGAGCATATTCCTCAATTTCATTCATATTTCGAAACCTTATGCATCTTAAATACAACATTTCATCATATCATCATACCAATCATACACATAAAGTTTCATGCTCAAGGAACTAACATAATCACATCATCATAAATATGCTCGAGGTTCATCATCATAAATATGCTCTCTCGTCCACCTATCTCATAGTATCTTATGCTTTGACCTTTACGGGCTTAAACTTGTATTTGTCATTCTAATACTTATTATCTTATACCCTCAAGAGGTTAACACTTAAACTTTTCTCTAAGATTTGAATCACTAAAATTCCAAACAGCACTGCACATGAAAGGGCAGAAAATATCATTTGCTTACGGGGCTCTAGAATCTCCATTCGTGACCCTTTTTAAGATCCGTCTTTGCCTAAGGCTCCATAATCAACACCTAAACCAATTATGAGGATTCTAGGCATGTTCTCTAAGTTATAAACCATTTTTCCTCAATCTAACTATGCTGAAACAGAATTATGTTTTGCCATGTCTAAGAGTGCTAGAATTCCCATTTTAAGTTCTTATCATCACCTTAAACTTAGAAATCAACACCTAATCATTTATGAAGGGATTTTATACATGTCTTACTAATTATGAATCATTTATCCTTGAATTAATCATGCTGGAACAGATTTGCATTTTTATGCATTAAGGTGTTCTAGAATTCTCATCTCTAATCCCTTTCAAGTTACTTATTCTTTTCTAACTTTTCTAAATCGATCCTTGCTTCACTCAAACATAATTTTACACATTTTAACACCTTAGAACAACATTTATACAGTAGCCAAACATAGATCCAAAATCATGAGCCCATAAAATCACATAATCTCTTGAGTTGAAATGCATATAAGTTGCTAGTTTTCTCTTGGGACATTTTCAAGAACAAAAAGGTGTTCTGGTAATCGATTACATGTTCCTAGTAATTCGATTACCAAGCTAAATTCATTCTGGGTTAAAACAAGGGTAATGGATACATAGGATGGTAATCGATTACTTAGGTTAGTTTTTCGAAAAATAAAGAACATAGGGGTAATCGATTACACTAAGGTAATCGTTACAAGGTTTCCAGGTTCTGGGCATGAAAAATCGTGGTAATCATTACATTGCCTCTTGGTAATCGATTATCAAAACCAAAAGTCCTTCAAAACCCTTCTGGTAATCGATTACAGAACCTTCGAAATTTGAGAAAACATGATTTTTGACACATTCCAAACTATTTAAACACCTTGAGACCTCATAAAACGTTTCCAACATTTTCCTGAAATCATTCATGCATTTTACAAAATCAAACCATTATTGAATCATACTAAAACTCATCCATTTCTTTTTTCTAGAGTTCCCTTTTTAGGATACTTAGGGCAAGTCTTTGAGCTCTAGAGTATTTAGGTGATAACATAATCTTAAACATGCTATGCACTTTATTTTACTCTTCATTAGAAAGTAAAGTGAGAGCATAAAATAAATATGAGATGCAACTTCATTATTATCTTTAAGGATTAAGTGATGACTTGAAATATAAACATGAAATGCAAGCTTGGGAATTTAAATATGGTAATGCAAGTTCATTCATTTATCTTGTGAAATTAGTGATGACATCAAAATAAACATGAGATGCAAGACATAAATTTAAACATGAATGCAACTTATTTTTATCTTAACTAGAGCTCTTACAAGACTTTAGAGGAACATAAACCTCAACCCATTATGTATCATAAGGCAAGCTTTAGAGTTCTTAGCACCTAGACTTCAAAGAAGTCTTAAGGTTTGAACTTCATCATCAAGCTTAAGAAAATGGACACAAAGTTCAACACTTTGTCTAAACAAAACTACAAGGACTAAGTCATATTCTTTATTTTATTGCTCATGGGCTTCAATCTAGAGTAAAACTCTTAGAACGGCCGACCAACTTTAAGGTTGGCAAGGGTAAGCTTAGAGCTCTTTGAAATCATGTGATTAATTTTCTTAACAAAACTTTTGTGATCTACTTTACATTTTTAGCAAACTTTGTTCAAACCAAGGCAAAGGAAACCAAAATCATTTAGAAAGAAAAGGAAAGGAACCAAAATGAAACTAAAGAAAAGAAAGAAACAAGCATGTATGGTCCAAGACCAAGTTGTTTCAAGCTTTAGAGGTTTCTCACATGACAACAACAAGTCATTATCTTGAAACCTCATCATCAAGCTCATGTTTTTCATAAAATGGCCTCTTGGCCGAAAATGAAAAAAAAAGAGAGAAAGGAGTTTGAACCAAGAGAAAACTAGAACTTTCTTGAAGAACACAAGCAAAACATTAAAACTTAACCCCTACCTAAAGAAGTCTTGAAGAGATGAAGAAAGCTTGAGTTCTTGATGAAATGGAGAAGGAAAATCCTCTTGAACCTTGAAGGAAGAAATCAGCCAAAGTGAGGGAGTTTGAGAAGAAATGAGAGAATTTTTGTAAGAAGTGTAAACTTAACAAATGAACCAAAGTGTGACAAGGTTCATCAAGGCTTGGTATTTATAGAAATTTTCAACAATGAGGCTTCCAAAGGGGGAGGAGGAACCGGCCACATGAGGGAGGAAGGAGAGAAGAATATCTCTTACAAAGGTATGGTTGTAGGCATGGTTGAAGGCATGGTGAGGTATGGGCAAAGCATGGCTTGAAGTATGGCTCTTGAGTGTAATTGAAACAACACATGTGGGCTATGGAGGGGGAGTGGCCGGCCACCTTAAGGCCAAGAGGGAGAGAAATTTTTCATCTAATTGTGGTTTAATGGTGTGTTTAGGTGTGTCTTTGATTAGGCTTTTGATTAGGAGTTTATAAGAAGGTGTTTAGGTGAGGTAATTGGGTAATTAGGAAGGTCAAGACTTGATTAGGAGGGTAATCTTACTAGATTAGTAATTTAAAATAATTCTTTTGGTCAAATGAGGTATGGCACAATTCCTTAATTTAAGGAATTGGAGAGAGAAATACTATTCAAGATTCCATGACTAGGAATCTTGAATTAAAGAATGCAATTAGAGTTTATCTAAGCAATCTTAGGTTCTAATTAACCTTAATAAATTATTTTGACTCTAGATTAATTATCGAAATAAATTAATCTTCGATTAGAGCCTAATTTTGCTTAGGGGCAAAATGGTAATTACGCTAAAGCTACCAGGACCTCCGAACCAACTAAACATCAAACATTGCTCAAAAACATCATTCTAAACTTCCTGGAAAAATTCGGGCTCAAACGGCACCTTTTACCCGTGTAGAACACAGAGGGGTATTTTGGTCATTTTGAGCCGAAAGTTTAAAACGAGATTTTCACCTCGAATATCATTCATAACAACATAATCCTTCAAACATCGAGTTAACCCATTCGAGGGTTGCGGGCACTGTCCGAATTTCAAAAAAGATGACCTCTAAGGGCATTCGTCATTTGTACTTTAAGGCAGAAATGAGGCGTACATTGATTTTAAAGTTTCCTGTTAGAAAAAAATCAAGGGCAGAAATATGCTAATGCTATCTTGGTTGTTGAAACTGAAGCAATAAATTTGTCCAAATTTATTATTATAGAAATTGATTGAATTAGACCATGAAATTTTTACATGAAGTTATGAACATATTGAAGTATCACTATAAATTTTCTTTTGCCTTGATTCCATCAATTACTAGGTTAAAAATTTGGGAACTGGATCTGGACTATGAATTGGTGGCCCATGACCCCAAAATTTGTACATTTCCTGAAGTAGCTATAGACCTCTTGTTTGTCTTGAAATTTTTACAAGGTCTTATAGACATGTAAAATGTCATATGATTTTGTGGTACTTGGAATGGCTGTTTGATGTGGTAATTAAATGTTCCTAGGTAAATTCTACCATTGTCCTGGAAATGGATTGATGTTGTGAGTTGATGAACTAGTGCCATTTTGGTTCTAGTATGACATGAATACTCGATGTTACCTATTTGGCCATGTGACTTGTGACATATAAAAGTATGCTAGAGGCATGATTGAGATTATATATCTAAGAAAGGTCCACTAATTTATAAGTAACGGCTAGAGCCTGATGTCATGGCTTAAGACGGATGTTGTACTTGGGAGAATATTACATTATGGTCTCAGAGGAGTTCATCCTTGTAGGACCTTGAGGAATGGACTAACCATGCTTCCAAAGTGTAGATGAGTCATGCCTTGAATCTTATCTATATAGGATATAGGGTTTAGATATGCATGACAGTCTAGTGGTTGTTGTAGTTGGTTGCTATCATACTTAGCAAGATGTTAGAGCCATCAACTCAATATCTTTGTTTGGTGTGTTTAGGAACTAATGGCAAATCGTAGACGTCTGGGAACGGGAAGGCTCTAAAGCGGACGACATGATGAATACTCACGTGACATGGTTTTCGATATGAGAACACAAAGCCACAACAACGAGTAGGTCTTCAACATAAGTGCCGAAGGGATGTCACCACCCAAGAATTCGACCTAAGGTAGGAACGTTTAAGTTTTTACTGAAGATGTGTGTGAATTCCTTGTTTGATTTATGAAATTTATTTTTGAAATTGTTTTCAAATGAATTTTGAGGCAAAATTCTTTTTAAGGTGGGTGGTAGTGTAACACCCTAAAAATTATTTAAAAATTAATTTGAGCTTATTAGAGTCGTAATTTTAAAAATATAATAGTTTAACAATCGATGAGGGTGGCCCAATGGATGTTTTTAAAAAAAAAAAATTTCCAGGTTCGGATAAATAGTAACCTTGTGGACCCAGGGGCTTCCTGGGATAGCTGAAACCCTCGAAATTAGGAAAACATGGGAATAAGGTTAGAAATATGTGGGAATGATAATTTTATACTTAAAATTAATTTTCAAGCAATATCGGTTCGAATGGTACGGTCTTTACCCGTTCGGTGAGATTTCGTGTGCAGTTTCTAAGACTCGATGAAACTTGGGTGAACTCACCTAACTGAGGCAAGTGTGTGGCTTAGAAGAAGCCACACCATTGCCACTTTATTATGACCAATAGGATGTTTACAAATTTCCATATTTATCTTTAAGAAAAGAAAACATTTTGTACTTAAAATTATTCTGCATTTTGTCATAAACTTTGGTAAAAACAATATCTTATCATTTCCTTTCTTGAAAATTCAGCCAGCACACTCCAAGAACCTCTCCTCCATTGTTCTTCCTTCTCAAACTCCATTAACAAACTTGAAGCTTCATAAATCCTAGCCTAAAATTGATAAAACCTCAAGATCTTTACAATATGTTATACCTAAGACCTACAAATCTAATCGATTGGAATTTCATTTCCTCACCAATCCTTACCTTTCTATCTTCACCCTCATTGAATTAGGGAGGTTTTTGGATTGATTTGGGAACTTGGAGCAAGAGGCAATCTTGAGCACCTTGGGGCCGGGAGTCATTAGCTCACTAAAGTAGGGTTTTTGTCTTTTCTTGTCAAATTTTTCTGATCTGCTTTTGCCATGACCTAGGTCTAAAATTTCTGGTTGTATTGCTGGATAATATGTTGATATTGATGTGTGAATTTTGGTGGTGTGTTTGGATGGGCTTCAAAAGGATTTTTCTCAAAGGAAATTGGGACTAAGTTGGATTCCTAGTTGTCCTAAGCAGTAATTATGCACGAAATTTTCTAGTATAGTATGTTCACGTAATTCATGAGCTATAAAAATTATGATGTAGGTTACTCCTAGTTCCATGTGTATGTGCTTTTTGGCCGTTCCTTTAGTGCATTAATCTTTCCTGCTGAGTTCAACCTCGCTTACCCTATGATGATGTGCAGTTTCATATGGCACACCTAGAGGTATTCGAATATCAGGATTACTACAGCACCTCCTCCGCAGATGCACCCTCCTTTTATCATCATCCTAGAACTCGGTCCACCAAGGGAGATTCATATTGCCCTGGCAGAGGTGAGGTTACCATACCAATGACCAATGGCTTTCTATAGGAGGACACGAGAATTTCAGGACTCTTGGCTTGTACATAGTAGTAATGTAGTGTTAGGACTTTACCACTTGCGTTGATATACTATTATATATTTTTTGGTCCGTTGTATCTATAGGTGATTTTTTGGATCGAATACTAGAAGGCTAGGCTTTTAGCGATGGCTAGTCCTTTTGATCCTGAGTCCTTGACTAACTTAGGAGTTAACTAGTTTGTTTGCTAGTATGATATACATATTGTAAACTTAGAAATGATGTTCATATATGGAGATATAAGCCTTGGAACATACATGTCTAAATTTCTTTATTTCATTGTATTTCAACTAATATAGACTATGAACGTAAGTAATACTCTGTAAATTGCCTCTGTTAATACTCGAAATAGGATATGGTAATTAGAAGGGTGTTACATTATGGTATAAAGCTCGGATTATCCTATAAGCCTAAGGATTGGACCAAATATGCTTTGTAGTAAGTTTCATGCATTATGATACATACATACATATATGTGTGTGTGTGTGTGTGTGTGTGTGTGTGTGTGTGTGTGTGTGTGTGTGTAGACCTGGTTATAAATTTTGTGGGTTCCTGCCACACTTAGCCTGGTATTGGCCTGATAACTGATATTTTGTTTGGTGTGATAGGAATCAATGACTTCAATCAGACGACTGGGTAAAAGAAAATAAAAGCTGGCATGATGAATACTTTTTGTGAGATGGCTCCAGCAATGAAAGAACAAGATGTGGTTTCTAACCGAATAATGGAAAAGCTAAACTGCAATGAGGAGCAAAACCCAAATCTAAACAGGGAGGAAATGAAGTGAATATAAAAAATTTGTTGAGTTTAGGAAAGTGAATCCCTCGCCATTTGGAGGAGCCTTCAATCCCTATAAGGCAGAAGAATGGATTAAGGCAATGAAAGATTTTTCTCAGTTCTTCCTTGCAGCAAGAGATCCAAAAGGTGGCTTTTGCCACCTACATGCTGTAAAGGAGATGCGAAATGGTGGGTTGGCACAGGGAATTATTGAAGCTTCCAAGTTGGAAGTTACCTGGGATATCTTCAAAGAGGGCTTTTTATATAAGTACTTCCCGCTTCTATGAGGAATACGAAAGAGTTAGAGTTTATAGCTCTTAAACAAGGACCTATGAGTGTAAGGTATACCGCGATTTGAAGAGCATGCAAGTTTTCTACAATTTACCAACATGACCCAAATGAAGCCTGGAAGTGCATGAAATATGAAAAGGGTATATGTGAAAATATAAAGCGGTTGTAAGTCTCTGGAGTTAGAGACTATCCTACCTTGGTGAATAAATGTCGACGCGCTGAGGAGTCTAATAAGAAGCTTGCAAGTCTCAAGTATGCGCAAAACAATGTCAAGAGAGGATTAGCACCCCAGGGCCCCCAATTCAAGCCTCCAAACCAACTAGGGAAGATTTCCACCTAATAACAACAACAACAATAGAGGGAAGCAACTTCAATCCCCAAGACCAAAGATAAGATGAGAGTGCCCTAAATGTGGGAAATATCACGGTAACGGGCCTTGCTAGACAACACAAATTGTTTGCTTCAGTTGTCAGGAAACTAGGACATAGATATTTGAATGCCCCAACAAGAAAATTCAGCAAGCCTTTTCCCAGGCCACAACAACAAGGACGCATTTTTACTATAAGTGCCAAGGAAGCTTTTCAATCTGGAATCTACTTGAGGCAAGTATGAAATAAATGGTAATACCTTAGATATACTATATGATTTGAGGTGCCACTCATTTTCATATCCCATGACTATGTACAAAGGTTGGAATTATCTATGTTTGAGTTACCTTATGATCTTTACCCTTCCAATCGTTGGATTTCTCAACCCCTCATAGACC